>JAMPIV010019633.1:0-185000 GCA_024509875.1 Oreohelix idahoensis
ATGACTACAACCCACAAAAGCCAGATCCAAACCTCAGAAATGAGGTATCTGAGGAAGGTGGTTGAAGTAACAAGAAGAGACATGGTACGCAACCAGACGATACGTCAAGGCCTTAAATCCCACCCCCTCCAGACCCAAGTAGAACAGTCCCAACTAAGATGGTTTGGCCATGTCTGCAGAATGGGAGAAGATCGGCTACCATGACAAGCATGGGAAACAAAGAGCCAAGGATCCAGACCCCCAGGACGACCCAGAGTCCGCTGGGAGGACAACATTAGACAATCTTTGAAGGACCGAGGACTAGAATGGAACCAGGCCAGGAGGAAGACAGCTGATAGGATAGTCTGGCGCTCTCTCTTCCAAACCTCTACACCTCACGGTAGAAAGGGAATGACTAAGTAAGTAAGACTAAAAGAGGTTGTGCATGGAGTTGGCAACCTTATCATGTAAAACAAAGTGCTACAGAAACCAGAACAGCAAGAGTGTGGAAGTGCTTCATGCAGGCTTCTCTCAGAAGGACCAATTACAGCAGTGGCTCCATGCTCCATAGAAAGTAAAAAGAGAAAATCATGATCAGAAAGAAAGCGGTGGGAACTAATTTGTGAATGAAATGCTTTGAGTGATATTATGAATGAATGGTAGATGTACAACTTCAAGATGTGGTAGTAGTAGTATCAGCATTGACCAGGGTGATGTTGACAGTGGTAGTAGTAGTAGTAATATTGGTCAATATGCATTGATGTCACTTATTAAATACAGTAAAAAGGAAAATCATGATCAGAAAGAAAGGGGTGGAAACTAATTTTTGAATGAAATGCTTTGAGTGATATTATGAATGAATTGTAGATGTGCAACTTCAAGATGTGATAGTAGTAGTAGCAGCAGTGACCAGGGTGATGTTGACAGTGGTAGTAGTAGTAGTAATAATGGTCAATAGGCATTGATGTCACTTATTAAATAAGTCTTTCTTCGATAAACATAAACGTTAATTTCCATAAAACAAGTTATAGGATGTAGCAATCAAGGGAATGAGAAGAAGAATAAAAGGACCCTGGCCAAGCTAATAGTTATAATCAGGACAGAAGTCAAATTCTGCCTGTGAGCCAAAGTAATGGCGCTGGGAAACGGTTTTGGAACAGCGAGATTCATAAGTGGTCAATGAATGCTAAGAGTCACCCTATTATATAGCTAGATTTTACATTTTTCATTAGCTGGTTAGAAGATTACAACTGTGGTTCTTGTTGAAAATTTGATCAGTGTTTAACTACTCATATTCATTTATTATTTATCCTTCAGCTCCCTAAGATGCTTAGGCTCTCAGTAAATTCCATATCATCTTTATCCCTTTCATGTCTCTCTCCATTGTTCTTTGATATCCATCTACTCCTCTAACCCTGATTATTCAGAACAAGGACTGCCTTGGAATGCTATTACCAGGTGTCCTCCATGTATGTCCTATCCAATACTACTGATTTTTGCTGTTGTTTAACTAGAGCTGCTGAGCTTCTCGCTCTTTTGCAGTCAATACCAAGTTGAAGACTCCCTGGTATTATCTACACTGTAGATCTAGGCTTTTTTCTATGGCTTTTCTGCCATTCAAAACGTGTTAAGTTGAAGTCATAAGCTCCAGTTTCTCCAGCCTGGCTTGCATTTAAAAGAAGATCACATCTGGTCCCAAACTAGGAGGAAGAAGCACGTGGCAAACTGTGCATTCCCCGCCATCCAAGGGGGGTTCACCAAATATGCAGAGCTAAAATACTGGGCTCTCCCATGGAATGGTTTTATCCTACACAAAGCCACTTCTAAGCTCCCCCTGACTATCATGGGTCCACAGTGAATTTTCCTGCATGCAGCCAACCAGGTGAAAGCCAGAGTTATGTATGGGGCTCAAGTGACTCCTCCAAGCTTGGTGTGATTAATAAGACAATTGGGAAAGAAATATCGCATGTGATATCAGGTATGTGAGAAATGCTAGGATAAGACCACAAAGAGGACCAATGAAAAACAAATACAGTAGAACTCCATTTATCCGAACCCCATGGGACCGAGCATCGTTCGGATAATCAAATGTTCGGATAATTGGATTACATAATGTATCGAGTACATGTACACATATTTCTAACAATAATTAACCATCACAAGGAAAATACGCTATAAAACATATTTACTTGTACTGTAACAATAATACCCACACTGTATTAGATCACTGTATCACCAAAATCTTTCATTACACTGCAGTGCATGTACTACTTGTACAGTATTATTTATTTATTTTTTTAAAAAGAGAAATATTTTCAAAATAACATTACAAACGATTCAAAACCAGGCACAACTTACGTATACATGTACTTGCACAGATGTAGCCCACTATTTAAAATAATGAGGAATCCTCTTTTGCACCAAACTGGATAGACATCTGTCATCTTCTTGCTCGTACCAAGCCATCGCTGTTTCTAGTGCTATAAAGGCCTCTTCAGGACTTGGTCGACGTTTTAGGTTTTCTTCATAATTTACAAGTACATCATGTACTTCTGAGGAGTCTTCATCATCGGTCACTACATGCATTTGGTTTTCTTCTTGCACAAAAGACAACATTTCTTCGTCATTTAAAAACTGAAAACCAGAATCATTATCATCTTCTAGCCACAAGTGTGCATCATCTTTGTCACAGTCCGAAAATCCGGGCATTGCTTGAAACAGTTCCACAACTTCATTTATACAATCATCATTTGTGTCCACTGCAGTAGTTTTATTGCCTCCTTTTCCCCCAAGCAATCTATTTATTCCAAGCCTTGTTGAGATTATCTTGTGACAGGGCGTCCAAGCATCAGCTAACATATAGCAGCAGTCTTTGAGATTAAGCTTTTTGGAAAACGCCACCACACTTTCTTCATCTTCAGCCAACAATAAACGACGCAGGACTTCCTTCTTGTACATCTTTTTAAGCTTTGCTATAACACCCTGATCCATTGGTTGAATCAGTGCTGTTACACTGGGAGGCAGAAAAATTACTTTAAAATTTGCATCAACTGCATTCAATGTATCCGTCTCTGGATGAGATGGTGCATTGTCCAGTAGAAGAATTACTTTTCCAGTTTTCTTTTCTTATTCTCTCAACCTCTTCACATTTGGGATGAATTGATTTGTATACCAATCAAGAAATATTTCACTATTCATCCAAGCACTCATCTGTGCTTTGTAGCACAATGGGAGACATGTCACATTCTTTAAACAACGTGGTTTTTTTTTTGGCTTTGCCGATCATTAGCACCGGTAAACGATGATTTCCACTGCAATTCGCGGCTATCAAAATTGTTACTCTCTCTTTGCACTTTTTAAACCAAGGGGCAGCTGCTTCGCGCTGAGATGCAAGTGATTTTTGAGGCAATGATTTCCAGTATAAGCCAGTCTCATCGGCATTATACACATCATCGAGTGAATAACCTTCTTTTTCCAAAAAAGCCAAGAATGTTTCCTTAAAATTTTCAGCGGTAGTTGCATCGCTAGATAAAGATTCCCCTTGAATCTCCAATTCTCGTATGCCATGACGAGATTTAAAGTTTCTTAACCATCCCTGGCTAGCCTTGAGGTCAGGAGGACCGTCAAGTTGATTGTTGAACTGAAGTGCCTTTTCACACAATAGAGAGCCAGAGATAGGTTCCCCTTTGCACAAACCATGTATACAAAGCCTCTTCCAATTTCAAATCTTTCGCATTTCTCATGGTTTTACGTTTCTTCGACCCATTTTCACTACCCAATTTCGATGCAAAGCTCATAATTTTATCCTTGTTACTTTTGATGTCAGAGACGGTAGCTTTCCCAACATTGAAAATCCTCGCAAGTGTAGACACAGTTTCACCTTTTCCTAGTCTGTTGATAATTTCTGTTTCGTTTCAATTGACAAAACATTGCGGCTCCTTTTATATGCTTTAGGCCTACTGGAAGATGCCATATCGCACAGAGAAATACTTGTACACCAAAATTATTCTGCTGTAGTAGCAGACACAATTATTTTAAGTTGAACTGTCTGTTTAGCCAGTGTTCTGCCTACAATGCACACGTACACTGGATTGGTAAACCAGATATTAACTGACTTTATGATCTAACTGCCTTCCTGTACGTAAGCGACCGACCATTAGCCCATCCCATCCTCTACAAATTGTTCGCACACATTTGAAGCTTGCCGCATCAAAATATTCAGAAATGTAGTCTAACGTGACTGGTGGCGCCTGATTTTTTTTTCCTGGAAAAAGTGTTCGGATAATTGGGTGTTCGGATAATTGGGGTTCGGATAAATGGAGTTCTACTGTAGATAGGAACATTGCTGGAATAAAGCCGGACAAATTTAACACAATAAGACAAAGAAATATATTATGTGAAAATGGACTCCCAGTCGAACAATGCCTCAGTTGACAATGTCAGATTATGATAACCAGAAATACTTGGACCTACGGCGTCTTCAACAGTGTGCAGAGAATTTCTAACCTGTTTGATGTACCATTGATGTCAGGATCCACCTGTAACATAAATAAAGCATGTATGCTTTGTTAAAGTATATAGTTCTCATTTAACTGCATGCCTGCTCTTTTAAATGCATGGCAGGTAAGATAACGATTGATATGTTAGAAAGAACAGCTTAAACACGCAATTTTTGTGCCAATTTTGGACATTAAGAACACAGTTGAGAAAGAAATATCACGTAATATCAGATGTCTGAGGAAAAACTCCTGATAAGACACAAAGAGATCAGAAACATTCCTGGAACAACACCAGAGAAAGAAGTTCAGCAGAATAAAAGAGCAAGATGGTCTGACCATCTCGTAACAATGACCCCCTATCATATTGTGCCACAGGCAACAATTTCCAGAACAAGGTAACAGTAATACTTTGCAGCTCAGGATCGAGTCTCTTCAACAATGCTGTCACAAGAGGTTAAGATGTTACTAAATGGTGAGATATCCTGGATAGTGCCAGATGAGAGACTGGTCTTATAAGTAATACCCCTTTCTCTGAAAAGAGCAAGGGTGTATAGACAATCAAGGTGAGGTCCAGCTTTGTAAGTTCCCAGAGTAAGGAATGATAATAATGAAGTTCTCTAGAGTCCCTATCCGCTACCTCTTAAGATCTCACCAAAGATTAAAATTTATAGTATTGTTTTATTTGACTCAATATGTGTCTAGGGATGAATTAAATTTTTACAAATACAAAATTTCAAAACAGAACTTTAACTGTAATAAACTTTGTAAGAAAGGCTGTTGCAAATGATATATACAATTTAATGTTTCTGAACCTCAATCTTTGCAGGTCAGGAATACTCAAAAAAGGAAATGAAATATTTTTACACTTTTAAAATAAATAACAGGTAAATTTCTGTCCATGCAGTATCAGGTTCACAGGAAGCTATTCTTGCTTTATATTCACAAAATGTCAAGTTTTTCTATATCCTGAATGTTGGCTTTAACTCTGTAGGTAGTTTATATGTCTATTCATTGTCATCATATAACGGTAAGTTAATTAGACTGTCTATTTTTCAACTTGGGTGAGCTTCTGAAATTATGTCACTGGCTGGTGACTTATCTGTGGATGCTGTTGAATTTCTCTGCCCACGTCATGACCAAACAATCTGCATATACTTGAGGAAAATACTGCTAGATAGAGCTCCTGACTTATGCCAAGCTGTGGTCTCCAGCAGCCTCCCGTATCAATGGCCAGAGATCTCTTCAAGATACTGAGATCGAACCTGGAATCAAGGATAACCACATTCTATGTAGGCATCTGTTTCAACCCACATACACATAAAGGACGTCACAACTTACCCTTCAGACATTGTGCTAACAGGTTGCACTAGACATATAATTTCCTTTCTACTGTCTGTTTCCTGTGATTATTTTTTCCTGTATGGATTCCCTGTTACTGTCCTGAGCCCCATGCTTGGCTTCCGTGCGATAATTAGGTTAAGTACAAAATAATATGTAACAGCTTGATTTCTTTATGCCGACAATTCCTGTAAGCCTAATACAGTATCTTTTAACAGTGAATCACTCCAGACGAAAATACAAATTTAATTCCCTACTAGAACTTACTGGTCGTAATTATGCCATATTTTCAAACACCATACTCATTTTATCAGTTTCTCTCGCATCTCGAGCATGTTTCTAACACTACACACTGCCACAATTTAGGTCAGTGTGACCGTGACACATCCGTCCTGCAGTTTCACTTTTGAATCGGTATTGAACCTTTTTGGCTGTTTATCAATAATTAACAAAATATACAAATAAAGATATCTTCCTTACCCTCAGGTAATTATGCACACATACACACGCTAAATCTGGCCCACATAAGGATCTAGAACTGCGTTCAAGTCCAGGAAGGCAAAAGACGTGGTCGATACTGTCTTCGGTCAGCTATGTGCTAGGTTTTAAAATTGAATGGCGGAAAACCACAAAAGGTTGTTACTATTTATAGCACTACACCCGCCCCATCAGAGGGAAAGTCAAAAAGTTAATTTTTTGAGACTAGTACTTATGCGGTTCTAAGCGTGATTGTAGAATCTGACCAAATTTGAAAATATTATATTATAGTTATTAGTGGACCGATTTTAATTATCAAAAGTGATAATTAAACGGCCAATTTCTCTCTATCGTTCTATATAGTTTTCCCTTAGTTATTCCTTTGCATTTCAATCTGGGTAATTTTTAAGTAATTAAATTGGGCATTACCCTGATGTGAAAATATCCCTAAAATAAATGTTTCTACTACCATAAAATATTTTGATGAGGGAATCTTTATGTTTATGTGTTAAGCAATATCAGCGCTATAATTTGAGATATCCCTTTCATTTTAATTATCTTTAGTTATTAAGAAATAAATTATCTACGTTCGGTCAAAAACACAAAATAGGCATTATTTCCCCGTCAACCAAAATTTTCTTATCACTACAAGAAAAGGAAACGATTTAATTGGTTGTTAAATTTGTACTATGCTCTTAGATATTTTTTGGGTGGGCGGTAACTTTTGACTTGTTTCCTAGACAAATTCAAATACACTAGATAAATTGTTGGCGGTAAATTTGACTGGGCCCTTAGACAAATTTCAAATACTGTAGTTATTTATAGATTTAAAAATACGATAGCTAATTTATGAGCGGGGAAAATTTTGAGCGTGTTGTCATACAGATTCACTTCACTACAAATGCCCAGGGAGTTTTAGATCTGTGGGCTGAACCACTGATATTAGTCAAACTGCATTTAGAAATATATATATATATATTACATATATGTATATATATATATATTTCTAAATGCATATATATTTTTTTTTCTAAATGCATATATATATTTCTAAATACATATATATATATTTCTAAATGCATATACATATATATATAAAGTACCCATTTATGAATGTTTGTAGCAGTTTGGTTTTTTTTTTTTTTATTGTCCTCAATGTTTCAGAGCCGTAGGAATGACTAGCTTAAAAATACAACTGTATGGGACTGCTGTCATTATCAATCTTGGACATCAGTAACACAATTGGGAACAAAATATCGGATGTGAAATCTAATGTCCAATCAAAGCTACTAAGAAGACTCAAAGAGATCAGGAACATTGCTGGAGCAATAGCATTAGCAACTAAATTCAGCAGGACAAGACAAAGGTTTTTTTTGTGGTCTAGCGACAAGCCTGCAGAATTAGCATGACTAAAATTGAACACAAAAGTGGGTGGTCAACGTTATTAATAATAATAATAAATTCTTTAAGCACCAAACACGGCGCATAAGGCAGAAACCATTGCTCTCCAGTGTCGCATGTTACGCATTGCCTAGTTAAATGTTTGAAGACCGAAAAGTGGGACACCAGTGTTTTGGCCTGAACAAAGAAATGCAGGGGTATTTTCCTGTGTGTATCTAGGGCAGCCAATCAGAGAAGGGGTTTCCCACGGTCAGATAGAACGACTTCGGCGATTGTATAAGGAAGAATAATCGTCCGAAACATGGTTAGAATTAGCGGTCGGGAAGGAGAACGGAATGACAGACAAGGATGAGAATGGTTTCCTTTTGACGGGAATATCTTCATTTATGCGTTGGTACATGGAAATCCGAAGGGAGTAAGTAGTTGTGAAGAATTTTGCAAGAATAAGTGTCCGTGCATTGAGAAATCTTGTGTATTTCCTATTTATAATTCAATATAAAATCGTTAACACGACAGATATGGGAAAACAACATATGGATATAAAGGTCAACTCACGGAGAACGGAAATATATAACTCCAAAGGCTTGAACTGGGAAAGGTGAAATGCACGAGACCAAGGTTTGAAACACCTCTAGCACAAACCCCTCGAAGTTACAACTATTGTGGGAAGTTTGCTAGAGTTGCGAGCCTTGTTTCCTGTACGTCCGGAAGCTCCATATATAAGAGCGGTCGAAAATGATTTCAAATTCACGCATGGGATCCATATTGGATACTTTTTCACATCTCGATCATCAGCTTGACTCCAGCACTATAACCAGCATCCTTTTCAGGACGTACGCAGCGCTCACCCATCGGATCATTGCACTATAGCAATATACTAAAATGACTCGTACCAAGCCACAAGCGAAAAAGAGGAAAATCTAAAAAAGCAAACTGGGAAGCTTTCCAATCAGAGCTGGAGGTGATGGAATATAAAGACATGGAATCAGATGATACTGACTTGTGGGCAGAAACACTGACCAATGAAATTCTGAAAATAGCAATAAAGTATATACCAAATAAAAATATGCCACAACACCTTAAATCAATAAATAACATTAATAAGAAAAGAGAAACTCAATGGAATAAAGAACCAGTTGCCTGGTGGAATAAAAGCTGTGCAGAAATTCATGAGAGAAGAAAAAGGGCCTTACAAAAATATAGAAATAACAGAACAGAAGAAAACTATGATAAGTATAAACTTATTAGGAATGAATCTAACAGAATAATATTCAAAGCCAAAGAAACTAACTGGAAGGAGTTTTGTCAGTCACTTAAACCTAGCACTCAAATTAGAGAAGTATGGAGAAAGCTTAAGGCAATCAAAGGGAACAATAAGAAAACAATAATGCCAACAATCAAACTACCAAAGAGAGCAGAAACAGATAAAGAAAAAGCTAATGCCCTTGCCGAGTATTTCTATAAAGTCAGTGCAAAAAGTAGCCTTGGACAGGAAGAAAATGAGAGAAGAGAAAGACTTAGGATACAGTTTTTAAAAGAACTACCAGACCAGATAGATGAAACAAACTATTTAGATGCTGATATAACAGAGGAAGAAGTAACTAATGCAATAAAAGATAAATCTAATACTGCCTCAGGGCAAGATATACTTAGTTATGAAATCCTTAAGAAAGTACCCAAAAGAACTATAAACATAATAACTTCCCAAAAGCATGGAAAGTAGCTATGATAGTACCCATTCTAAAACCCAATAAGGAAGCCCATGATGTAAGTTCATATAGGCCTATCTCCTTAACATCACAACTAGGTAAAATACTGGAAACTGTTGTGAATAAAAGAGTTAAATTCTACCTAGAAAAAAACCAGTTATATAGCCCAAACCAGTCAGGGTTTAGAGCAGACAGAAGTACAGTAGACCAGCTTGTAAGATTAGAACACGATGTAAAGCTAGGGTTCAAGAGGAAAGAGAAAACAGTGGCAGTCTTTCTAGATGTAGCTAGAGCATATGATGAATGCTGGCGAGATGGAGCTCTTTACAAAATGAAAAAGATTGGCATTAATGGTAAAACCTATAGGTACCTAGAAAACTTTTTACAGGACAGGTATTTTGCTGTACAGGTGAATAATGATAGGTCAGAAATATATGAACAACAGAATGGGATTCCTCAAGGATCAGTGATCTCTCCTTCAATTTTCACTATAGCTGTAAATGATTTAGCAGATGAATTTAATGACATAAAGAATGCAGTATCACAATTTGCAGATGACTGTGCCATTTGGCGATCTGGAAAAAACTTGGACCATGTTTACAAAAAACTTCAAAATCAAATAGACAAAGTTTCAGAGTGGATGAAAAGTTGGGGCTTCCAAATTAATGTAAACAAAACAGTAGGTATGATTTTCAGCAAAGGAAATTTAAAAAAAAAATAACAAAATCAATATAACCATTAAAGGACAGAAAATATGTACCTCCTCAACAACAAGATTTCTGGGCATAACTTTAGATAAACAACTAAACTATAATAAACATATAGACAATTTGGTAGAAAGCTGTAGGGGACCCCTAAATATACTAAGGATTGTAAAAGGTAATGGATGGGGGGCCAGCAATAAAATAATGCTTATGTTCTACAAGTCTTTCATCAGGGGGAAACTGGATTATGCCAGCATAGTCTATGACTCAGCTGCAGCTTCTAACAAAGCAAAACTGGACAGGATTCAAAATGCAGCCATGAGAACCATTACAGGTGCATTTATATCGACACCAGTAGAAGCTCTAGAAGTAGCTCTCGGCATACCTCCCCTTGGTCTAAGACGGAAAGAACTGAGATTAAATTATTGGAGTAAAGTAGCACAAGAAGTGACCCACCCAGCACATAAAGCATTTGTCAAAAACCAACCAAGTGTATGGGACGTCCCCTTAGATAAAGATAGATATCCAACAGGGTGGAGAACTATAGAAGACCTAATACAGTTCAAAGAACTATCAAACACAATTGAAAATAGTAATAAATACAGAAGCAAAATACCACCATGGGAACTAAAAACACCAATCATAGACTACTCACTTACTGAAAAGATCAAACAAAACATAGAAGATAAGGAAGCCAAAATGATAAGTAGAAAGTTCATAGGGCAACTAACTAAACAAAGTCTGGCCGTCTACACTGATGGATCCAAGGGTGATAGTGGGCAACTAGGTGCCGGAGTTGTAATACCACAATGGGGAATAAAAAAGAACTACAGTGTAACGGAAGGGGCATCGATTTTTACTGCAGAGATGATAGCAATTCTTAAAAGTCTAGAAATAATCGAAGATAACCCACCAGAAGCTGTTACGATATTTACAGACTCACTATCATCACTACAAGCACTAGAACACCCAGGTAAATGTAGCCGGCCAGACATAAAGGAAGAAATTCTAGCAATTAATACATCACTAGAGAACAGAGGATGTAGTGTGAGGCTAGTGTGGGTTCCAGCACACATAGGTATAGCTGGCAACGAGTTGGCGGACCAGAACGCCAAGAAGGGAAGAACAAGTAAAAACAATATAAAAGCAGGACTGGGAAGGTCAGAGATCAAGAGCCAAGTGAAGGAAACTATAAACGAGGAATGGAAGACAACATGGAAGAAAAGTAGAAAAGGCAGACACGCGTTCAAACTGCTGAAAGAACCAACGAGGACATGCCAGGTCAGAGACGAATTAAAGATACCATCGAACAAAAAACTGTGGCGTCTCCGACTCGGTGCAGCATACTTCATGGTAGAAGAACCACACTGCCAAGAGTGTCAGGAAGAGAATGACATAGACCACTACCTGATCCACTGTAAAAAAGTATGAACAACAAAGGCTTGAATTAAAAACTTACTATAGAAATCACAATATAGACTTAACAAGTGATAAGGTTTTAAGTATAGATGCCCCAAGAGATGCCCAATCAATACTTAAAAGATATATACATAAAACAAAGGAAAAAATATAAGGTTAGAACTTCAGGAAAACCATCCAACTAAATAGAAATTAAGCAGCAAGAACTAACAAAGCATTAACAAAAAAAAATAACTACTCATAGGACAAGGAAAGACAAGGTATTAAAAAAAAAAAGGGACAACAACTCAAAAAGAACAAATACTAATACAAATTAAAACCAAGTGTAAAGGACAATAGTTATCTAGAAACAATACAAAAGAGAAAATAAAATTGACAAATACTAATATAAATAAAAATCAGCAACTGCAAAAGACAACAGTTATTTAAATTGAATACAAAATTAATAAATAAAATGACACTAAATACCCCAATTATAACCAACTTTCAGGTTGAACAGGGTAGACCAAGATGGAAAGAGAAGAGGCAACAATAAGCAGATGTTGAATGCCAGATCTCAACCCACCAACTCATCAAAACAACAACAACAACAACATTTCAAATTCACTTGTACAGCGAAGCAAGACAGAAGGACAACGGCTGGAGAGAGAGAAACGTGTCACGGCCAATATCTTGTTATTTGCAGCCAGGCAGTTCTGTTACTACACAAAAGCCAGTCTTTACTGATCTTAATTAGATCCTGCGAGGGTATGTAAAGTTACTATGTAAAATAATACAGTAATTACAACTTTATTTCAGGATTTGTTTAATCTATATGTTATGAAAGTATCATGTATATTAATTGATTACTTGGTATGATTGTTGAAGATTGGAACCCGAAATATAACCACCATGACTGAGTCCGTATCAAGGCTAGCACAATCCTTTTCAGGACTAATAACAATTTTTTCAGGACTACCAACAATCATTATCAGGGCTTATTCATTCTGTCATCAAGTTACTGCACTTTACAGAGCTAACGTGTCAGGCAGGGGGATACTATAACCTCATACCATATATGTGTGTACATATTATTTTGTATTATTTGATTTTATAAAATGTTCCACAGTAGACACCTGTCTTGTCACTGATCCATAATCATGCATTTTCACGCATACATCTGAAAACAAATTCATCTCACCTACAATAGGAATGTGGTAATTTTTATCCACAAATAGCCACATATCCTACAATTATCTGCAGGTTCATATCTGTCAACCAAAAGTCAGAGGTCAATGATCAAGAATTGCTCGATGATCAAGGCGAATCGCCCCGGCAGTGTCTGGATTGGTAGAGCAAGACCTACTGAAGCTGTACATCTCATATGAACACTGATTAACCTAACAGATGAGTGATATTTGTGACAATCGTGCAACCAAGAAGTGATAACTGTCAAGCAGAGTTTTGTGATGACAATTTGCGTGATAAACTAGTGAAAGTTATAAAGTGAATAAGACAGTGAAGAAGTCTATTACCCAACTAATTGGAAGAGTCTAAAGAAATGACATTTTAGTTTAACTTGTAAAAACTGTAATTGATTTCGCCAATTTGGTTTTGTATAAATATAACTGTTGTATCACCAGTCACACCCAATCACCACAATTAGATAGATGTAAATAAAGAGGATATAAATTGTATTCACCAGCTTTATTCATTCAATATAGTTGATACTGAGTTTGGTTGAATTTTTATTAATATCACAGGTGGTCACATAGCGGAGGTGGCGCAGTAAGGTCTGACTGTTCTCTGAATATTTTCAGTCCAGATACTTTCACAGCCGTGACTATCGAGTGATACCAGTGTACTTCTCTGTCACTGGGACCTCACACATTCTGGAGAGAATACTATTTCTACTCTAGCATTATCATCTCACACATATAAAACCTTCCGCTACATCCAGGTTGTTCGTTGTGACGCCACTCCTCTTAACTCTTGCACATTATTTAGACCCAACGTTCTTCCTTCTCTTGTTATTGTTCTTCTAAGTGTTTCTTTTGGTCTTCCTTTTTTCCTCTTACCCTCAGGAACCCAAGTGAGCGCCTGTAGTGGTATTCTGTTGTTTTGCATTCGTAGGACATGACCGATATATGACCATCGTCTTTATTCAACGTTATTAGTTGATAGTTATTTTTGTCCTTAATTTGTGGTAATGTAGTAAATTAGTGCTAGTACGTGTTTGTTTAAAGAAAATACGATTAGAAGTTAAAGGTTTTTTTTTAAACGCAGCAGATGCTAAACCTGACGCTATGTGAGACAAAAATGGCATATGCACAGAGAATTTTGATTCAACTTACAGGACAGAGGGTAAGTTTTGGTATTTTATAAACATTTTAGTGTTCTCGTTTTTCTATCAATTACTGGACACAGTATTAAGGTCTTTGTCTTGTGTAATCTGACCTATACTGTTTAAATATGGGGGGGGGGGGGGGAAGACCACAGAAGCGATTGCGTCATTAATTAAGCTGAGTCGTCCTCTAGGTGCATATCCGGTGTTACGTGTTGGAAATCGCGCTAACGACCCCTGTACACGTAGCACTATATTTTGTGGTGCCTCTGCGTAACTAGGCTGTGGTACCGTTCGGAAGGTCCTGGGTTCGATTCTCCGGTAAGCCTCTCACGTCTTTTTTTCTGTTGTCTGGTTTTCTACTTCTTTATTCCTGAAACATACCTTCATGTGAGTATTTTTGCTCCTCTGTGTGGACACAACTGTTATTCTGTAGGTAGCATATGATGTGCAAGATCGAACTGTGGTCAAAATATTTAATTGTGCGCACCATTATGATCTTGGACTAAATGGAAAGAGATAGTGCTAATGTTTAACGTATAAAAAAGTCCGTTCACCAATTTATGTTCAACTTTGAAATTTGTTTTCAAACAAACTACCTGATGTAATGAAATTATATTTTGCATGTAGTATTATATTGTTCATGACGTTATGAAAACATTTTTTGCCTCCAGAAAATGTATCTAGATTGAGATATCTATTCATCAGGTTATATTAAAATCGCACTCCTCTACCGGTATTAAAATGTAGCATGTCAGCAGTACAGTTGTTTTGCACGGGCAATAAATGGTTTTTTAATAGAAAAAAATATATTTTAAGACGAAATCATGACATTTCGTGCACCACAGTTGTCTTCTGTTGAAAGCTGAAATAGTGCGACATCATTAGTGCAAATCTGTCAGTGGCGTATTGTGAAATTATTGTAAAGTTATAGCTGCATTGTATTATATTGAAACATATTTTTTTTCTGAACATATAGAATAATATTACATTCATTGTCACGTAGGGTTTATATTCATTTAATTTCCTACATCTTCTTCCTATTCTTTCACATACTCTCTCTTTTTTTTAATATCTCTGTACTTTTTTTTTCCTGTGTATTTTTCATCCATTCGTTTTGCGAATATTATTCTCATATAATTCGCAAACTTTACCTTTTTCCTTTCTCTTAAACTGAGAATCGCGCTAGGACGATATTACGTAGATGTCAGGGCTGCAGGGCGTCAGAAGGCGTGATAAGTCGGTTCGCTGAACACAGGACGTAGCAAATCGTCTACATTCTCACCGAGCGCGCGAGCTTCTTCTCGGCATTAGTCCCGGTGAGGTGTAATACTTTACATCTGCACCGGTCAGTATCCAGACATTTGGCTGGAAAATCCCAAACTGACACGGCGCTCACTTGGGCCATGGTCAGCTGTAGTGTGAAAACTGCCCTACAATGGAGTCAGGCTGTCTGGGATTTGAAACTGACACGCGTACATCGTGGTCAGTAGGTGACAGTTACGACACGCGTTAAGCGGACGTAAATGTTGGGAGTAGGGGAGATAATTTCGCTTGGCGAAGTAAGTTTGGGCCCTTTGTCTGATTTTAAGATATTGGCCAAGTTTGAAACTTTAATTTCATTCTCGCTCATAGACTCCACAGTAGATAGGTCGCTCGAAAAACAGAATAGCTGTTAGCGAAGATCTCAGTTTGTTTCGGCAATTTGTCGAACTTCTAGACTTCCAGAAATATTTTCAGCATTTTTATTCTTAAGTTGTGCGACTACCTGTAATTCTGTGGTTGAGGTAATTAATATGATAGATATATAGATTTTGTGAGTGTTAAAGTGTTAAATCGCTTAATTCATTTTTAACCTATTTCTTTAGCGCAGAAGAGAGATAAAGTGGTAGGCTATTATATTTTCTAGGGAAGCATTCAGTGGAAAGCAGTAGGAAATTATAATTTCTAGCTTATAACGGCAATTGTAGCTATTTATGAATTTAATTTAACTGCTAATACTCAGTCGAGTGTATTTTTCTAAACTAACGTATAAACTCTAGAATCGAGCCTCATGAATGATGACGGGATACGCACGTGTTCCTAATTTATGAGGATTGCTGATTTTTAAATATAACTTACGTCACGGGAAGTTTAAATGATAAGCAAAGCTCTCTGCTTGCAAGTTTAAATGTAAGTTTTAACCAGTACAGATTCTGTTTTTTATATTATATGTGTTATTTTTCCTCCACACAGTGAAAGTTTTGGGGTGACCCTAACTTTACCAGCACCTAGTAGTAGTTTCCATACTTGTGAAGAAATAGACAGTCCTTATTTTGAACCACGTGGGTTTTCTCAAGTAACACTGATCTGACGGTGCAAGTTAGACAGAAATACTAATATCCCTATAACGGGTTTTCAAAGACTGTAAATGATAAATACTGGACCTTGGAGCCAGCACTTAATTTCTTCTAGAAACTCTATATAATTTGCTGCCTGGTGGCGTGAATATTAACAATCATTTCCCGACTAGATTATATCTTGTGGACAAATCTGTGGTGTGACTAAAGTGAATCCTATACTGAGGGAAGGCACCGACCTGACATTCATCATTTTTTAGAAACCTACGCTATTGACACTGTGCTCTGCTAACTCCCGCGCCTGGAATAATTGTTAGGTGACTTAATCAGACATTTGAACAAATTTGCATACCCAAGTAGTCGTTCCCGGAGACTCCAAGTTAAATACGTCTTTTGGAACTGGGGACTTCTTGGCAGAAGACTGCATTTTTTGAGTCTGTGTGAAAATCTAAAATCAATGTGTTCCAAGAGGCCGCAAGCAAAGTCGTGAGTACTAGTGTGAGAAGCCATGGCGGAATGAATGAGTGTACGCTGGTTTGAGTGATATTTTTCACTATTATATCTTTGACACCCTGTTGCTGTCCTATTTGTTTTTTTTTCAATCTGCATAATTTGTTGCTAAGGCTAGAGTTCTTGTGTTTTTGTCTTAGGTTAAATCATATTTTTTTCAAACTCTGTGCATATAATTACGAGATAAAACAAAGAAAAACTCTTAGACTCAAACCCTATGTATCTGTGACTCTGGCGCCATCATCTGTTCTCTTAACGGGGCCGGGCTAAACCTAGAGTTAACACTATAACGGGGCTATCATCCTTGCAACATTTCCTTGATTTTTTATGACTATGTGTATATGTATTTTCCTTGATGTACTTTCTTTGATGTTGTGAGCGGATTTTTCCTGATATTAAAATCGCTCTTGAACTAAATAATCGTGTTTGGTCAGCTCGTTCTAGATAATATATATATCATTGTTATAGTTTTCCCACGTCTGTGTGTTTACCTGTCGTCACGTGTATGTGCGTGCCTGTGAGTGATAGAAATATACGTAATATGTATATTGGTGTAGTCTGTCTGACGCTGTAACAACTGTTGTAGAAGATAGGTGAGAGAGAGAAGAATTCTTTTCGCTTTCAGAGACAGCCACTATATCAAATCTATCATCTCACGTGTGTGGAAATTCTATTACCTTTCACTAACTCTCACTGAGTCTATCACCTATTCAAACCTATTCAGAAGGGACCAAACCTAGTCTTAATTCTCCTATCGGAAATCTACGACAAATGGGGACTCGTTTCCGGTCTTTGAACTTAGAATAGGAAGACGAGTACGACAAACGTGGACTCGTCTATCTGGATTTTGAACTTAAGATTCTGTATTCTGATATAGAGTAAGAGTGTGATGTCTTGTGAGTTGTTATATCTTTAAAAAAATTACCCCCTAGACTAGCGATCTGTTTACGGGCGT
Organism: Oreohelix idahoensis; assembly: GCA_024509875.1. Classification (NCBI taxonomy): domain Eukaryota; kingdom Metazoa; phylum Mollusca; class Gastropoda; order Stylommatophora; family Oreohelicidae; genus Oreohelix; species Oreohelix idahoensis. The sequence continues at coordinate 17,654 of JAMPIV010019633.1, forward strand.
GCTGACCACACAAACTAATAAGTTTTTTTTTTCCACAGCATCTTTGAATAATATACATTTTAGTTACAGGTTGATTTTGTCGGGATATATGTTAACTGCTGATTGTAATACTAAATGCTGGTAAAGTGGTGAGTGTATAACATTCACTGGGTACTGAGGCAGAACGGCGTTTGAACTAAGTTAAGGAGTGTGTTTCGGACTTTTTGTCCAGATTAATTCCCTCCCTTACCCGATCTGACTTCAGGGGCGAACTTATAGTGGATTTTTAAAAATTAAGGGATTATTTTTCTCTTTAATTTTTGCAATATTCTTTTGCTTTTCCACTGTAGCAACTTATTTTTCAGTTGTAATCTTAACTACCATTTATTTGGCGTAGTCGTGTTTTGCATTGAGTGCTTTATTGCCGATAATAGCAGCGATAGTTAGATTTTATTTTGGAGGAGGTATCCCAGGGTTAAATATATCATCTTTTGATTTTTGGTAATTTTTTTTCTCGTAAGTGGTAGGAACCAGTGTATCCTTTTTCCTATTTTCTTTCTCCAATAGTCTCAGTCACTGACCTAATATGGCCGAGAGAGCAAAGCTTAGACAGCTTCTCAGGGACGAAGCGAGACAAGAAGGTTTGGAAGGAGAGGAAGCGAAAGCTTTTGTCAGAGACGAACTTGAGAGATATGACGCGGAGAGGAAAGAAGAAGAAGCTAGGAGGAAAGAAGAAGCAGCCGAAGCTTTACAGCAGAAGAAGATTGAGGAGGAAATGGAAATTCGCAGGGCGAACGAAAGAGAGAAGGAAAGACAGCATGAGGAAAGAGAGAAGGAGAAAGAGAGACAGCATGAGAAGGAAAGGGAGGAGAGACAGCATGAGAAGGAGAGGGAGGAGAGACAGCATGAGCTGGCACTTAAAGCTCTAGAGTTCCAAAGTCGTGGTGCTGCCTCTACCTCCAGCAATGGAGAGTCTTCTCCTCATTCTTCCTTAACTGACCCTGCTAACACTCAATCTCTTCAACTAAATGCTATGTCTTTCACTCTTGAATCTTTTCCTTGTCCAAATGAGAAGATTGACACATGGTTAGAAAAATTTGAGAAAATTGCAACTCTGTACGGGTTAGAGAGGTCGCGTTGGAATATGAAACTTTCCCAGGCCCTAAAAGGTTCTGCTTATGATGTTTATTCTAAGCTGGAAAGTAGCCAACAAGACGACTACGATGTGTTGAAGAAAGCGTTACTGGAGCGCTTTGAAATGAACGCTCGCAAGTTTTTGCAACTGTTTCGCAACAGCCGGAAAGAGAATTCTGAAACTTTTCACCAGTTCTCATCTCGTCTTAAGGGATATCTAACAAAGTGCCTTGAGCTTTCGCAGCTCCCCTCTACCTATGAAGGTCTTGAGGAACTTGTTCTAACTGAACAAATAAAGAACACTTTGTCTGCTGATACCCGGAGATTTCTCGCTGAGCAGGGGGCAGAAAAACTTGAAGACATTTTGGAAAAGTCTGAGCGTTATCACAATGCGCTGGCTGAACTACCGGCCACAAAGCGGAAACCGACAGAGGAGCATTTTCGAAAACATAACCTAGAGCAATCTTCTCAGGCTTCTAACCAAAACAACCACAGAGAAACTGGACCTCAAAACCCCCCTCCTGAAAAATCCAAGGGCTACAAGAACAAGTACCCCAACCACCCCAAACAGTCTGATCAACCCGACCGCCCTACATGGCAGCGTAGCCAGAAAGGACAAGGTGGCAAAGGGAGAACCCCCGAGCACGGGACATATGATCAGACCGAGCACACCGAGCTGAAACGCATCGGATGCTTATTGACAGTCTCGCAAGGCGGAATTATTGACAGTGATTCCCAACCTGTTGGGGATAGACCCCCAACGCGAGGTATTGTTATTTTGAACGGTTCTCAAACTTCTTGCTTATTTGACACGGGGCTTTCTTACGATTGCATTGTTGCCAGAAACCTGGTTAAACCCGGTCAAGAGACAGGAGAGACCGTCAAACTTTGTGGAGTTCGTAAGAGTGAGGCACCTACAGCGCTTCCCATCGCATTGGTGGAGATACACTCTGACTTTGTCAGAGGCGTGATCAAAGCAGCTGTTATGGATGATCCCATCTACCCAGTCATACTTGGCGGGAGATACGTGTGTATTGGGAAACCGGAAGAGCCGATTGTGGCAGCAGTAACTACAAGAGGGCAAACCAAGAAGGAACGGGAGCCTGCGCCAAATTTGTTACCTATGGAACTTAAAGAAGCGCAATACAAGGACCCTACTTTGGCACCCTGCTTTAGGAAACTGCCCATGGCTAAGGAACCCAAACAGCACGGGGACATTTTTTCTGAGGATGGCGTACTTTATCGGAGAACGGGCAAGCCTGACCAAGGTTACAACCAGCTCCTAGTACCGAAACAGTACAGAAGCCAAATCCTAGAAATGGGGCACTCTCTTCCCTTTAGCGGACATATGGGACAGAACGCCACAAACCAACGTATAACCACTCATTATTGGTGGCCAGGAGTAAATACTGATATTATCAGATATGTCAAATCCTGTGCCCAGTGCCAACGTGTGCCACCCAAGCAACGGGCACCCCCAGTCCACATGGGTGAAATGCCAATAATGGGAACACCATTCGAACGGGTTGTGATCGACATTTTAGGGCCTTTCGAAAGGACTAAAAGAAGGAACAGGTTCATCCTGACCTTAGTCGATACATGCACTTTATGGGCAGAAGCTATCCCGCTAACATGCGCAGATGCCAAGCATGTCGCAGAAGCCCTCGTGCAGATTTTCACTCGGTTGGGATTCCCGCAGCAAGTGTTGACGGATAATGGATCTCCATACCGAAACCTGTTGATGGATGAGATCGTTAAGATCTTGAGGACCCAACACATCCACACTAAGCCATATACTCCGGCGGGAAAAGGGCTCGTGGAACGTGCTAATGGAAACCTCACCATGATGCTAAGTAAGCTGGCACAAGTGAAACCTGAAGATTGGGATCTCTGTATTCCTGCAGCATTATTTGGCTACAGAGAATCTCCTCATACTTCCACAGGATTTCCGCCAGCTACACTCTTATTCGGCAGACCCATTAAGGGCCCGCTTGAAGCCTTACTTCAGTCTCTGACAGACGAGAAGGCTGATGAAACAGTTGTCTCAGCCAGTAAATATGTGTCGGTTTTAAAGAAACGGTTGAAACTAGGGTGGGACCTAGCAACGACTAACTTTAAGCGAGCACGCACCAAGCACGCTAACCGATACAGGAAAGTCGCGGAAGAGAGAGAACTGGAAGCAGGAGAGAAAGTTTTGGTGTTACTCCCTACTGAGAACAACCAACTGAAGATCGGATGGCAAGGGCCGTTTACCGTCCTGAAAAAGATTTCTAAGGCTAACTACCAGATCTCTATTGAAGGAAAGGAGAAGGTTTTCCATTTAAATCTCTTAAAGAGATACTTGGAAAAACCAGTGCCAACCTCCGACCATCTCCTGACGATCGCCAAAACTGACGAAGATGACGATAGTGGCAGGGATATTCCACCGCTATCACAGGAAATCTTTCAAAAATGTCAGAAGCGGCGACGCTCTTTCAAGCGCGCATATGAGACATTCCAGGGGAAGGAAACTTTGAGGAGTGGACTTGAGTAGGAATTGGACAGAGATGGAGGGGGAAGAGGAGAGGGAAGAAGACAGACACCCCGAAGCTACGGTTATAGGAAATTAAACTCCATAACGTAGACATGGAGTGCTTCCATATCTTAAAGGGGGGAGGCTCTGTCACGTAGGGTTTATATTCATTTAATTTCCTACATCTTCTTCCTATTCTTTCACATACTCTCTCTTTTTTTTAATATCTCTGTACTTTTTTTTTCCTGTGTATTTTTCATCCATTCGTTTTGCGAATATTATTCTCATATAATTCGCAAACTTTACCTTTTTCCTTTCTCTTAAACTGAGAATCGCGCTAGGACGATATTACGTAGATGTCAGGGCTGCAGGGCGTCAGAAGGCGTGATAAGTCGGTTCGCTGAACACAGGACGTAGCAAATCGTCTACATTCTCACCGAGCGCGCGAGCTTCTTCTCGGCATTAGTCCCGGTGAGGTGTGATACTTTACATCTGCACCGGTCAGTATCCAGACATTTGGCTGGAAAATCCCAAACTGACACGGCGCTCACTTGGGCCATGGTCAGCTGTAGTGTGAAAACTGCCCTACAATGGAGTCAGGCTGTCTGGGATTTGAAACTGACACGCGTACATCGTGGTCAGTAGGTGACAGTTACGACACGCGTTAAGCGGACGTAAATGTTGGGAGTAGGGGAGATAATTTCGCTTGGCGAAGTAAGTTTGGGCCCTTTGTCTGATTTTAAGATATTGGCCAAGTTTGAAACTTTAATTTCATTCTCGCTCATAGACTCCACAGTAGATAGGTCGCTCGAAAAACAGAATAGCTGTTAGCGAAGATCTCAGTTTGTTTCGGCAATTTGTCGAACTTCTAGACTTCCAGAAATATTTTCAGCATTTTTATTCTTAAGTTGTGCGACTACCTGTAATTCTGTGGTTGAGGTAATTAATATGATAGATATATAGATTTTGTGAGTGTTAAAGTGTTAAATCGCTTAATTCATTTTTAACCTATTTCTTTAGCGCAGAAGAGAAATAAAGTGGTAGGCTATTATATTTTCTAGGGAAGCATTCAGTGGAAAGCAGTAGGAAATTATAATTTCTAGCTTATAACGGCAATTGTAGCTATTTATGAATTTAATTTAACTGCTAATACTCAGTCGAGTGTATTTTTCTAAACTAACGTATAAACTCTAGAATCGAGCCTCATGAATGATGACGGGATACGCACGTGTTCCTAATTTATGAGGATTGCTGATTTTTAAATATAACTTACGTCACGGGAAGTTTAAATGATAAGCAAAGCTCTCTGCTTGCAAGTTTAAATGTAAGTTTTAACCAGTACAGATTCTGTTTATTATATTATATGTGTTATTTTTCCTCCACACAGTGAAAGTTTTGGGGTGACCCTAACTTTACCAGCACCTAGTAGTAGTTTCCATACTTGTGAAGAAATAGACAGTCCTTATTTTGAACCACGTGGGTTTTCTCAAGTAACACTGATCTGACGGTGCAAGTTAGACAGAAATACTAATATCCCTATAACGGGTTTTCAAAGACTGTAAATGATAAATACTGGACCTTGGAGCCAGCACTTAATTTCTTCTAGAAACTCTATATAATTTGCTGCCTAGTGGCGTGAATATTAACAATCATTTCCCGACTAGATTATATCTTGTGGACAAATCTGTGGTGTGACTAAAGTGAATCCTATACCGAGGGAAGGCACCGACTGACATTCATCATTTTTTAGAAACCTACGCTATTGACACTGTGCTCTGCTAACTCCCGCGCCTGGAATAATTGTTAGGTGACTTAATCAGACATTTGAACAAATTTGCATACCCAAGTAGTCGTTCCCGGAGACTCCAAGTTAAATACGTCTTTTGGAACTGGGGACTTCTTGGCAGAAGACTGCATTTTTTGAGTCTGTGTGAAAATCTAAAATCAATGTGTTCCAAGAGGCCGCAAGCAAAGTCGTGAGTACTAGTGTGAGAAGCCATGGCGGAATGAATGAGTGTACGCTGGTTTGAGTGATATTTTTCACTATTATATCTTTGACACCCTGTTGCTGTCCTATTTGTTTTTTTTTCAATCTGCATAATTTGTTGCTAAGGCTAGAGTTCTTGTGTTTTTGTCTTAGGTTAAATCATATTTTTTTCAAACTCTGTGCATATAATTACGAGATAAAACAAAGAAAAACTCTTAGACTCAAACCCTATGTATCTGTGACTCTGGCGCCATCATCTGTTCTCTTAACGGGGCCGGGCTAAACCTAGAGTTAACACTATAACGGGGCTATCATCCTTGCAACATTTCCTTGATTTTTTATGACTATGTGTATATGTATTTTCCTTGATGTACTTTCTTTGATGTTGTGAGCGGATTTTTCCTGATATTAAAATCGCTCTTGAACTAAATAATCGTGTTTGGTCAGCTCGTTCTAGATAATATATATATATCATTGTTATAGTTTTCCCACGTCTGTGTGTTTACCTGTCGTCACGTGTATGTGCGTGCCTGTGAGTGATAGAAATATACGTAATATGTATATTGGTGTAGTCTGTCTGACGCTGTAACAACTGTTGTAGAAGATAGGTGAGAGAGAGAAGAATTCTTTTCGCTTTCAGAGACAGCCACTATATCAAATCTATCATCTCACGTGTGTGGAAATTCTATTACCTTTCACTAACTCTCACTGAGTCTATCACCTATTCAAACCTATTCAGAAGGGACCAAACCTAGTCTTAATTCTCCTATCGGAAATCTACGACATTCATTATGACGCAGAACTAATGTTCCAGGCAATTTCAACAGATGGTAGGGACTACCACACTGAAATGAATGGACATATTTTTCATTCTTGGATAGAAACAACTCTTCTCCCCATTCTTGACAGACCATCATGTATTGTAATGGACAATGCATCCTATCACAATGTTGTAGCTCAGGAAGACAAAGTATCAACTTCCTCAAGCACAAAAGATGCAATAAGAACTAACTTACTTAGTCGTTCCCCTTCTACCGTGAGGTGTAGAGGTTTGGAAGAGAGAGCGCCAGACCATTCTATCAGCTGTCTTCTTCCTGGCCTGGTTCCATTCTAGTCCTCGGTCCTTCAAAGATTGTCTAATGTTGTCCTCCCAGCGGACTCTGGGTCGTCCTGGAGGTCTGGATCCCTGGCTCTTTGTTTCCCATGCCTGTTGTGGCAGCCGATCTTCTCCCATTCTGCAGACATGGCCAAACCATCTTAGTTGGGACTGTTCTATTTGGGTCTGCAGCGGATGGGATTTTAGGCCTTGACGGATCGTCTGGTTGCGGACCATGTCTCTTCTTGTTACTTCAACCACTTTCCTCAGATACCTCATTTCTGAGGTTTGGATCTGGCTTTTGTGGGTTTTAGTCATTGCCCACGACTCGCATCCATATGTCAAGACTGGGACATAGGTGGAGCGGTATACAGCCATCTTCGTTTTCTTACCAACCTCTTTCTTGCTGAGGAATCCACGATTTATGGCCTGAAAAAGTCTCCCAGCCGCTGCTTTTCGAGTGGCCAACTCTTCTTTGATGCCTCCCTTTCGGTCTATAATAGCTCCGAGATATTTAAAGTGGTCGACCTGCTCCAGGACCTGTTCTCCCAACTTAATCTGATGTCCTCTCTCCTCTCGTGATATCACCATGGACTTTGTTCTAGAGCTGCCCATGACCATCCCTCTCCTCTCCAGCCCCCCCCCCCCCTCCAGACCTGCAGGCCGGACTGGAGACGTGCCTCTGACCCAGCAATCAGGGCAACATCATCAGCAAATGCCAGCTCCGAAATATAGACCCGTCTCATCTTCCAGTACCCCACTGAATACTTTCTTGTTCTCTCCTTACATGCCTTGATGACATCGTCCATAAGGAGTATGAAGAGGTAAGGTGATAGGATATCACCTTGTCTTACACCAGTGGTGGTCCTGAACTCTTCTGACTTATGGCCTGCTGTCCTCACATAATTTCCGCAAGACCTGCAGAAGCTCTGCACAGCATGAATCAGAGGTGCTGGAATATTCCCCCTTGCCAAACAGTCCCAAAGTTTGCTCCAGGGGACCCTGTCAAACGCCTTTTCCAGATCTATGAAACAAAGATGGATCTCACTCTTATACTCAAGGGCCTTTTCACTCAGCTGTCTGAGTGTGAAGATTAGGTCTTGAGTACTTCGGTTTGCTCGGAATCCGCACTGGACCTCATCCAATTGTGGCTCAGCTAGGCGTCGGAGTGCAATAAGAACTTGGCTACGAAATGTCAATGTCGACAATACCTATTTGAAACCTGAATTGTTACAGCTTGTGAAACAGACTAAGAAGACTAAGGCGTATTGCGTTGACAAAATAATTGAATCATATGGTCACACCTCTCTTCGACTACCACCTTATCATTCGCATCTTAACCCAATAGAGTTACTTTGGGCTAAAATCAAAGGACAGGTTGCAGCACAGAACACCACATTTAAAATGAGCGACGTGAAAGTTCTTACACATGATACCCTAAAAAAGACAGATTTTCAATTCTGGAAGAAATGTGTAGATCATGTGCTCCGTGAAGAAGAAGAATACTGGCAACGTGATGGATTACAGTTTATCCAGCCATTAACAGTTGTTAATCTAATGGAATCGTCAGATGCAGACTGAAATAAATGTAACTTAATTGAGATATCAAAAACATAAAACAATGTAATTATGCTCCTTCAAAACACGAAGAAATAGTGCAGGTATACATGTAAAATTTACCGTGTCTGTGGCCTAATGGATATGAACGCAGTTTCATAATCCAGATATACCAGGTTCGAAACCTGCTGCAGGCGGTTTGGTAGCAAATCGCTTTGTGTGGATTTTTAACAATGGTATAAGCGCCGTACCGTTCAGAAAGCAATGGCAAACTACTGAACGTAAAAATTGCCTAGAAAAATCACAAAAAACAGCCAATAAAAGCTGGGGTTGATTGCCACGTCCTGCAAAGGATAAGCAACTAACTTTAACTTTATACAATATAGTTTTGAATACAGTTTTTTACCCCCACGTTTCAGATTTAAATGTATCACTACTTATAGCTGTTTCCTATGCGGTGAGCAAATATGGATACGCCTCTGATCCTACTTTTGACATTTATGACGTAGTATACTGTAAAATTTAATTTTTAAGCCGTGCTTCTTGTAAGATTCGGAAAAGATCAAAGGAATTTACGGTTTTGAAGAATGCAGAATTGATATTGACTTCACAACAGCATATTTGTAACGTCATGGATAATATAAGACTACATGCAAAATATGAATTCATTACATCAGGTTGTTTTTTAGAAGAAAAAAAAATTAAAGTTGAACATCAATTGGTAAACGGACTATATAGTTGTATATTTACTTGGAGAAAGGATTCTTGAAAGTGGCCATCGTATAGATGCAGACTTGTTTTTACTAGTAACACAAAGTTAGATCAGTGTGGAAATATATGGACAACCAGTAGAATGAATGACTGACTGAAACGTTTGACCAACGGCATTGATTTGAAGCCTAAGTGATGTTTTACTCAGATTATATATTTGTATTGTTTGCGAGTGCAGCTGGAATATGTCGATCGATGGGTCTTATATTTGTGTGATGAGCAATGTCACTGTACAATTATGTGAAGGATCGCGAAGATTTTGAGTTGTAAAGTTACTCATCTTTCGATCCTGTTTCATTTTGGCAATGCTGGTAGTTCAACGAAGCTATTTGAAACTTATTGCTTTGCTATTTGTTTGTGGATTCCAGCTGATTTATCCCTTAGACTTAACTATGACAAACTTGAAAGAACCCGCCACAATATGTATGCATGTCTGTGTGTATGAGTGTACGATCGTATAGGTAACACATATATAAACCATGCAATATAATGAAAGGGCAGTTAATATTGTTAGTCCGTGCTGGAGAATTTCCCTTCTCCATACCTGTAGGCACGCCTCATTTAAATATATTTTCAACTCTATTGCTTTGGTTTTGATAGTTAGAGCTCTTGATTCTCGAGGCCACGTTACCAGGTTAGAATCCTGGTAGCATCACGCTCCAGTCTACCGAGCTGTAAATGGGTACCTGACTTTGCAATGAGTTAGGGAAGACAAAGGCAGCGAGGAAGGGTACCGATCACGCAGTCTCATAAAGATGAGACTAAATATAGTGAAATCTCTAACACTTCTCTCCCGTTCTTCAGTACTTGCTAGGGAACTACCTTTTTTAGATTTAATCGTGACGCTGTCTGGTTTCGAACCAAGTAACTTTATCTCGAGAAGCAAGAGCTGTAACCAAGACCCGCAGTATGTGTCCGCTCCTACCAGGAGCGATTATGCCAGGCACACTAAAAACTAACAAGATAAACAAAACGGCCTTCACGTAGTTTCAAAGTAGACAACCTGTTCAACTTCGCAAGTACAATTTTTAGACTCCTTTTTTTTTTTAATTCGGCTTTCTTTTTTTTTTTTTAAATTCGGCCTTTTTTAAAAAAAAAATTGGCTTTTTTTTTTTTTTTTAAATTTTTATTTTTTGGAAAGGGAAAGGAACACACACAAACATTCACACAATTTTGATTTACTGGGGGGGGGGGGGGGGGGGGGGGGGGGGGGGGGGGTTTACTATATTTAGACATCGGAAATCAGATTGTATAATTTGAGTGTAGTACATTATACAGTAGACATTCAAAAATCCGGCAACCTCCGGACCTGAGAAGTGCCGGATTTTTTAAAATGCCGGATTTTTTATGGTTATATATATTCTGTATATATTTAACAGAAAATGACTACCTGTACACTTTATCTGCGATCGACAATGCACGATGTTTACGTTTTACACCACTTCTTTTATTTGCTGAATCCATAATGGGGCTAAACAGCAGCAAATAAATGATAAAATGAGCAGGAATGCCTGTTTACACGTGCAAGCAAGACCCAACAGCTGCATTAAAACATAAACTGCTCCAGAAAACAGTGGCGCGCCAACGCGGTAAATTTAAAAATGCGCTCCGAAATCCATGCCGTAAATCTGAAGGAACCGGATTATCGATGGCCGGATTTTTGAATGTCAGCTGTATATCCTAATTATAACCCATCAAGGGTTGAACAGAATATCTTGTCTTTTAAAAAAAAAAGTAAAATCTACGAACGTCATAAATAGGCTACGGTACTTACAATCTTTCGAAAACAGTCGCAGATTACAAATTGCTATGACTATAGCATGTTTCACTAGCTTTGCCCAACTTCAAAATGCTATATCTCAGCGAATATATAACGCATATAAGTGAAATTTTGTGTGTGAATTTGAAATGGTATAGACCCTATGAATTAAATTTTTCATTAAAATGCGGCCATTGGTTTCAATTTTCGTCTCTTTGCGATATAATATAAAATCCTACTTGCCAACACACATCACACGCACACATATTGAAATGTCTACAGTAAATACGACCTCATTTGCACATTTTTGGTTTATCAAGTATTTGGCATGATTTTTGAGTGAAATTGCGTGAAATTGCACTTCTTGAACATAAAACAGTTTATATCCGGTGCAACGCACACATTGTCAATCAGAGGTGTGTCTACAAAAATTATTGTGTGGTTAAGAAGGAAAAATGAGTCTGCGAGTACATTTTATGACATTACAGCAAATCACAAATAGGATTTTTCAGTATTTCTGCAATGAAGCTACTCGAGAGAAACTATATCATTCTATTTCAAACCCACAAAAGAGGACTATTCACGCCTTGGGGATAAGCAAACGATCATTGCACCGCTGGATAGCGACATCTGAAATGTCTAATTCCAGTGTTTTACACATAAAAATTAGGCCAAGAGTGGTGGATAATTTTAACAGAGAATTGATCCGCAGAGAAATTTGCAATATGTTTCACAATAATGAGGCAGTGACTTTAAGGAAATTGAAAATTTGGTTAAGAAAGAATAATGACATTGATATTTCCAAATCTACGCTATGGAGGACTATTAGGAGTTTGGGATTCACTTTTAGAAAATATGTTGGTGGTAGAAACCTTATTTGTGAGAAGCCTCATATAGTTGCAATGAGAAGCAAATATTTACGCGAGGTCAGAGAAATGAGAAGAAATTGTTATGATTTTGTGTATTTAGATGAAACTTGGATCAATGCGCACCACAGTAATGAACGAGAATGGCAATCATCTGATGGAACAACTAAGAGACTAGTACCAAGCAGCAAAGGACAGCGCCTAATAATTGCACATGCAGGAAGCAGCCATCATGGGCTTCTAAATAATACTGAACTCATATTTGTTTCAAAATCCACAGATAATAGGGATTATCATACAGAGATGAATGGCAAGATATTTCAAGATTGGATTGTGAATCATGTACTTCCTTCATTGGATAGACCGTCGTGTTTGATAATGGACAATGCTTCATATCACAACGTTGTGGCACCAGAAGATAAAGTTCCTAATTCATCAAGTACTAAAGATGTAATAAAGATTTGGCTGACCAAAAACAACATTCCATTCAACGAAATGTCCCTGAAGCCTGAATTACATGAAATTGTAAAAAATACACAGCATACAAAGATATTTCACATAGACAAGGCAATCCATGAACATGGTCACAGATGTTTATGATTGCCTCCTTACCATTCTCACTTAAACCCAATAGAATTAGTCTGGGCTAAAATTAAGGAACAGGTAGCAACAGAAAATAGGACGTTCAAATTAAAAGATGTTGAAATACTTACAAAAGCCGCCATCTCGAACATAGCCAGGAATTATTGGAAGAAATGTGAGAACCATGTGTTACAAGAGGAAGAGGAATATTGGACGAATGATGGTTTGTCCTTCATTCAGCCGAGATTGATTATCAATTTCTCAGAGACATCTGATTATGATTCGGATGAAGTTTAATTTCTTTAATGATGACCTTACCGTTATTTACAAGCACAGTAGAGGAGAAACTTTCCATTATGATATTTATGAACCGCAAAGTGGTGATACCTATTGAAATAATCAGATCAATGAAGGTCCAGTTTGGTAGCGCATTAAATGTCAATGACAAACAATGTCACGAGTATCTCCCATGCAGATCATTTAAGAAATCATCTTCAACAGGTATTCATATGCAAACGTGATGGCCACATTATTGTAATAGTAGACACGCCTATGCCTATTCAATTCACAGAATCTGTGACTGAAGTGGTAAAATTTCTTTTTTCGATACACAATAATTAGTATTCCGACAAAGATCAAAGGATTTCATCCGTTTGTGGGAACTGGACAAGATGCACAGATATAAAGTATATATTTGTTGGGTCTAACCCAATATAACATCGTATGCAAAAAATGGCATTAATACGTTGAACGGTTAATCAGATAATTACATTTGAAGTTGGGCAAAGCTAGTGAAACGTGCTATAGAATCAACTGTAAGTTATTTCCTTCACTTCGTACGTAGTATGGAACCATCAGTGCAGGTGGCTCCTTCCAGGAAGGCTGCATCATAGCACGATTTTGCACCGGTTGTTTCGGTAGTAATTAGTTTCATATGACGAGGTTGGCGGCCTGCATGATGGGCAATCAAATTTTGTTTCTCGGCTATCAGAAGTAATATTTTTTATCTCCCCTGTATCGCTAAGGGCTGTAATCAGAAGATCTTTCATGTTTTTATTTTAATGCATTTTAATGTCAATCTTTCAAATATAGCACATTAACTTATAACATTTTTTGCTGACATTCTGCTGGATTTTAGAAACATTAAAAATATTGCATAATTATACGTTTAAAACTTTAAATTGACTGTTGCAGAAAACCGCAATATAAACTAACAGCTATATATCTTCGTCACGTGCACAACAAACTGAGTGCAGAAACTGTACGATGTATGGTAACTCTGGTTTCTCTTCACAACGATTAAATCTTTCGCCTTTTACTAAAGATTTCCGTGGAGAGGAGCAATATAATGAGTCTAAAGACTATTTTTCAAACCCTACAACGTAGGGTATATAATCAAATAAAGGAATGGTTACATCAATATTTAAAAATGTGTTAGTTAAAAGAAGAATCCAAAACAGTCCGAAAATTTGATAAAATAAACCCCCTTTCATATGAAGTTTCTTGTTTACTATATTCATCCTTTTCTACTCCCCTATTTTATTTAAAATGTTTCAACACTGAATATTTCGTATAAGAAAACCTATCTGCTGTTGCCCTAAGACGCCACTAGGCGTGATGGCCACTGACTGCTTTGACGGTCGGTGGCTAAGGACGGAAGAACCCTGAATATTGACCATTTTAAGTGTGCAAATGAAAGTTTGAATACGCACGAAGGTTTTTTATATGTAATTTATAAGGTACATCCCATGTTTTCTACTGTAAAATGTACACGGTGTTGTAAAATGACCTTTATCACATTCCTTGTTTTGTAAAATGCATATAGTTTGTAAATTGAAATGTTTAATTCTTTATATATATATATCTCTTAAGTGTGCAGATGAAAGTGAGAGTATGCACGAGTGTTCATATGGAATTTTAAAAATGTATTTTCCATCTTTGTAACATGTACACGGATTTGTAAATTGCAAAGAAATAAAAATAAAGTTAAAAATTAAAATAAGTAATGATGATATACACGAAACTACCGAAATTCAAATATCACAATATAGGAGATAGAAAGAGCAATTGCAAGAAAATTGAACACCACCTCAGGGCAAGACATTCTAAGCTATGAAATTCTAAAAAAAAAACAAAATAAGAAATCCCACACTCTATAAACAGAATTATCCCATCCCTTTTCATCAAAATGTGGCACGCAGGAAAGACTAATTTTTAGGTCTTCAAACTCTTCTCTGAGGTCATTCATCATAATTGTAAAAATCGTAGGTGAGATGACAGAGCCTTGGGGGATGCCATTTGACTTTATGTTCTAGTTTGAGTAGTTGATCTACTGTGCTGTGGTGACTTCTAAATCCTGTCTAAGATAATCTCACTGAAATTTGGCTCGAAGAAAATGTAAGTATAAGTTCCGCAGGAAGAAAATAGAGTGAGAATCACTGGCAGATCTATTTATAGGGATACTGGAAATTAACTGTCTCTTAGCAGATTGAGAACCCTCTGAGTAGACTAAGAGCAAGTAGGTATCCAGACCACTTTTCCCTAAGGTACTGAATTATTAGAAAGACCCTTATTATCCATAAGGGTATTTACCGGTTTGCTTATTAAGTCAAAAAAATCAGATATATCATAAAGGACATCTTCTACATGTACAGTAATCCACCATCACTAATAGTCCTTCATAACACATGGCGTCTGCTTAATCTCTACCATGTTCACTAAAGTATTGCTATAAATCAAATATTTGTTACAATCAGTATTCAATGTTTCTGGCTCTACTCATTATCTTACTTACTTAGTCGTTCCCCTTCTACCGTGGGGTGTAGAGTTTGGAAGAGAGAGTGCCAGACTATCCTATTGGCTGTCTTCCTCCTGGCCTGGTTCCATTCTAGTCCTCTGTCGCGAGAGGTTCAGATGTTATTAAAAATAAGATATCCTGGATATAAAGGTGTATCAGATGATACCAGGATAGTGCCAGATAAGAGTCTGGTCTTATCAGTAATACCCCCTTCTCTGAAGAGAGTAAGGGTGTATAGACACAAAGGTAGGGTCAAGCTATGTAAGTTCCCAGAGAAGATGGTGATGTTGTACTCTGAGTCCCTAACGGCTACCTCTCCTGATCCTCCTCTGTGATTATGATATTTAATAGTGTTTCTGACTCTGCTAGGGGTAATTTTTATAACTAAATTCACCAACAAGAACTGTAATTCCACTTAAAGAATTTAAGAAAGTCTTCTGGTGAATATTTACAATTTAATTAAACAGTTATTCTTTTCTGTTTGAAAAGTTTAAACTCAAAGATTTTACAACAGTAAATAAATAAAACAGTTCAACAAATGTTTTTCACTTGGGTCAAAATGTCTATCATCTTGTAGACAAAGCTTGCTTGATCATTCACTTGAAGAATTATTATTATTATTATTATAAGTTTATTGAAACTCTATACTATTATGATCATCACAAACTGGATGCGGTTATGTTTTTGGTGAGTATGGATAAGCTGCACAGTTGCCTTAAGCAACTTAGCTGAGTCACTGCAGATGGGTCCCTTTAATGCTGGATAGAATCTTCAGATGAAATCGTTCCAGTAGCTACACACGTTATGACTGGCCTGCATCACAGACTGGCACTGAATTTGTTGTAACGTTAGTACTAGGAGCCTCTTCTTATTTGTAGACTTTAGGTTAAAGGATTAAACCTGCAATGAATTCAAACGCAATCCCTGTATTTGTCTATCCATATCCCTCTATGACACAGATGGGGAAGATTAGCGTGCCAGCAGATGCACAAGGTATAGTATAGTAGCAACAATCATTTTAATTCAATGTGATCATAGTTTTCTTCTACCTTCTTAATCATCATTCATTTCCTATGATTCGCCTCCATACAATAATTTGGTTGCAAATAAAACTATTAAGTAATAGTTCAAATTATACAGTACTACAATCCCTTTCATCTTTCCTTATGTTCCTGGTATGTTCCATTCAAGAAATACTTCTTCAAATACTTTATCAAACTTAAGTCGTACTTTGGCCATCATTCTCAATATTTTAAATATTTCCGAAGGCGGACTTGCCTCTAAAATTACACATGAGCCTGTAAGTTTCATCAGTACACACTGTCCATTCCTAACACATCTTATACACGTCGTATCGCACAGATGGATTAATCAATATAATTCCACATAAATATATACATTTTTGTTGTTTCCGTAACTTCAATTTCTTAAGACAGAGGTGTCAGCCCTATGCTAAAACCCCCAACCTGGAGGACCAGGGTGTCTGCTTTAAAAAGCAACCTGGCGGAGGACTGTGGAGGCTGAGATGCAAAGAATGAACCAGAGTTGGGGCACTGTACAAAGGATGGCCACCGACCGAGTAAAGTGGAATCAATTTGTTGTTGCCCTACAGGACGCCACTAGGCGTGATGGCCACTGACTGCTTTGACGGTCGGTGGCTAAGGATCAAAGAAGAAATATATATATATATATAAAGATTCGTTCTTACCCTCAGGCACACACAGACTAGCCCTCAATGGTTGATTAAGGTCTGCAAACAAGTGTAGAAGGCAAACGCTGGCATTAACATATGCACTGCTTTCCCCCACTTTCTGTACTTTCAAATGATATAATAATAATAGTGACTAAACCTAGTTCATTAGGCCAGTCTATTTATAGTTTGACCTCGGACGTACGAGATGGAACTCCCTAGGAATGTAATCAAAATCAGAAAATGTGGGTACCTTTTAGCCTATCGTACAATGTAGGAAAACTGATTTTTTTATTATCTCCGTTATTCCTTATGCTATTTTAGTCATTTAAAGCTTACATTATACTTGGAATTAGGCTTTACATATCTAGGTAATAATCTTTTTGGTTACTACTTGCATTTTCTGTTATGCATAGTTTAGACTGCTAAATTTAGGCCAACCTGAAGCTTCGAATGCATTTAACCTAAGATTTATCCCGTCCTATAATATTATTAATAAAAGTATAACTACTTACGGGTAGAGTAACATCCCTAATATTGTTTTGATAACCTCTGCCAAGTGGTACTTCTTCCATACTGCTAAAGTAAAATTCCGAAGTTAATCATGTTACACAAATAGGGTCTTGCCATCTTTATTTTTCTAGCAGTTGTAAACACAAGACCAAGAAAGCGTTTTCATTGGTTAGTGTATCATATCTTTTTACAATGTATGGTGCGCCGTATGGCCAGAGTTATTAGAATTCGTGATGTGAAACAGACATCATTTCACGACATCCTCGGTCCTTCAAAGATTGTCCAATGTTGTTCTCCCAGCGGACTTTAGGTCGTCCTGGGGGTCTGGATCCCTAGCCCTCTGTTTCTCATGCCTGTCGTGACAGCCGATCTTCTCCCATTCTGCAGACATGGCCAAACCATCTTAGTTGGGACTGTTCCACTTGGGTCTTCAGGGGATGGGATTTTAGGCCTTGACATATCGTCTGTCTGCGGACCATGTCTCATCTCGTCACCTCAACCACCTCACCTCTGAGGTTTGGATCTGGCCCCCGTGGGTTGTAGTCATTGCCCATGACTCTCATCCATATGTCAAGACTGGGACATAGGTGGAGCGTTATACAGCCATCTTCGTTTTCTAACCAACCTCTCTCTTGCTGAGGAATCCTCGATTTATGGCCTGAAAAAGTCTCCCAGCTGCTGCTTTTCGAGTGGCCAATTCTTCTTTGATGCCTCCCTTTCGGTCTATAATAGCTCCAAGGTATTTAAAGTGGTCGACCTGCTCTAGGACCTGTTCTCCCAGCTTAATCTGGTCTTCTTTCTTCTCGTGATATCACCATGGATTTTGTTTTAGAGCTGCTTATGACCATCCCTCTCTTCTCCAGCTCTTCCTTCCAGACTTGCAGGTTGTATTGGAGATGTGCCTCTGATTTAGCAATCAGGGCAACATCTTTGGCTAATACCATCTCTGAAATACAGACCTTTCTCATCTTCCAGTACCCCACTGAATACTTTCTTGTTTTCTCCGTACATGGCTTGATGACATCGTCCATGAGGAGTAATGGAAAAAACACAGGGGAGATAACTCATCCATAAGATTATAGTCAACAATGACATCAAAGGAGGATAATTCATCAAAATAGAAACTAGTCTGCTCTGACACTCAAGGCAGATTTGTATCTATCACAGTGCAAGTAATTTTCAGTGTTACTAGTTGTAAAATGCATTTATAACACCAAAAGATCATTTATACTCTTGAATAATAACCATCTAAAATGATATTACATACATGTAATAGAATGTAATCAATGTAAATATCTATATATCTCTCACTCACCCACTCGGTTGTACTTTTTGCAAAAAAGCGAAGCTTTGTCAAAAAGGAAGTCTTATGCCTAGGCACAGGCTGCTTTTGTTGCGAGGTAGGTTCTTTTGTGACCAAAGTTTTGGATGCAGTGCTGGAGAATTGTTAGTTCTCAGACTAAATACTGAGACCAGCGAAAACCCATTTTTACCAAAGACAGATTTATGGGAGATAACGCCCATTTACCTAGACCATTTCCCATCTTAAATTAATTAGCTCCGGGACACTCTTCTCATTAGAATTCTGTCTCAGGGATATACAGTACTTTACCGTGGTGTGAAATCTCATTTCAGACTTTTCTTATTGCGAAGCTGTCCCTGCATCTATTACCGTCCATTAACAACACACCTGTTCTATTCATACTGGCAGGTGGTCTGAACGGATGAGTGAAATTGATACTATCATCCAATTATACCGGGTGACAGCAACTGGAATGTGCGTGCAGGGAAGATTTAATGCATACTCACTTTTACTATTAAAAGGTAGGTTGAAAAAGAGAAGAAAAAAAAATAATGAGAGAAAAATAAATCGAGAGCGCGAGAGAAAGAATTTCGCTCATGACAACAGGAATATAACTTCCACATGCTCATCAAGTTCATTCAGAGTGGTGGGATAACCAAAAAGCATTATATTAGTATAATATAGAATGCCTCCCAAATGGAATGAAGTTCTGTGGTAATCCGTAATATAGAACATCATTTTAATTGCTACATGGTGCTCCTTGAAGAGAAAAAGAAGGTGGCAAAGCAAAACAAGCTCGATTCTTTCTTCTTTCTTTGTTTAAAGTCTCGAATATCTTCTACTTCCATTCACCAAGTAGCCTACTACATCTGGAGCCAGAAAAACTTTTTCAATACCTACAAAATCTTTTGGTAACCAGTCGTTTTACGATGTAGACAGCTCCAGTGTGATAACTGTAGCCACAAGCGACGGAAGTAGCAGCGATTAAAGTCTTATAATATTTTGTAAATATGTTTTGTAAATACAGTACATACATAATATTTCCTTTGTGTTCAACATGTCTTATAATTATAGGCAGTTAATAAATGATAACTTTGTAGTGTTGAGTTTTATCACTTTTTACTTATGCATGGAGGCATATCTGGAGTCATCCTTATATGACCACCAGCTATGCCCAGTGCTACAATATATGTGCGTGGAAGTGAACCTATGTCTGTGAGGCTAATTACATCTTCATTGACTCTTGAAATTGTCGTGATTTAGTCTGTCTCACAACACGGTTTTCTGTATACTTAGGAGTAAATCTGACCATACCGCACGCCATATGTTGAGAACTCTCTGATACAATAGCCAATGAAAACGCTCCCTTCTTGGTGTGTATAATGAAACATTTTATGCTTAACATGGAGGCTCATTGTGTGCAACTTATAGTACGAAGCTATTTAATTTAATAAAGAAGTATCACCGGAAAGGATTATATAATTCAACAACGGGAATGTTACGCTAGAGGTAGGTGTAAACACTTTCTCCAATAGTATTTTAGTAAGATAGAAATATCGAGAAAAAGGGCTTCGTTACATCAGGTTAGTCCAAATTTAGCTAGTTAAAGCTTGCATATATTAAAATGCATTTTGCAAACTAACCAATAAGTAGATAGATCAATACAGAATAATTCATAGAATAATTCAAGCTTTAAATGACCAAAATCGCCCCATAAATAAGAAAGATAATGAATATTAAAAATTTTGCTAATTGATGGCTAAATTATGCCTCATTTTGAGATTTTAACACCCTTTTTGCCCCATGCCATCCGATACAGCGGATGTGCTAGTTTATAAGACCTTGCCCTTGGCTAAATTGAGGCCAAAAAATTTAAAAATAAAGCTCACAAAATTTAAAAATACAGCTGAACAGAAGAGAGCAGTAAAAGTCATATAACTTTGCCACCGCATCTGCCTGGCAGACCTAGATGCCCATTAACAGCCTGTTACAGCTTGTGTGTATTGCCTGAGGGTAAGAAAGAATATATATATATGTAAATAATTATGTAATTTTTCTATGATTAATACACTTGTGCGTTAAGAAGTGTTTAGCATGTGTAAACTCTTGGAGACGAAAGCCAACCTTGTAAAATGTGTAGAATAATTGAGAAATGATGGCCAAAGTACGGCTGTAAGTTTGACAAAGGGTTTGAAGGAGTATTTCTTAAAGGAACGACACACTTACCAGGAACATAAGGAAGGATGACAGGAATTGATTAAGGTATTACTTAGTGCTTTATACTAGACCAAATCATTGTATGAAGGCGGATCATGGACAACTGGATCTAACTTAGGATTTATAAGGAAAGTGTAGTCACAGTGAACTGGCTGCGAGTGGTATTGAGGTAAATTGTCCTGTGCATATGTTAGCACAATGTCTGACACTGTTTGTTATGTCCATTGTATGTGAGGACAGAATAGTGCTGGACCATACAGGGGTTACCAACGGGCTGATCACCCGTTTGCCAGTCACTTCGATTACGGAAACAACAGCAAATGGATTGATTTGCCGTTGCCCTAAAGACGCCAATAGGTGTGATGGGAAACAATGGCAAAGAAAACCTATCTGCTGTTGCCCTAAGACGCCACTAGGCGTAATGGCCACTGACTGCTTTGACGGTCGGTGGCTAAGGACGGAAGAAGAAGAAGATACAGGGGTTGTGATTATTTGTATTTCAGGTTTTATCCTGCAAACTACCAGAAGTGCATGAATCTATCTCTGTTGAACTCTGAGATGCAAGTGCTCTTAAAGTCATTGGAGCCAGATACCCAGCGTCTACTGCCTGGCAAGTTACAGATGTGTTAGTCCATGGCAGGAGTGTACTTGATTTCGACATAGAAGATAAGTGGCAAAACCAAACCACTGGTCAGCCTATTCAGACTGTACCTCTAATATATACAATAAAAAGATAAAAAATACAGTGTATGATGAATCCATGTGGACATAAATATGATAATTACTACATCACAGTCCAGTAAGAGTGACAAAACATAATATATGGATAGACCATAATTAGTACCCCTAGCATAATTAGCCATAATACAAAACAATAATAAAACATAATATCAGGGGAGAATCGTGAAAGGGAAAAAATAGACTTTCAGGACATCCACTCTCATCACACCTGGAGGTTTATACAGCTGGATTCTACCTTTGATGTCAATACACCCTGATTCTTTTTCAGAAAAGGGGGTATTTCTTGTAAGACCAGTCTCTTATCTGGCACTATCCTGGTATCATCTGATACATCTTTTTGGTCCAGGATAACTTTAGATTACAACAATAACATAAACTCGCCCTTTCATGACAGAAATCATCCACTCTTCCACGGATTACCCCTGTGGTGAAACTTGTTGAGAACCCAGCATTGCACACTAAGCTAAGTCTCGGACGTAATTCTTTGACCTGGTTGACTGCATTCAGGGTCTCGCTGTGGACCCCATGATAGGCAGGGGCAGCTGAGAAGTGGCTCTGTGCAGGACATGGCAATTCCTTGGGAAAGCCCAGAACCAGAGTACAGTATTTTAGCTCTACATAGTTGGAGAGTCCCCTTGGATGGTGGGGAATGCACACACTTCTTACTCCTAGCTTGGGACCATATGTGACGATCCTTTGAATACAAGCAAAGCTGGAGAAACTGGAACTCATGACTTCAACCGAAGAATCCTCGTACCCTTTAGAGTAAAAAAGGTAAAGGATCCCGTTACACGCCCAGGGAATAAGGTGTTAGACCCAAATTTTATTGACCATCGGCACACTAGGTATGATGTGGTCAGCATCACGCCGGCCGCCTTAACCTTCCCAGAAGTTGCTCTGGTGCCCAATTGGGGCTGGGTCGACCCAGGAGCCGTTTGTAGCCTAAAAAATAGTCCCACATCATCTGGGGATCGAACCATAGACCACTGAGCTAGTGGTTTGTAAGAGAGAGCGCCAGACTATCCTATCGGCTGTCTTCCTCCTGGCCTGGTTCTATTCTAGTCCTCGGTCCTTCAAAGATTGTCTAATGTTGTCCTCCCAGCGGACTCTGGGGGTCTGGATCCCTGGCTCTTTGTTTCCCATGCTTGTCGTGGTAGCCGATCTTCTCCCATTCTGCAGACATGGCCAAATCATCTTAGTTGGGACTGTTCTACTTGGGTCTGCATGGGGTGGGATTTTAGGCCTTGACGTATCGTCTGGTTGTGGACCATGTCTCTTCTTGTTACTTCAACCACCTTCCTCATTTCTGAGGTTTGGATCTGGCTTTTGTGGGTTGTTGTAGTCATTGCCCATGACTCGCATCCATATGTCAAGACTGGGACATAGGTGGAGCGGTATATAGCCATCTTCATTTTCTTACCAACCTCTCTTGCTGAGGAATCCTCGATTTATGGCCTGAAAAAGTCTCCCAGCTGCTTATTTTCGAGTGGCCAACTCTTCTTTGATGCCTCCCTTTCGGTCTATAATAGCTCCGAGGTATTTAAAGTGGTCGACCTGCTCCAGGACCTGTTCTCCCAGCTTAATCTGATTTCTTTCTTCTCGTGATATCACCATGGATTTTGTTTTAGAGCTGCTTGTGACCATCCCTTTCTTCTCCAGCTCTTCCTTCCAGACTTGCAGGTTGGATTGGAGATGTTCCTCTGATTTAGCAATCAGGGCAACTGTTAAAGTTATATTTTTTCTTTTAACACTTATGTCACTGGACATTTCTGTTGATTCTCTAAAAGCTGCCCCAGGTTTCCAAAATACTCCTTTTGCAAGCTCTCCAAGTTGTTAAGGCTTGGTAATTATGAGTGTGTCGTGTGTAGATGGTAAACAACACTAGGGATATGAATAACACGACGCCACTTGTACAGCTCCATGACATTTAATAGAACATTCACATAAGTCCTGAACATCAATAATGTCGTTACGCATGCATTACATCACACTCAGGCTGACACTGCCTGTAGGGAAATAACTCATAACAATACTTCCACGGACTGGCTGACCGTCCACACACTAACAGTACACACAACACGTTTCTATGTGCGGCATTCAACCCTCGCATGAATTCATTCACCATACAGGTGTAAATCACTTATCCCAAGTGATTATGATTGGCGGCATGCAACATCGCCATATAAATTCTACTCCAATATAGCTACAAGGCGAACAATACTCAACGCCTTACTCCACCGTAGCTCCAAAGGCGGGACCAACTCGTCGCCTTAATGTGTTCTCCACGAACATTAACCAAAATTCCTCCAAAACACTTAGGCGAGAAGACTATCCCAAGTGATTATGATTGGCGGCATGCAACATAGCCATATAAATTCTACTCCCATATAGCTACAAGGCGAACAATACTCAACGCCTTACTCCACCGTAGGTCCAAAGGCGGGACCAACTCGTCGCCTTAATATGTTCTCCACGAACATTAACCAAAGTTTTTCCAAAACACTTAGGCGGGAAGACTATCCCATATACAACAATATGTCAGACATAATCACTATTTTCATAATCACTATATAATATCACAAATGTCACATAATATGAGCACTCAGCTCGACCACAATTCACAGCCTCAAGCACCCAGCTCGGCCATCAAGCACAGACACCCTCTAGTCACATCCAGGTACTGTCTCAGCCACCCAGACTAGTTCACCAAACACGCTTTCTCCATGCGCACGCTCCAAATCACAACATACTGACATGAAGTCGGACCCAATCTCAATCACTGAGTGAAACTTAAATATTAATAACCTCAGTGACCCTAACTTTCGCTCACTCCATCATCCACCTCAGAAACATGACTTAACAGTTACACCGACCCCCGGGGGAAAAAAATGATATCATTTTTTTTTTGAAAATTATATCGGATAAAAATGTGAGGTCGGTGAAATTTTAATGTCTACAACAGAGAATTATACTATGTTAAGTCAAATTTCTGTGACTGGATTATTTACACAAAACTACAATGGGTGAGACACTCTAACCCATACCACAGTTTTCTATAATGCTTCCTACTCACATGAAGCAAATACTTATAATAATAATAGTGTCCTACCCTTTCACCAAAATGAAAGAAATGATATAGTTGTATGCAATTACATAAGTCTTGAAAAAATCTTGCACAACTATCAGTTATTTATCCTCATCAAAATAAATCACAGAAGAAAATCATTGACAATTTCTTATGACATCTGTTACAAAAATGTTCTACATATCATTGTGAAAAATGTTGTCTCATACACAGCAGTGCCCTAGGTACACTACAAGAATTAAAATGTAAACAACTAACCATGTTGCTTTATCACACTGCATCATTGTGTCGTATAATAACAACCAAAAAACGTATAACAACCCAAGATGTCATATTTATAACGTAAGTCCTATAACATTTAACGCATTCCATTATTCAATGAATAATGCACACTTTTAATAAGGTTTCAGTGAATGGTATAATTTACTTACTATTCAACACAAAAGCTTTTACTTCTTCCTAATCCATTCTTAAAAGATCTAATTTCCTTCACCACGATCAGTTTAATTCACAAAGATAAATATAACAATTCTTTTCATATTCCTTAAGTTCTCGAATCCAAAACTTTGCTTGCTCAAAATTGTATCTGTGAAGTTCTAGCAGATACTGATAACTCTTGCTCCGCTGCTTCCTAAATTTCTACCATTATGCTCATCTCTAGCATGAGTATTGCAGCTTCTTGATTCTCTTTGGAAAACAAAGTTGATACCCACATTCTTATAACTCATTGTAATCCATTCAGACAGAGGCATATCCCAATAGTCTCATACATTACAATTTCAACACATGCTATACCAATTGCTATCACTAAGAGCATTGATTTAATCAAATAGATCATGCATTAAGCCATGACTGCATAAGTGTTGATATCTACAACTAATTACCATGAGACATTTTTTATTTAGCACACTGCTGATGGCCTACCATCAACAACTATAACAATGTGTAATGTACGTAGTCAAATATCATGATCACAATAAATTAAACCGTCAACATTTCAAAATTTAAGTATGCAATATCATCTGAACTATATAACTAAGTACATCAGCCAAAAAAAATATTGCTCTCTGGCATCTGGTACTCTGTAAAGATCATCAAGGTATGCGATAACTTCTTAAAACCATTTATTCTGTAGACCCTCTCAGCAACTTGATGTCCGATCATTATGTCAAGACACAGTCAGTGGTGCCGAAATGAAATGTCAGTAGTGCCAATACAAGGTCGATCTATGCTAGCCGATACATAAATTCTGGAAATAAAATAATGATCCAGATTAGGAAAGCAAATTTGGCCAATTTCCAAAATGCATTATTTCCTTTCATGCAACATTATACTCCACTGTCCATACCACTCAAACATTCTCTTCTGTGGTAAACATATATAATTAATGGACAGGGACATAAGCTCAGAGATAAATTTAACATAGCATGATCTTAAACCCACTTATTGTGTCTTGACTACCAGGGTAATAAATTTCCAATTCCCATAATCAGTCACCAATTGCACTGTCTTCCCATCAGCTCTCAACTATCTTACACATCTCTTGCCAGCACTCAAGCAATTTCACTATCTCCACATAGCACAGTATCTTCAATAATGTGAAGAGATCATCTATGCTCCACTTATCTGGTGGTAATGTTTTGATGGCATTAAACATCAACAACTTCAGTGGCTCTTTACTTCTTTCTGCACTTTTGCCTTTGAAATTATAAGCCAGTAATAATTCTAATTGGGCTGTAATTCCAGCACCTTCTCCCTTGAGACCATCTATTACTGTCTTCCAAAACTCTTTCTTAGCAGTTTCAGTAGCTTCCGTTACTGCTACTTTGGCTACAGATGCAGTATGCTCCATCTTATCCTTTTTGCATTGAATTTCTGTTTCTTCTGGTACCTTCTCTACATCAGACAGATCTGAATCAGATGTAGTCTCATGTCGCTCTTCCGTAGATTTAACTTGATCTTTCAATGCTTTGGCCTGTTGCTCTAATCTTTGTTTTCCAGCCTTAAATTGCTCTTCTAGTTCTTGAACTTTATCAAAGAAACTGTTGGTTAAAGCACTAGCTTTCTCCATCCTTTGAGACGACAGGACCCTGCAATGTTGTTCTTTAGCTTGAGTATTACCTTTATACTCAGCTACTATCCTGTTCCTATCCACCTTGAATTCATCCAGTATTCTTTGTTCACCATCTCTGTATTCCTTTACTAATAACTGCTCAACAATCTTGAATTTTCTTTCTAATGTTGTACACTTTTCCTCGAAGTTTCCCTCTTCCTGAATCAATTTGTCTATCTGTAACTGATCTTTGTCACACCAAAAACCCATTTTTGGCAAAACAACTTCTTGGGATGCATCATATGTTTCATCATGCATAGGCCTAGACACTCCCTTTGTTGTCGCATAGACTTTTGTAGAAATGTGTGCCTTCTCACTAACACCCCTTCGGATTCCTCCTATAGGACATAAGTTATCTTTACTCCTCACTGAATCATCACTGATGATAGTCTTCTTCAGTGGTACATCTACAGTCATGTTGGACAATTTCCCAAGTGAGGCTGAAGTATCTTCACGATGGTTATTTGCTTGTACAGTAACACCTTTCTTCTCAATCTGAACAGAAACATTCCTTGTTTCAGTTTTCACCTTAGTCGATGCTGGTTCTGCAATATTAGTTTTCCTCTGTAAATTCAGTTTTGGTCTCTTCTTAAAATCCCTATATTCTGGCTGTATCATAGTCTCGAAGGTATTCTTCACTTTTAAACAATAAACTTTTATACTATCTGTATTTCTTACTTCTATACGAGAGTTATACACCTCATATGCATCACCATTCCTTATTGCTAACGCCAACTCTCGTAAAGCTATCCTTCTTCTTCTGTTCTCACAGGTTCGACTACACTCTTGCATAGGCTCATTACATGATGATGAAAATGAATCATCCATGGAACCTGCAGAATTGCCCATGTATAAATTTCTTTGAGCAATAGCTAATGAAATTGAAAGTGGGTAGCACTACCTAATGAAGATAGTACCACTTAAGACTCTTGCTACAACAGCAAAGCAAGAAATATCAATGAAGTAAATGAATACTTAAATAATTAATAATGCTTACCTAAAGCACTTACTCTCTACTCACACATACGAAGTCATGCATAAAATAAACAAAATCTAATTGAAATTCAGGAAGACAAGATGAAGTATGATGATGATGAAATACACTACAATTACAAGAAAGACAAACAATAACCCACAGGTTAAACAAAACAACCACAATGGAACTGTAAAATAAACTTATTTACAAGATAGAAGAAAAGACACTAGAAAACCCCATACAAACATCACATGAGAGAAGGGGCAAAGTCTTTTACAGACAGGGGGTATGATGTGCTGGTGTTGTGGGTAGTGGGTTTCCCCCCTTGCTTCACCCTAGGCCTAGTGAATTCTTGTTCATGAAAGGAGCGACCATTGCGGTGTTAGTCTCTTGGCCTAGCAAAACCTCTCATACCCCAAGATCGTTGTGCGTGGTGAAGAGCCACACCCTCCTCGAGGTAGTCCTGGTAACTGAGGGTGCGAATCCTCAGGCTAAACACAACGGATCTAGAGGAGCAAACCTCGATAATAAAACCGGTGCACTACACCATACACGCCCTCTGTGGGTGGGAAGGAGCCAGATGGATACTGAACAAGTCTTGGGAGTGGGAACGAGTGTGGACTGCTCTCTGAAGATCGGAACCCATCGTACAGGCACAGAGACTCAGGACTTGACGATCCTATTGCCTTCAACTCTTGGTCACATGCCTAGAGCCTCGGAGAACTCGGCGTAACGAGCAGGCAATTTGGTGGCGGGGAAAGAGCACTGTGAGCCCTACCTTGGCTACGTATCACAAGGAGACGCAGAAACACCCCCTTTATCTCCCCCAGAGCTGGCACAGTACACTTCTGGCTTCTACCCGGGGCGGTAGGAAATCCACATCAAACCTGGCAGAGCAAGTCCTCCATCAGATGCGGCCGATGCTGGGCCCACTGGCGCGTGGACACGTTCCCGATCCCCATCGAGACTTGCCCGGGGAGCCCACCCCGGCTCAAAAAAAGCAGAGAAGGCCACTCTCCAAACCTCCGATGTCTTGCGGGCAGTGTTAGGATGTGCAAGAACATGGACAAGAAGACTCCACAACTTCCCCACTGAAGACACGCCCACGGCGACCGTTGCCTCAATTGGCTGTGTGTGGTGTACCCGGAAACGGGGCCTCCCAGTACTGAGGCACAGTTAAGTCCCTGATGTCACTTATCGGTGCAGAGTTGAGAAAGATGGCTGAGCATCACAATCCCCCCTGTGTTGCAGCATGATGAGAACCCAGCATTGCACACTGAGCTTGGGGGGATCACTTGGGCACCAGACTTAATACTGGCTCTTGACTGGATGGCCGCATGCAGGAGATTTCCACAATGGAGGGTTGGCAGGTGGTGGGTATCTGGAAGTGGCTCTGTGCAGGACGTAAGGATTCCTTGGGAGAGCCCAGAACCAGAGCACAGCATTGTGCAAGCTCTGCATAGTTGGAGAGCCCCCTGGATGACGGGGAATGCACAGTGTGCTACCCCACCTATCCCCAACTGCTAACTTAGAACCAGAAGTGGGGTCCTCTGTATGCGTGCCAGGCCAGGATAAAATGCCTGGGAAAGAGACTGGAGCTCAGAACTCCCTAACTCAAAGTTGCAGGATGGCAGAAAAGCCATGGGAAAGACAGGGCTATTTTGAAGATAACGCAACCATATTTTCACCATACGAGCTCGGACGCCGCCTCGGTAAACAAGGTCCGCGCAGAGCAGTGACACCCCCAGGCTGCTTGCGAATAGTCTACTACTGGGAACATAAACAGATTAGGGATGAGCCCACTCTCCCGTTGAACAGGTGCTAAAGTCATAGATACTGGGCCAGAAGGCGCACCGGAAACCACAGTATCACGCAACTCGCTTTTTTTTTTTCTATGGAGAGTACACCGTCAAATAAATCTCGTAATGGTGCTCGCCCTGTGGAGCTCCACCAGGCAGGTGCAGTGCCGGGCTCTGAGCCTCGACAGAGCCCACCCTCAGCTACTGGAGGACCCTCTAGACCGTCTTGTGGAGTCAGCAGACGGCGGAGGAGAACTACTGACCAAAACAAAACAGGAAAAGAGAAACCCAGAGTGCCACTTGTCATGATGCACTGGAATGCAGAGGGAGTGAACAGCAAGCAGGCTGGATACAGCAAAAAGACAGAGCTGGAAAACATCTTGTATGAGAAGCAAGTCAGTGTTTGCCGTATCCAAGAGACTCACTTGAAAGCAGATCAAACCTTTAAAATAAGGGGATATCAATGCTTCAGATCCGACAGAAAAGATAGACGAAAAGGAGGAGTACTTACTCTTGTAAGGAATAACATTCCTGCACACGAAAGGAAAACCTTCATGGATGGAGCAGAATATCAGCTGTTGCAGATAAAGGTAGACAAGATGGAAATAGAACTCCTGAACTATTACTGTCCGAACAACAACCCCTGAGTCTCAGCTCTATACAGGTACCAGCCACCAACTTTATAGCAGTTGGAGACTTTAATAGCCACTCCCAGAGCTGGGGCTATAACCATCTGGATCACAGAGGTGAAGAGGTTGAAACTTGGCAAGATGATCACTCCCTAATCCTAGTCAATAATGCCACAGATACTCCTACCTTCTACTCCAGAGGATGGCACACAACTTCAACACCAGATCTTGCCTTCTCCACACCAGATATAGCTGGATCTATTAGTAGAGAAGTAGGAGACCAACTAGGGGGAAGCGACCATCGCCCAATCTTTCTTACTGTCCAGAGTGCAACTCTCAGTACAGGCCCAGCCATTACAAGATGGAACTACAAAAAAGCCAACTGGGGCTTATTCAGGCATCAGGTGAACACGCTGCTGTCTACCCTCAAGGTACAGAACAGAGACATTAATGAAGTGGTAAAAGACTTCAACAGATGCATACTACAAGCTGCAAAAGAAACCATTCCCAAAGGATGCCGGCGTAACTACATACCATACTGGTCCAGCACACTCCAAGAACGTCAGGAAGCTATGGACAGGGCTAGAAAGGACGCAGAGTCTCAGCCTTCACTTGAAACTCACAACAAATGGAAAAAGGCTGTAGCAGAGTTTCAGAGAACAAAGCTAGAAGAAAAACGGCATCGCTGAACCTTGAGAAAGACGGCAGGAAACTTTGGAGATTAGTCAAGTCTCTAAATGAAGAGCGTTCCTCACCTAGGCAGACTATCACATTGGATGAAGGTGGCAAACTTTTCAGAGGAAAACAAGCTGCAGACTTGTTTGCTAGAAGATACAGTTCAGAAAGCAACTTACCCATTAACATAGATCATCAGAGAGAGATAAGAAAAGAAATACTGGCAACCATGGGACAGACAGATACTCCTGCCCCAATGAGGGAACCCATCACACTAGGAGAACTACAGAAGGCTATTTCCAAGCTTAAGTTTCAAAAGTCACCCGGCCCAGACAAAATCAGCAACGAAATGCTAGTAAATCTGAGCTCAGCAGCAAAGACAAAACTGCTTGAGATATTCAACCACAGCTGGTTGAAAGGAACGGTACCCCAAGTATGGAGAGAAGCCATCACAATACCCATACTAAAGAAAGGGAAATGTAAGACCGAGGCTGCAAGTTACCGGCCAATCAGTCTCACAAGCTGTGTTGGGAAGACTATGGAGCGAATAGTCAACCACAGATTGAAATGGTATTTAGAGTCTGAGCAGATCCTGGTGCCGGAACAAGCTGGATTTAGAGAATGCTACAGTATAGAAGACCAAGTTACTTACTTGTCTCAAGCAATAGAAGATGCCTTCCAGGAGAAGAAAAAGGTCCTAACGATCTGGGTCGACTTCAAGCAGGCCTTTGACAAGGTGTGGAAAGATGGCCTCATTGCAAAACTTAGGAGAAGTGGAATCCAAGGCAACATGATGAAATGGATCCAGTCATACTTGCATAACAGGAGAACTAGAGTCACTCTTGACGGTCTGCAGAGCAGAAAAGTGTTGCTCCATCAGGGGGTACCTCAAGGAGGAGTAATTTCCCCAACACTCTTCCTTGTTTACATCAATGACCTGGTGAAAGATCTCCCGGCAGGAGTTAAAGCTGCCTTATATGCAGATGACCTAGTACTCTGGTGCGCTGATGAAAATGTCACCACAGCAAATTATAGAATGCAGCGGGCAGCAGACATGCTAGTGTCATGGGCAGAGAAATGGCTTTTCACAATAAACACAGACAAAACCTCCACAACACTGTTCTCCCTCGCCCCCAAGGACAAACCAGCTAACATACACCTAGGGACAACCGTGATCAAGGAAGAAAGCTACCCCACCTATCTTGGGGTGACATTTGACCAAAGGCTTACATGGAATAAGCATATTGAAAATGCAGAAGGAAAGGCCCGAAGACGACTAGGCATACTCAGAAAATTAGCAGGTACCAACTGGGGAGCAAATGAACGAAATCTAAAGAAGATTTATAATGGAGTAATAAGACCACACTTAGAGTTTAGCTCAGCAGCATGGTCATCAGCTGCTAACTCACATCTGCAGTCTTTGGACAAGGTGCAAAATCAAGCTCTCAGGCTCATTACAGGAGCCATGAAAACTACACCAATATCAGAGATGCAGAAGGTTGCTGGATTACAGACATTGTCCCATAGAAGAGACACAAAAACCATGATCCAGATGGAAAAGTACAACAGTATGCGAACGCACCCAATGAAGGCAAGACTAGATGATCTGGCATTGGGACGTCTAAAGCGTAGCAGCTTTGTGCATCGGGGGAAAAGACTTATAAGACAGCATCAAGAAGACCTATCCATGAAGACAACACCACTGAGGCCCACCCTATACCCTGTACCATGACAGCAGGCCAGCAGTGCCCTCCAAATTAATACATCAGTCAGTGGTCTCACAAGTGGATGTGAGTATAATGATCTGCAAAAACGAACTGCTACATTGAGTATGATCCAAGAAAGCTATCCCGATCAATCATGGATACATGCCTATACAGATGGATCAGCAACTAATGCTGTTAGGAACGGAGGTGCCGGTATCTTTATCTCATATCCTGACAACCACTATGAGACTAGGCACATTCCCACTGGTAAATTCTGTTCCAACTATACAGCTGAGGTTCAAGCTCTAGAGCAAGCTGCAAATATGATTTATAACCTCACAGATGCACTGTCTGTCCTGCAAGCTCTCAAGGGTGGTAAACTCCCGCATCTGAGAAATGAACTAAACAAGGTAGCTGCCAAAAAGAGAACCATACTTCAGTGGGTACCATCTCATTGTGGTGTACCCGGAAATGAAAAGGCAGATAAACTTGCAAAAAAGGGAGGAGAATGTGAACAAGAAGATAATGAAGTCACATACTTTGAGAAAAAGAGAGCTATCCAGACTATCAGAAGAGAACAGAACCAACCCAAAGACGACTATCACACTCTCGACCGGCAGGGACAGATAACTATTTTTCGACTCAGGACAGGGCATAACAAACTGAACAAACACATGCACAAGCTACGATTGTCTGCTTCACCACTGTGCGCATGTGGATTAAACGAACAAACTGCTGAGCATGTTCTACAGGACTGCCCTCTGTATGACCAGTTAAGAAAGATATACTGGCCCAATGACTCAACACTAAACTCAAAGCTATATGGAGTTAAAGAGGAACTTCAAACAACAGTCGAATTCATCATGAGAACTCGTCTGACGGTGTAATCATCAAAGATGCGATCGCAAGAAGAACATGAGAGAAAAATAATTTACATGACAATGGATATACAAACAAGACTTGAACAGCTAACACCAATAACTGTTCAGATAATTCCACGGGACACTAGACACCGAGTCTCTCCAAGACCGGACCTCCCATACACTGGAATTAATTTCACAAGACCTATAGACAGATCAATACACATTCCTTCTGGGAAAGAAAAATGTATTAATCTCACACAAAAATATAGCCAGGAATAAATGCAACGAATACAAACACTGCAACAATGAATGACCACCAGAAAAGTTTTGAGTGGTATATAAACAGAAAAGTATATGTTGCAAGAAAAAAAAACTTATCTTTGAAGTAAAGTCTTGAATGACAGATTGAATCAAGGTGTTGAAAGTTCGCAGTAACAGTAGTACTGGGCGACAGCACTCCAGCTCACTGACACAAATTCTGAATAAAAAGAAACAGAAAACTATTAACATCTAATCAGAACTATAATTTGATGTTGTTTCCGTAACTTCATTATTTTTTTTACATAGACAGGGGTGTCAGCCCTATGCTAAAACCCCCAACCTGGAGGACCAGGGTACCAGCTTTTGTCTGACCCCTACCCACACAGACCAGTCCAGCTTGGTTGAACCTACCAGGAGTAAAACTCCCACTGGCATAGCTCTGGGGATTGTCAGGGTACGCAAGCTGCCATACCGCTACAAGGTATAGGTACCATTGATGGCAGCAAAATTGTCCTCTTTTCACACAACATGCCTAAGAAAAATTCACCGAATCTTTTGGCCGAATACCATCACCAACCAAGATCTGCTTACTCGTAGCAAGCAAGAGGACATGCATACCATCATAGCTGGCAGACGCTGGAGCTGGGTTGGTCATGTCCTCAGAAGAGACCCCGATGCCATCACAAGAACAGCTATGCTTTGGACCCCTGAAGGAAAGCGAAAGAGAGGCCGACCAAAAACAACTTGGCGGAGGACTGTGGAGGCTAAGATGCAAAGAATGAACCAGAGTTGGGGCACTGTACGAAGGATGGCCACCGACCGTGCAAAGTGGAATCAATTTGTTGTTGCCCTACAAGACGCCACTAGGCGTGATGGCCACTGATTGCTTTGACGGTCGGTGGTTAAGGATCGAAGAAGAAGAAGAAGAACTATAATATAAACACTAATGGATGTAGGCTTACTACAATAATACCAATACTATACATCTAACACTAATATACTCGTAAAATATGTCTACAGTACTAACCATTAAATTTGAAGTAAATACAATGCTTGTAATCTAGGTCTAACTTAATTAAATGAAGACAAGTAGGCTAACTATATTACTTAAACATGAAAAGAAAAGAAAAATTATATCCAAATGTACTACAAAATACATGAATAACACTGAAAAAGAAAACCAAGTAGGGCCTATTAGATTCAAAATATCAAAAAACAATTTTAATACACTCAGCACAGCACAAAAAAACAAAAACTAATAACAACAGATCCGCAGGAAATAAGTAAACAAACGAAAACAAACTGCGCAGACCAGATGAAAACACACCTCACAAAGAAATTTACACAGACGATAACAACAGACAACTAAAAGCACAAGAATCCATACTAATTTATAAAAATAATACGTATCTTATAATCTTGAAGCTGCTTGAAGATCTTATACTGCGTTGTCAGATCCGCAGAAATGATGTCTAGTGGTCTGGATGATGATGTAACAGCCACAAGTTTACAGCACCAAGACAATCAAACGTAGAAGATTACACAATACAAACTGGAAGCCAGCACAATACTTGAAAGATCGCTCGTCCGTGATGTCATAAATCAGTTCTAGGCCTAGCAGACTGTAGTTTCTTCACCAGTGAGCGACTGAATGCAGCAGTCAGTAGTAACACGCCTGACCCACTTACAGGACGAAAGGTCGGCATACACGATCACACATGTCAACACAGAAAGCTCCCTATGCTTGATCCGATGTGACTGAAAATTTACAGCTAAACTGTAACTGTTCGCCGATAATACTCGGTTACTTTGCAATCCGTCTCTCTCTCTCTCCGAAATATTTTAGCACAGAAAGGAAGTCGCACGAGAGGTCATGAACTCTTACACCGTGCCAGGTCAGCAGTCTTAACGGTGTAATTGATGTAAAATATCCCTCTAGCCAATTCTGTAATTACTTGAAAATAAACTTGAAACAACTGCTACCGTGCTCCTTTAAACTTGATTTGAATACAAAGCTTGACATGCAGTTCTCAGACAGGCCAGTCCTCAGCCGTTTTGTCAATCATCTTTATAATTTGACGTTTATAATTGTGCGTGTATTACTCTGTGATTTCTAAATTGCAGCACCGTATCAGACAAACGATGGTGTGAAGTGGGGGTTGGTTGATTTTCTACCGTAGTCATGGGTTCAGAAATACCGGTTATCTCTCCTATTCGTACCCCAATATACTAGCTCACCACTTCTGTTACCAGTTAATTTTTCTAAAAGAACACTTATGTCACTGGGCGTTTCTGTTGATTCTCTAAAAGATGCCCCAGGTTTCCAAAATACTCCTTTTGCGAGCTCCCCAAGTTGTTAGGGCTTGGTAATTATGAGTGTGTCGTGTGTAGATGGTAAACGATGGTGTGAAGTGGGGGTTGGTTGATTTTCTACCGTAGTCCTGGGTTCAGAAATACCGGTTATCTCTCCTATTCGTACCCCAATATACTAGCTCACCACTTCTGTTACCAGTTAATTTTTCTAAAAGAACACTTATGTCACTAGGCGTTTCTGTTGATTCTCTAAAAGCTGCCCCGGGTTTCCAAAATACTCCTTTTGCGAGCTCCCCAAGTTGTTAGGGCTTGGTAATTATGAGTGTGTCGTGTGTAGATGGTAAACAACACTAGGGATATGAATAACACGACGCCACTTGTACAGCTCCATGACATTTAATAGAACATTCACATAAGTCCTGAACATCAATAATGTCGTTACGCATGCATTACATCACACTCAGGCTGACACTGTCTGTAGGGAAATAACTCATAACAATACTTCCACGGACTGGCTGACCGTCCACACACTAACAGTACACACAACACGTTTCTATGTGCGGCATTCAACCCTCGCACGAATTCATTCACCATACAGGTGTAAATCACTTATCCCAAGTGATTATGATTGGCGGCATGCAACATCGCCATATAAATTCTACTCCAATATAGCTACAAGGCGAACAATACTCAACGCCTTACTCCACCGTAGCTCCAAAGGCGGGACCAACTCGTCGCCTTAATATGTTCTCCACGAACATTAACCAAAATTTCTCCAAAACACTTAGGCGGGAAGACTATCCCAAGTGATTATGATTGGCGGCATGCAACATCGCCATATAAATTCTACTCCCATATAGCTACAAGGCGAACAATGCTCAACGCCTTACTCCACCGTAGCTCCAAAGGCGGGACCAACTCGTCGCCTTAATATGTTCTCCACGAACATTAACCAAAGTTTCTCCAAAACACTTAGGCGGGAAGACTATCCCATATACAACAATATGTCAGACATAATCACTATTTTCATAATCACTATATAATATCACAAATGTCACATAATACGAGCACTCAGCTCGACCACAATTCACAGCCTCAAGCACCCAGCTCGGCCATCAAGCACAGACACCCTCTAGTCACATCCGGGTACTCTCTCAGCCACCCAGACTAGTTCACCAAACACGCTTTCTCCATGCGCACGCTCCAAGTCACAACATACTGACATGAAGTCAGAAACTTCTCAGACTACAGCTGGGAAAAGGCTATTTCAGAATAGAAGAACCTTACTGTGCAGGATGTCTTCAAGACAATAATATAGAACATTTCTTGTTAAAGTGTAAGAGGTATGACCAAATGAGAATACCAATATTGGATTATTTGCAGGCATCCAGCTTACCTATAAATATAGAGGAGGTGTTGAGAATAGACATACCTAGGGAACTGCATAACATAGTCAAACAATATTTAACACGAACACATGTTAATATATAGTGGCTGGGAATGTGAAGGTCTGATGCTGTTCTTACAATGCATGTGACTTTAAACAGATGAAAGTCAATTAAATATCTGGTAAAGTCCGTTATATAACTAGAACCACCGGGCCTTTACACCCCTCCACTTTAATATTATTCTTGTTCATAGTTTCTTCTTGATTTTGTTTGTTTGTTTGTTTTTTATTTTTTATTTTATTATTTAACGTATAGGCCTAAGCACAAGCGTGAGTATCCCTATTTTCAAATGTGATGCCACTTTCTCATGTCGGCAGTTGTTCATATTATTTGGAATTGAAAACAATATATATCCTAATTATAACCCATCAGAGGTTGAACGGGATTTCTGTTTATCTTCATTAATTTAAAACCAAAAAAAAACATGAAGTCAGACCCAAACTCAATCACTGAATGAAACTTAAATATTAATAACCTCAGTGACCCTTACTTTCACTCACTCCATCATCCACCTCAGAAACATGACTTAACAGCAACATCATCAGCAAATGCCAGCTCTGAAATACAGACCTGTCTCATCTTCCAGTACACCACTGAATACTTTCTTGTTCTCTCCTTAAATGCCTTGATGACATCGTCCAAGAGGAGTATGAAAAGATAAGGTGACAGGATAT
The DNA here is from genome assembly GCA_024509875.1 of Oreohelix idahoensis. NCBI lineage: Eukaryota > Metazoa > Mollusca > Gastropoda > Stylommatophora > Oreohelicidae > Oreohelix > Oreohelix idahoensis. Next base: position 55,700 of record JAMPIV010019633.1, read on the forward strand.
CACCTGGTCTTACACCAGTGGTCGTCCTGAACTCTTCTGACTTATGGTTTGCTGTTCTAACATAATTTCTGCAAGACTTGTAGAAGCTCTGTATAGCATGAATCAGAGGTGCTGGAATGTTCTTCCTTGCCAAACAGTCCCAAAGTTTGCTCCAGGGGACCCTGTCAAACACCTTTTCCAGATCTATGAAACAAAGATGGATCTCACTCTTATACTCAAGGGCCTTTTCACTCAGCTGTCTGAGTGTGAAGATTAGGTCTTGAGTACTTCGGTTTGCTCGGAATCCGCACTGGACCTCATCCAATTGTGGCTCAGCTAGGCGTCGGAGAGGGTGACCATATTTTGGTCATAAAAAGGAGGACAATGGAGGACACTAATTTTTAAAAGTAGGACACCTTTATTCATAACTACAAGACGCTGAAACATATTTTTTTTAAAAATATTCAAACAGTAAGCTAATAAAATCACATTGATTTGTGCCTACTTATATTTTTTTGATGATAAGATCTTCTTCAACAAAGTTGAGCTACATATTAAATATGCATTGAAATCAAAGCATGAAAGCGCCTTGAAATTGTACTGCCCAAGTAGAGTGCCTTTGTGGCCGTGGATCGTATTAGAAGGTTCGGACCACTGCCCTTTCAGTAGATAGTATATAGTAAGGTAAATGTGACAAACTTCCTTCTCTCAGACTGACAAAAATATTTTCTCATACTCTCTGTTGATTCAAACGAATTTTCCTGAGTAATAGCAGTGAAGATGTCAAAGGTTGAACTTTATTAACAAGGTTAGCAGTCTTTCATAACAACCGCTTCTTCAGCAACACAAGTATTCAATATTCAAAACTGCAAATTTCTTGTCTTCTTACTACTTGCTTATTTCAGCTATCACAATGTCATTTAATTCTTCAGATAGAAACTTCATGTCTCTCTTCTGTACTGACTGTTTATTTTAGGTTTCTTTTCATATGACTCTTGGTATATCTCACTAAGAGAAAACTGGCCTTACCGCCAGGGCTGTCACTTTGCCAAGATTTTCGTCTATTATTCTTCTCTGCTCAGACCTGGTCTGCTGAGCTACATATGTTACTGATATATAAAAGTGTTCAACGTACCTGGGTTTGTTCTCAAACGAAATACACTTTCTTTTCTTTCACAACTATCATGTCCTCAGAATAAAATACTATCACAATAAAAATACTGCCGTACACCAAATTTAAGGTACATAATGTACTGAGCGTTTTCTATACACTCTATTTCTCACAGCATAATTCTTGCTAATCATCTAAGACTGAGTATGTTTTCTCATACATCTATTACGCTGAGCGCGTTTCTCAAGTCTAACTTTAACACTTGGGAGAAAACCCTTTTTCCTTCCAACGCATAGCGCGTCTCAAACCCGACTGTCTAAAACCCCGTTCTCACATTTCTTTGTTCCCCCTAAACTGTGTTCACGCATCTCAACTTTCCCGTGCGTACTTTTTTTTTCAACTCACTCAAACCCGTAAGGGACCTAATTTCACATTACCTCCCTTTGAATGTTTTACTTGAACAGCGTACCCTCTTCTTTAACGCTTACAACAAATTTGTCATATGCTAATTTTCCAACCCATAACTGATAACATTCTAAATCTACTTAACCTAAATTAAACCTTTCTCCTACCAACCGAAATATGTGGAGTTTCCTCCCTTATGACAAAGCCTTACTTTACTCATCTTATCTCCCTGCAACAACGACAAATAATCTGTAACTAAAGTTATTTATATTTCTTAAACCATTTTTCCACACTCTTTCGCTCTATCAAAACCAAACCACCGTTCACACCTTAAATGGATTCTATACTCAAAATGTTCGTTTCTTTTGTCCATCGACCCTGCACAAGTGAAAAAAGTCTCTCAACATTGACGTTGTGCCCAGTAATTGCAAAAACAAATTGTGCAAGTCTTAAGAATTTTGAATGCAATTTGACATTTCTCGATTGTTCAAAATATTTAGTCCATTTCTTGTGCTTTTGTGTTTCTGTTTTTTTTTTTTTTTTTTTTTTTTTAAATCTGCTGCACCTTTATTTGCTACCGATATAAATGTGCCGCCTCTGCATACAAGACATTCTGCTTCAAACTCTTGTCGACCACTGGAAAAGCACCTAATTTTGTTTTTCAATTCATCCGTGAACACACACTTCCGTTTAGGCATTTTGAGCGGGTATACAAATATAATATAATGCCATTAATCAATGGGACATTCCATGTTAAAGTTAAAATTATTTGTAAAATGCAACAGACGAGGTTTTACTTTTAACAAACCCATTAGGCCTATTATACTACTGTTGTATTTTTTCATAATAAACTAATTGCAATAAATATAAAAGCAGTACGAACTAAGGTTAATATTATTTGCAATAGGCCTAGACAACGAAGTTATAAGTGACTAAATCCAGCCCCAAGTTCTTATTCGTGTCGTTTTGTCTGTTATATTTTCCCCTAACAAATGCCAATAAACGTGAACAGCTTTTAACCTGGGTTAAAATATGATAGTAATCTATTATAAACTATCGAACAACATGACAACTTACGGTAGTGTTGTTGGCAATTTGCGCGATCCGTCGATTTTGCGGAGATAAAAATTCTTAATTCTGTTCTCGGAAATCGGATTCCAATCAAGATTTTTTTTAAATGATGTCTTTCAAGTGAGTAATTTAGCCAATCACATAAAAGCCGGATATTTCAACATTTAAAAAAAAAATCAGGCAGGACACTCGGTTTAGGCGAGAAAAGCCAGGCAAATCCGGACGTCTGGTCACCCTACTTTACAGCATCTTAAGAAGCCTCGTATCCCTTTAGACTAGAGCATATTAATCAGCCTCGCACCCCTTTAGAGCATCTTAAGAGCCTCGCACCCCTTTAGAGTATCTTAAGAAGCCTCGCTCAGGGTTGCTCACATTGAGCGTCATGACCTCTGTCTTCTTTAGGTTGATGTTCAAGCCCACCTGCTGGCTATACTTATTAAGTCTATCCGTTTTTTCCTGGATGTGTTGATGTGAATGTGCTAGCAGTGCAATGTCATCTGCATATTCCAGATCTTCCAATGTAGAAAATGTAGTCCATCTTATTCCTTTTGGATTGCCCTCTGTTGTCTGGCGCATCACCCAGTCTATGACTGTTAAAAATAGAGTGGATGATATGGGGCATCCCTGTCGTACTCCTGTCTTCACTTCAAAGGTTAGGTTGCTCTGCCCAATGCTGCACGTAAAGTTGGCATACAGGCTTTTTATGATTGACACTATGCAGCTTGGAATTCCATAAGCCCTCAGTATTTTCCATAAACTGTCCCTATGTATGCTGTCAAAAGCCTTTTCAAAATCAACGAAATTAATGTACAACTGTCTTTGCCATTCTGAGCACTGCTCTATAATGTTCCTGAGGGTAAATATATGATCTACACATCTTCTGTTCTACAGACTTTCATAAATGGGTGCTTGCGTAGAATAGAGGGATTAAAATGGTATGACAAGGTTACCAACGTGGAACTGATGACAAGAACTAGACAAGTGCCAGTGGAACAAGAGATGAGACGAAGACGATGGAGATGGATAGGACACACACTGAGGAAACCTGTTGATAGCATTACAAGGCAGTCCTTGTTCTGGAACCCCCAGGGCAAGAGAAGCAGAGGTAGACCAAGAAGCACATGGAGAAGAGAGCTGGAAACAGAGGTGAAAATGATAAGGAGAGTGTGGAAAGAACTTGAGATGATGGCACGTGACAGGAGGACTTGGCATGTGTTTGTTGAAGGCCTATGCTCCTTTGGGAGTGGAGGGTTATGAATGAATGAATATAGGAGACATTATTAAAAACCCTGATCAGTACCCATTTGCACACTATTATATTGGAGTTAGATTAGCTAACTTGTGCAAATTAGATAATAACAAACCACATTATTTTGGTACTCCCCCATTCTTTTATAAACAGTGCATACAAAGTTTGAAAGGAAATGAACAGTTAATAAAACAAGACACTAAATTTATATACAGATTTCTAGTTAAATTACAAGAACCACCACTGTATACAAGAATAAGAAGAGTCCACAATTATTTCATAACTGACTACACACAGATTTTTAGGAATATTTACAAAATAAATGTTAAACCACAAGCTAAAGAGGTCACATTTTAGTTTAGGCTATTGTACAACATGACACCTATAGTACACAAATCAACACAGGCAGGGGCAATGGTCCCAAAATGCAGACTATGTAGTTGCAACATACAAGAATCAGAAGAACACCTGTTTTACAAATGCAGCACAGTTGTCCCTGCCATAAACAAATTAAAAGAAACAATAGTGTCTAACACAAAACAGATACCTGACATGTATAGAGCTCTTTTACTTAATACCTTACCAAAATCGTCAAGACAAACAGAACTCAAGCTACTAACCTTATTAGCAGAATTTAGACATCTAGTTTGGATATGCAGGAACATGGCAGTATACGAAAGTAGACATTATGACCACAAAATATTTTCACAAATATCCACACAGAGAATACAAGCATTACTAAGACAAATTTAAATACAGACAGACATCACTGTCTTGAAACATAAAGGGAAACAACCCTGGTTATGAAATAACAATAGAATATCCTTGTTATCTTTCAGCACCGAACATTTTATAACTGTTTCTGAGTGGCAAAAATAATAGCCTCTCAGTAATTACTATTAGTATTGTGATTACTATTGTATTTGTTCTTATTTTAATCTTTAATTTAATCTTGTTTACTTATTTTTTAATTCCTTTTATCAAGATATAAATTTTATTTGTCTAGAAAGACAATGTAAATAACTGTAATATAAAATGCAAAATGCCATAGCACACCAGGCGCTAAAGGTACTTGTAAATAATTTTCCTTTTTTTTTCCAATTAATTTCCTGTATAAATATGTATCGTCAGTCATACATATTTCATCCATCGTCGCCTGTAAATGTTATCATCGAACACTACTAATCAGTATCTTCACCAACCATAGCCATTAATGTTCACCTTCATGCCCATATTGATTTTTGTTTAAAAACTGATGATGTAAATATTTGAAATCCAATAAAGGTTGTTTAAAAAAAAAAAAAAAAATTTACTAAAGATTTCCGTGGAGAGGAGCAATATAATGAGTCTAAAGACTATTTTTCAAGTATCAAATGAAAGAATGGTTACATTAATATTTAAAAATTTATTAAAGGAAGTAAAGATGATATTTATTAAGCAAACTACCCAAATACAGATATCACAATAGATGAGATAGAAAGAGCAATTGCAGGAAAATTTAACACCACCTCAGGGCAAGACATTCTAAGCTATGAAATTCTAAAAACAAAAAGCAATCCCGCACTCTACAAACAGAATCATCCCATCCCTTTTCATCAAAATGTGACACGCAGGAAAGATTCCATATGCATGGAAGATAGCAGTGGTAATCCCTATATTAAAACCAGATAAGGAAGCACATGAAGTCAGCTCAAACAGACCAATTATCACTAACATCACACCACGGAAAAATTTTGGAAACCATAGTTAACAACAGAATAAAATTTCATTTAGAAAAGTACAACTTATATAGCCCAACTCAGGCAGGATGTAGAAGTCACCACAGCACAGTAAATCAACTACTCAAACTAGAACATAAAGTTAAATGGCATCCCCCAAGGCTCTGTGATCTCACCTACGATTTTTACAATTATGATGAATGACCTCGGAGAAGAGTTTGAAAACCTTAAAATTAGTCTATCCCAGTTTGCAGATGATGCTGCAATATGGAGAAGTGGTAAAAATCTACCATTCATTCATAAAACAATGAAAAAACAAATAGACAAGGTGTTAGAGTGGATAAACACTTGGGGATTCCATTTAAATGGCAACAAAAAAAAACAACAGTATGAATGATCTTTAGTAGTGGGTGGATATTTAAAAAGGTATAATTTATATAAAAAATAAACAACAGTATGCACGGCCAAAACGAGTAGGTTCCTAAGAATGATATTAGACCAACTTAACTGGAATAAGCGCATAGAAAGAGCAGTGGAGGACTAGTAAATATTCTAAAATACATTAATAACGAATGGAGAGCCAGCAAAAAGACAATGATCATCTTTTACAAATCATTCATCAGAGGTAAGCTGGAATATGCCAGCATAGTCTATGAAACAACGGCCCCTAGCAATAAAAAAAGAAAATAGACTTAATCCAAAATGAAGCACTGACAATCATAGCAGGAGCATCAAAAAGAGCATCTGTGGGAGCATTAGAAGTAGTGCTGGGTATCATGCCACTGGAACTACAAAGAAAGGAGCTGAGACTAAAGTTCTGGGCAAAAGTGGTAAAAGACACTACACACCCAGCACATAAAACCTATGACAAAAATAATCAAAACATAGGGCACATACCACTTGACCACAATAAATATCCTGCTGGGTGGGAAACGATAGAAGAATTAGATCATTACCCATACATAGACAATATAATAAACAGTAGTAGTCAATATAAAGGAAAAATTCCACCATGGGAATTAAAAGTACCAAAAACTGACTCCCACCTCAGAGAGATAATAAACACATCTAATGACCCTAGCTTAGTAAAAGAGAAAGCTCTATAAACAGTACATAGAAAACAGCATAACTATATATACAGATGGGTCTAAAGATGACGATGAACAACTAGGGGGAGGAATAGTGATACCAAAATTGAGAATTAGAAAAAGATACAAAGTAACAAGAAACACATCTATCCTTATGGCATAATTAGTAGCAATACTCAAGGCTTTAGAAGTACGGTAGTTAAGAGAACGAAACTCAAGATAGATTGTTCTCAACGTGAGTGACTTTAACGTTGGACAACAACAGTTTTGATCTGATGTTGTCTCAACCAAGTGTGTTTAATGATGAAATTTATTCGGACAAAGAATAACTCATTTTGTGTAAGAACCTATTTATTTCATAATATGGATTTTTTTCTAGACACTGGAATATTCCTTCCAAGATACTTAGAAGTGTTTCAAGTAGAATATTTGACTGTGAGACTGATGGCTTTTATTTGTAATGAAGGAAACAATGTTAAATGTATATACCGTGTAATCTTATGTACAATGTAGCATTCTTTCAGTACACCCAAACACACATCCACATTCTGCCACCATTAAGTCCACGAATTACCCATACAACACACATACACTAGAGGACAATTAATTATAATCAACTATCTCCATGCTATTTTTTACTTCAAGCTTCTCTGATTTGCACCACCAGACATTGTTTAGACAATCTCTCCACATGTAAGCCTACCTTGCCGTGGTTGGAGAGCTTGAGCGCCTCAATGATCCCGGGAGCTATGCCGGCGGGAGTTTTACTCCTGGCAGGGTCACCCAAGCCGGACAGGTCCTGGGTGAGGGGCCAGACTAAATGGGCTGAGGAGTGGGTGGAACCCTATAGGTGTAGATGCAGAACCCACCGGCGAGTGGTACATGCTCTGGTCTGCACCAATCCACCCCCACTTCATGGGTTAAATGCTTTCTTGCCTCATTCTTCACTGTTTGTCGTCTATCACGCCCATGGCGACCGTTGCCTCAATTGGCTGTGTGTGGTGTACCCGGAAACGGGGCCTCCCAGTACTGAGGCAAAGTTAAGTCCCCGATGTCACTTATCGGTGCAGAATTGAGAGAGATGGCTGAGCATCACAATCCCTCCTGTGTTGCAGCATGATGAGAACCCAGCATTGCACACTGAGCTTGGGGGGATCACTTGGGCACCAGACTTAATACTGGCTCTTGACTGGATGGCCGCATGCAAGAGATTTCTACAATGGAGGGTTGGCAGGTGGTGGGTATCGGGAAGTGGCTCTGTGCAGGACGTGAGGATTCCTTGGGAGAGCCCCGAACCAGAGCACAGCATTGTGCAAGCTCTGCATAGTTGGAGAGCCCCCTGGATGACGGGGAATGCACAGTGTGCTACCCCACCTATCCCCAACTGCTAACTTAGAACCAGAAGTGGGGTCCTCTGTATGCGTGCCAGGCCAGGATAAAATGCCTGGGAAAGAGACTGGAGCTCAGAACTCCCTAACTCAAAGTTGCAGGATGGCAGAAAAGCCACGGGAAAGACAGGGCTATTTTGAAGATAACGCAACCATATTTTTACCATACGAGCTCGGACGCCGCCTCGGTAAACAAGGTCCGCGCAGAGCAGTGACACCCCCAGGCTGCTTGCGAATAGTCTACTACTGGGAACATAAACAGATTAGGGATGAGCCCACTCTCCCGTTGAACAGGTGCTAAAGTCGTAGATACTGGGCCAGAAGGCGCACCGGAAACCACAGTATCATGCAACTCGCTTTTTTTTTTTTTTTTTTTTTTTTTTTTTTTTTTTTTCTATGGAGAGTACACCGTCAAATAAATCTCGTTCTGGTGCTCGCCCTGTGGAGCTCCACCAGGCAGGTGCAGTGCCGGGCTCTGAGCCTCGACAGAGCCCACCCTCAGCTACTGGAGGACCCTCTAGACCGTCTTGTGGAGTCAACAGACGGCGGAGGAGAACTACTGACCAAAACAAAACAGAAAAAGAGAAACCCAGAGTGCCACTTGTCATGATGCACTGGAATGCAGAGGGAGTGAACAGCAAGCAGGCTGGATACAGCAAAAAGACAGAGCTGGAAAACATCTTGTATGAGAAGCAAGTCAGTGTTTGCTGTATCCAAGAGACTCACTTGAAAGCAGATCAAACCTTTAAAATAAGGGGATATCAATGCTTCAGATCCGACAGACAAGATAGACGAAAAGGAGGAGTACTTACTCTTGTAAGGAATAACATTCCTGCACACGAAAGGAAAACCTTCATGGATGGAGCAGAATATCAGCTGCTGCAGATAAAGGTAGACAAGATGGAAATAGAACTCCTGAACTATTACTGTCCGAACAACAAACCCCTGAGTCTCAGCTCTATACAGGTACCAGCCACCAACTTTATAGCAGTTGGAGACTTTAATAGCCACTCCCAGAGCTGGGGCTATAACCATCTGGATCACAGAGGTGAAGAGGTTGAAACTTGGCAAGATGATCACTCCCTAATCCTAGTCAATAATGCCACAGATACTCCTACCTTCTACTCCAGAGTGTGGCACACAACCTCAACACCAGATCTTGCCTTCTCCACACCAGATATAGCTGGATCTATTAGTAGAGAAGTAGGAGACCAACTAGGGGGAAGCGACCATCGCCCAATCTTTCTTACTGTCCAGAGTGCAACTCTCAGTACAGGCCCAGCCATTACAAGATGGAACTACAAAAAAGCCAACTGGGGTTTATTCAGGCATCAGGTGAACACGCTGCTGTCTACCCTCAAGGTACAGAACAGAGACATTAATGAAGTGGTAAAAGACTTCAACAGATGCATACTACAAGCTGCAAAAGAAACCATTCCCAAAGGATGCCGGCGTAACTACATACCATACTGGTCCAGCACACTCCAAGAACGTCAGGAAGCTATGGACAAGGCTAGAAAGGACGCAGAGTCTCAGCCTTCACTTGAAACTCACAACAAATGGAAAAAGGCTGTAGCAGAGTTTCAGAGAACAAAGCTAGAAGAAAAGCGGAAAAGCTGGAGAACTAAAACGGCATCGCTGAACCTTGAGAAAGACGGCAGGAAACTTTGGAGATTAGTCAAGTCTCTAAATGAAGAGCATTCCTCACCAAGGCAGACTATCACATTGGATGAAGGTGGCAAACTTTTCAGAGGAAAACAAGCTGCAGACTTGTTTGCTAGAAGATACAGTTCAGAAAGCAACTTACCCATTAACATAGACCATCAGAGAGAGATAAGAAAAGAAATACTGGCAACCATGGGACAGACAGATACTCCTGCCCCAATGAGGGAACCCATCACACTAGGAGAACTACAGAAGGCTATTTCCAAGCTTAAGTTTCAAAAGTCACCCGGCCCAGACAAAATCAGCAACGAAATGCTAGTAAATCTGAGCTCAGCAGCAAAGACAAAACTGCTTGAGATATTCAACCACAGCTGGTTGAAAGGAACGGTACCCCAAGTATGGAGAGAAGCCATCACAATACCCATACTAAAGAAAGGGAAATGTAAGACCGAGGCTGCAAGTTACCGGCCAATCAGTCTCACAAGCTGTGTTGGGAAGACTATGGAGCGAATAGTCAACCACAGATTGAAATGGTATTTAGAGTCTGAGCAGATCCTGGTGCCGGAACAAGCTGGATTTAGAGAATGCTACAGTATAGAAGACCAAGTTACTTACTTGTCTCAAGCAATAGAAGATGCCTTCCAGGAGAAGAAAAAGGTCCTAACGATCTGGGTCGACTTCAAGCAGGCCTTTGACAAGGTGTGGAAAGATGGCCTCATTGCAAAACTTAGGAGAAGTGGAATCCAAGGCAACATGATGAAATGGATCCAGTCATACTTGCATAACAGGAGAACTAGAGTCACTCTTGACGGTCTGCAGAGCAGAAAAGTGTTGCTCCATCAGGGGGTACCTCAAGGAGGAGTAATTTCCCCAACACTCTTCCTTGTTTACATCAATGACCTGGTGAAAGATCTCCCTGCAGGAGTTAAAGCTGCCTTATATGCAGATGACCTAGTACTCTCTGGTGCGCTGATGAAAATGTCACCACAGCAAATTATAGAATGCAGCGGGCAGCAGACATGCTAGTGTCATGGGCAAGAAATGGCTTATCACAATAAACACAGACAAAACCTCCACAACACTGTTCTCCCTCGCCCCCAAGGACAAATCAGCTAACATACACCTAGGGACAACCGTGATCAAGGAAGAAAGCTACCCCACCTATCTTGGGGTGACATTTGACCAAAGGCTTACATGGAATAAGCATATTGAAAATGCAGAAGGAAAGGCCCGAAGACGACTAGGCATACTCAGAAAATTAGCAGGTACCAACTGGGGAGCAAATGAACGAAATCTAAAGAAGATTTATAATGGAGTAATAAGACCACACTTAGAGTTTAGCTCAGCAGCATGGTCATCAGCTGCTAACTCACATCTGCAGTCTTTGGACAAGGTGCAAAATCAAGCTCTCAGGCTCATTACAGGAGCCATGAAAACTACACCAATAACAGAGATGCAGAAGGTTGCTGGATTACAGACATTGTCCCATAGAAGAGACACAAAAACCATGATCCAGATGGAAAAGTACAACAGTATGCCAATGCACCCAATGAAGGCAAGACTAGATGATCTGGCATTGGGACGTCTAAAGCGTAGCAGCTTTGTGCATCGGGGGAAAAGACTTATAAGACAGCATCAAGAAGACCTATCCATGAAGACAACACCACTGAAGCCCACCCTATACCCTGTACCATGGGAGCAGGCCAGCAGTGCCCTCCAAATTAATACAACAGTCAGTGGTCTCACAAGTGGATGTGAGTATAATGATCTGCAAAAACGAACTGCTACATTGAGTATGATCCAAGAAAGCTATCCCGATCAATCATGGATACATGCCTATACAGATGGATCAGCAACTAATGCTGTTAGGAATGGAGGTGCCGGTATCTTTATCTCATATCCTGACAACCACTATGAGACTAGGCACATTCCCACTGGTAAATTCTGTTCCAACTATCAAGAAGAAGAAGAAGTTTAGACAATGCCCCTCTCCTTTTTTTTCATGCCATGCAATCTTATCCTATTAATGCTTAAAATAAACGGCCGAAAAACTGAATTAAACTCACTCGTAGGAATCATAAATGGATATAGACCAGGCTTTCTTTTTTTTTTTTTTTAAATAAGAAACTAGAATTATTTAAAAAAATCATGCAACACAAATTGTAACAAAATTAGGACTAAGATAGGGTTTTTTTTCTTCAGTTTAGGAACACAACATTCAGGCATTGCAATATTGCACATTTCAGAGGACAGGGAGATTGTGAAACAAAACAAGGATAGTAACGGAAGGATTATCTTAATTCAAGCATACAATAAACACAGTAAACAAGACATACGCACATTATTCACTATGTATGTCCTAGCAAAGAAAATAAACCAACCAGTTTTTTATGAAGAATAGTCAAACATATTGTCTAGGCACTATATAGGGACTAAAATAGTAGGAGATTTTAACTGTGTCTTATCCAATTTAGACTTAACCGGTTAATGTTTAGAATCATAAACAAGGAAAATAAATAAAGAAAATTTATCACAGCTGCGGACACTACAAAACACCCTACACGAACATATTCTGAGAGAAGTTTACAGAAAAGTTGAAATACAGACACAAGCATACACACATAAAGATAAGACAAACCTATACTTTAGATGCCTCAAGAATGGACAGAATATATGCATCATATAGTTACATAGTACACAAAGCACAAAATATTATAATATAATGTATTTATGGTTTCCCTTAAGTCATCTAATGATAATGTTTGGTCTAATTTTTTTACTCTCTTGTTCGTTTAAACACTTTTGCATAGAAGAAATTTATTTCTTACATCTTTGTTAGTTTCTTCTCTCGTGTATAATTGTTTGTAGAAATCTAGAAAGGCTTGACTATGTTAGTGTTGTCTGTTTGTGACTTTGCACTCATATCAGTTATTTGGTGTATTTGTTTACTACGTTGTACATTTTGTTCTATTCCTAGACACTGTCTACAGGGAATCTCTTGTGTTATTGTGTTCAATTTTGTTCTCAGTAGAGTCCTTTGGTCTGTGTACTGTTTGTATTGTTCTAACTGATCATGTAGTATATGAGTATGTGGATTTGTACTATCTATTTGTTTTGTTAACTCAGTTGCTGTTTCCAATATATTTTCTTGTTTTTTTCAATTTCTTTTGTATGTATGTAAAAGGTCCCAATACTGTGCGAGTAAATAAATAAACAAACAACACACAAAGATATGTTATCAGGCACTCAGTGAGAAATAAAGAAGCAGAAGACTAGACAACAGAAAAACAACAGAAGTGATAGGCTTAACAGGAATCAAACCAGAACCTTCCGAACGGCACCCACCGCCTAGCCACGAGAGCGAATCGCTCACTATCCACTCTGCCAGCTATGCACTACTAAAAATAGTGCTTCGCTGACAGAGGTCTAGCGCGACCCCCCAAATTATCAAGAATCCAGACTAATACCCTTTTGCACATTATTATGTTGGAGTTAGATTATCTACCTTGTGCGCGTTATATCATAATAAACCATACTATTTTGGCACCCTTTTATAAACAATGTAAACAAAGTTTAAAAGGAAATGAACAGTTAATAAAACAAGACACTAAATTTATAGACTGCTAGTTAAATTACAAGCACTGCCACTGTATACAAGAATAAAAAGAGGTTACAATTACCTTATTACTGACTACACACAGATTGTTAGAAATATCTATAAAATAGATGTTAAACCACAAGGAAAAGATGTGACATTTAGAATATTTTACAGTATAACACCTATTGTACATGAATCAGCTCAGGCAGGGGCCATGGTCCCAAAATACAAATTATATAGTTTAAATATACAAGAAACAGAGGACTACTTGTATACTTTCTATAACTGTGTCTAAGTTAACCCTAGTATTGCTTGATTTCTGTGTGCATATTTATAAAAATATTCTTGGATCATAATTTTTTTTCCACAAAAAACTGCCATGTTCCTACATATCCATAGTAAATACCTAAATTCTGCTAATGAAGTCAGTCAGTAGTTTGAATTCAGTTTGTTTTGATGTTTTTGATGAAATGTTTAGCATAATGGCTCTGTACATGTAAGGTGTTTGTTTTGTTTTGGAAACTGTTGTTTCTTTTAATCTGTTTAAGGTAGGGGTAACTGTGCTGCTAAACAAATTGTGCTACCAAAATGCAGTCCAAAATGCTACTCCTTCCGAACATCGTCACGCAGAGGAACATCATGCCACAACAAGTCCCCCAGCCAGCCCTACCCACAACGACGGGTTCACCAAAGTCAAATACATGCGCAAAAGAAAACTAAATCTGTCGAAAAGGAGTGACTCGTCTGCTGAGAAGTCCAAAGGTGAAACATCCTGCAGGCAGTTGACTACATTAGCAGAAGAAGCCCAAGCGGATAAAGAGATGGAACTTCAACACACTCAATTCATCAGCCTTATCACTAGAGTCGCAAGACAAATTATATCCCACCTGCACAAAACTGACCTCAGGAGATGACGGTTTAGATCTGATGATGTCTCAACCCAGCCTTTTCATCGATGACTAAAATTTATTCCGATAAAGATGACCACCTTCAAGAGCCACTTTCTCTTACTGTGATCCGTTTGTAAGCAGAACTGTTAGTCACGAGAAACATACGTACAAGAAAGACATTTCTAGCTTCAAGCTTTGTTTCGGAAATGATTTTCATTTTTGACAGCGCTGGACTATTCTTAACAGACTTTTGACAGTATTCGAAAGTGATGTGTGTCGTGAACAGCCCATGACATTTAGAAAGATAGAGTTTTTGTGTAATATAACTGTTGGAATGAATGCAAGGTTAATTGTGAGTAAGTTTATTGTATTTAGTAATATTTCTTATTGCAGAAATGTAAGAATGTATGAAGAGGTTGAAAATCATGTTAATCTACATATTTGTAATCTTAATGCATATTTGACCCAAGACCTAGTACACATAGAATCACACACACATACATTTTACTGCCACTAGGATCACCAACAACATGTGCACGCTTTACAGTAAAATAACAAATACTGTTAAGACGAAGCTATTTGATAACCCGGCTTTACTTCACAGCTCACTGATTTCTCATTGTGTTAAAACTAAAACACTGTTTTGACCAATCCCTTTTTTACCGTATCTATGTCTTGTAGTTTAATTTTGCTAACACTTAACATTTACAGTTTAAAAACTAAATTGGAACACATCATAAATCTAATACACAAACTTAAACCAGACTTCTTATTTTTGCAAGAAACCAGAATCACGTCAGACACTTAAGCTAAACAAATAGTTACAAAGTTAAGACTAAGACAAAGCTGGTTCAGTTTAGTGACAAAACATACCGAAGTTGCCATTTTACAAATTTCAGAGGATTGGGAAACAGTTTACGAAAGAAAAGATAGTCATGGAAGAATCATTATTAGGGCTAGGATGTTGATGATTTTGCATCTTTTCTTTAACCAAAATGTTGCTCAGTTGAATATAAATATGTTTCACACACACAAAACTAAGCTGATTTAAGAGCCTTTGGGCATTATGTTGCATTTTTAGGCATGTTAGAGCATTTTTTGAGATTTTTTGGTCATTTTTGTTGTATTTTTTTGGTCATTATTTTGCATATTTTGCCCTTTTAAATATATGCATTTTTTAGTGTTTTCTTACTTAAAATTGTGTTTTTTGTTTTTTTTTTGTTTTTTTTTTTACAAATTACTTCAGTGTAATCACCATACTGATTAATCGTTTTCCCTAAATCCCTGAAAACAAATGTTGCTGGTAAATTTTCCTACATAATGTCAAATTTTGGAGTTCTACCTGGTGCCATTACTTCCTTAGAGAAGTCAACAGGTCTATTAGTGGATCAGATAGATTTTACGAATAAAATAGTGAGTGACTTAGTGTGCATGGGGACGTGGGAAGGGCTGTGCAAAAGATAATTTAGCAAGTTTTGAAACAAAAATGTGGGATATAAAAAGCTGTGCTTAATTTCATAATTTTCTCTTTGTGAATTTTCAACTTAGAAACAACTGATATAGCTTATTTCAAGTAAAATCCTGTGGTGTCAGTAGTGGAAAGAAGTTCTCGTTTGAGAATCTATTAACCAGACAAGGTTTTTTTTATATTTGAACATGCGCCTTAATATAATCGATGGATAATATAACCATCTAGGTTAAACGGTGCTCACCTCACCAAAATGAAGCAAAATGTTATTAAATAAAATAACTTTTTTAATTGTGAAAATCTGCACATGGTTTCCATTGTAATACTTAAGTCATTAAATAAAAAATGTTAGTTTACCATCATTCATTCCTTCATAACCCTCCACTCCCAAAGGAGCATAGGCCTTCAACAAATACATGCCAAGTCCTCCTGTCACGTGCCATCATCTCAAGTTCTTTCCACGTTCTCCTCATCATTTTCACCTCTATTTCCAGCTCTCTTCTCTATGTGCTTCTTGATCTACCTCTGCTTCTCTTGCCCTGGGGGTTCCAGAACAAGGACTGCCTTGTAATGCTATCAACAGGTTTCCTCAGTGTGTGTCCTATCCATCGCCATCATCTTCTTCTCATCTCTTGTTTCACTGGCACTTGTATGGTTCTTGTCATCAGTTCCACGTTGTCATACCAATTTAATCCTTCTATTCTATGCAAGCACCCATTTATGAAAGTCTGTAGCTTTTTGGTTGTTGTCTTTGTTGTTCTCCATGTTTCAGAGCCATTGTAGTGGTGTCTCTTCAAGTTCAACCCTGTTATCATTACCTGCATTTATTCTCATTATTTTTGTCTTTTCCCTGTGTATTTTCAGACCCAATTGCTGTGACCTCTCATCAAGTGTTTTCAATGTGTCCTGCATCTGATTACAGTTATGGGACAGAAGAGCCAAGTCATCAGCAAAATCCAGATCATCCAACTGCTTAGTCAGAGTCCACTGGATTCCATTTCTGTTGTTGATGTTCTCATAACCTAGTCTATTGCTAGTAAGAAAAGAAATGGAGACAAGAGGCATCCCTGTCGCACTCCCGTTCTTATCCCAAACGGTTCTGTAAGCTGTCCTTCATGAAGAACTCTGCATGTCATGTCTTCATATCTTTTCTTTATTAAATTAATGATCTTCAGGGGAATTCCATAATGCTTCATCAATTTCCAAAGTGATTCTCTGTCTACACTGTCAAATGCCTTTTTGTAGTCCACAAATCCAATGTATAGTGGTGAATTCCATTCCAGACTTTGTTCAACTATTATTGAATTCTCAAAGTGGCTATCTGGTCTGTACAGGATCTGTTTTGTCGAAAACCTGCTTGTTCATCTCTCAGTTTCTTGTCTATGGGCTCTTTTAATCTCTCGAGGAAAATCCTGTTTAATACTTTTACACTGATAGCATTATTCCTCTATAATTAGTTTACCATGGAAACTAAAAATATTTGGATGTTTTTTTTTTAAATAAGGAATTATTTTAATAAAAATAAAATTTTAAGTTTGGCACAAAAACTGAAAATTACCAATAAATAAAGGAAAAAAACTAGTTTTTGGAACAACTTTTATTGTTGTTACCAAATGAACTGAAACGCATAAAATACATTTTTCCATATATTCTGTAGCATAGGATAAAAGTGGAAGACCTGTTATCATTACAGTAATTCTTCATATCGTTCACAAAAAGACATAAATCTGTGAACAGAAAGAAGAGCATTTCATTAGTATTAAGTGATGGTTTTTCACTTTTGCTTCTATTACCATAGTAGTTCACTTACATATTCTGCCCATATTTTTATATATCTACCTTATTTTAATATGATTTGACACAACCATCTTCTTTGGCAAGCTTTTTTCTGATTTCCATGTCTTCTGTTGTCATTCATACTGCTTCTATATACATATTTTCATACTTCATCTGTTTTCCATATTCAGAGATGTTCCTTACTTTCTTTCTTTTTTGACCATCTTATTTAAGAAATCTTCTTTCATCTACACTTAATTCTTCTTAAAATAATTTTTTTTTGGCAAATTTTTATTTCCTGGTTGCATACTTGTATCTCCCACTAGAACCTCACAAGCTGATTTATTATTTCAAATAAATGTTCAGTTTCAAGCACAATTTGAATGTAGCCTTTTATTACCACTTTTCACTGTGTATAAAGTTTTAATGTTAACACAGCGATGTTTTGTAAAGTTTAATATTATTTTACGTAAAGTTGAAATCAATTACATTCTAACTGGACAAAAAGTCTTAACCCTTAGTATACTCCTCAAAAACCACGTTTTTACAGGCTCATTTTAGGGAGTAAATTTTGAGACCTGACTAATGATAAGATAAAGTTTTGTATATCATGTGCAGAAATGCAGAAGTTATATCACACAAACATGGTAAAACAGTTCAGTGGTTTTTAAAAATGCATTCAATATATACAACAAATACAGAAAAATAAAAAATTAACAACATGAGAAACTTTTTTTTCAGTTTACCAAAATATTTCAAGCATGATACAAAACTGCAACTCTTAAAATCATTTTCATAATGATTAAACCCACTTTTACATATTATAAGAAAGTTTCAACTGTTTCTTATTATGCATAAATTAAGTTGTTTATGACAATCTGAAATTTATTGTCACAAATGAATTGCATTCTCAATTGAAACCCGATCAATTTTATTAGATTCAACCTTCTCTTCAGTAATGTTATCCTAAAGTTCAACATTATCAGTCTTGTTCCTGGTCTAAGTTGTGATCTAGACCTATCTTATGTCCCTTTTATAGGGCCTTTTCTTTTTATCATTTCCCTTCTACAACTAGATCTAGCTACCGGAGATGCCTCTCTCTCCCCCACCCTCCCAATCCTCAGAATCTTTTGATTTATCATAACATTAATCTAAATCAGATCTGTCAGTGCACAATAACTCATCATCATCTCATTTTCAAATTACAATCTATGACTGAATAAGGTGCGATTCATGTTCAACCGATAATCTTTGTTTTCAAACATGACCACATTTCATACACAAAAAGTTTGTTTACAATAAGCAGATGTTCTTTATTTTATTAAAATCTATCACTGCGTTGCTGATGAAAGATACATTTTAAAGCTCGTAAATCCTTTACTGGAATAGACATTATTAATATTGGACTGCAAACAAATTAGGTAAATCTAGCAATTTATAAAACTGTTCTGTCAGTCGATGCAACGAAATATATAAAAATAAAAAGTACTTATTTCTCTTTATAAAATACAGGTATATGTTATGCAAAATAGTAGCAGGGATGTACAGATTCTCAGTGATAGCGTATGTCTTCATCGTCTCAATTATTATCATTGTAAACACCGTAAATGCTATAATTAGCTATATTTATATGCCATGCACTAGTAATATGATAAGTGGAAGAGTAATTCCAGGCTGAATGTAGGCTTTATCAAAGCAGGTCAAAATTCATACAACCTGCTGCAGTCGTACAAAGGTCTTTACTTGTCATAGAAGATAATGCTTATAAATAGCAGGTGACAATGTTGGCTATAATGTTGATGATAGACTTTAAAAATGATGCTGATGATAATATAAATCTGATAAAGTTACGGTGTCAAGTGATGAATTGTTATATCACTCCATTGTGCTTAGTGACCTCTAACAAATCGTCAGGGTTACTCATCCAGAAAGCAGCTGTATCAAGTGGTTTATACTTGCAGGTCCCTCCATTATTATACTTTGAGACATCCCCTGTGCCATGGTATTCAAAATGGAGCCCTTTTTCTGGTTGTTCTGGATCTTTGTGGGAGACATACACAGCATCCCGTGATGTCATAGATGGACATTCTGGGAAATAGTTGTACGGGAATAAATAAAAGCTCTGGTGCTTCCCAGATGTTGTGGTCACTGGTAGGTCTTCAGTGTGAGGGATATGGTGAAAACCTAGAGTTACCCAAGCAACCAGGTCCTGAAAATAAGCAAAGTGAAAAACTGTGAGTTATAGGCTGTAACAGTCTAGTGTAGAAATCCTGAAAAGGGCCAAAATGCAAAGAAAAATCCTTAAACAGATGAGTATAGGAAAGTTATAACCTGTGAAAATGAGTAAAAATTATAGAAAAAGATGCACAGAATGATAACGACGGATAATGCTGCACAGTAAAAAAAAAAACATAAAGGAGAAGATAAACAAAAATTCTTTTGATAGAGAAGTGATCACACAACCACTTAAAATAGCACTAAAATAATATGATGTGGGATAATACTGAAGATAAAAGCAAAATCAGCACATCCCTTCTTTTCAGTTGATTTTTGTTTTCTTTTGATTTTTGTTTTCTTTTGCATGTTTTCCCTCTCTTGGTTTCTCCTTATCTTTAAAATTCTTTGTTCTACCGAGAGATTGTATAACAGATAAACATGAAATTATATGGCAGAAAGACAGGTTGCTTATCTTATAACAAACACTGGGTATGGTGACATCACAGATAAATGCACAACAAATAACCAGGCAGTATAAGAAGGATTACTAGTTTTGGTATAAGCAATATTATTTTGCTGGGATGATAAAAACTGAGAGATGACTGAAAAACACAACTCACTTTGTCCACAATGTTTTCATCATCATCAATGAATTTCTCGAAATCGACAGCTTTCTGGTCACTAACCCACTGTGCATATGGATTTCCAGTGGTCTGAAATAAGTATGTATTGTGAATTAATTGCATATTTAGAATGATTTATTTACCGTTTCACTGACAAAGTCTGAAGTAAACAATACACAACAACAAAACTCGAGCGTTATATTGCTCAGACAGATAAAGGGGATAAAGATTGCCTGTCAAGAAATCAAAGACCGTATTCTGGGAAGCGACAGAAGAGGCGACATATATTTCGACCTCATAACAGAAGAAGACGTTATGTGCACTTTAGAATCCAGTAGGAACACTGCCCCTGGTCCTGATGGTGTACAGTATCATCACATAAAACAGCTCGATGATGCAGGCATTAAGATTGTGGTGTGTGATTTCAACAAAAGCTTACAGAATGCTCTTGTGTCAGAAGACTGGCTGCATAGTTACCTACGACCACTTCCTAAACCCAGTAAAGACCCCAGGCTTCTCAGCAGCTACAGAATTATTACAATGCAGAATGTCTGGTAAACTACTAGAAAAGATAGCATGAACCACCTCGAAAATGCACTACCTTAACTGAGAGGTCAGTGGCATTTCGGTTCGGAACATGGACATCAGATCCACTGCTCATTTGCCCGGGACTACCCCAGGGTTCTTCACTATCCCCGGTGCTGTTTAATATCTATACAGCAAAAGTAGCCACCATTCAACCAACTGGGATGGGACGAATACTGACACTTGCTGATGATATACTCATTTACAGAACTGGCTGTGACCGACAAGAAATGGTTAATAGCATACGTGGGACACTTCAGGAAGTGTCTAAATGGTGCGAGGAAACTGGCTCCAAAGTCAATCCCAACAAGGCCTGCGTGATGTGATGCGGTGCTCCTTGAACTACTCCATTGTGAAAGCAGACCTCCCAGATATTACTCTCAATGGACAGAAAATTGAAAGGCAAGAAAAGCTGAAATACCTTGGAGTTACATTTGATCGCGGGTTCTCGTATAAGTACCATGTTGAGCACATCACACAGAAATGCAGGAGAGGTCTAGCGGCCCTGAAAATAAAGGCCACGGCGCGTCTGGAGCAGAGATTAATATTTCTTCTTTATCAACAGCTAGTCATATCGGTCATTGAGTATGGACTGGGAATACTCACGCTGTCAGTAACACAATGTGAACAACTAGAACACATTCAGAATGAAGGAATGCGCATAGTCTTGGGCTGTACGCGAGATACCCCCATTGTGACAATGAGATACATGCTTGAAGTGTTGTCGATTAAATCCAGATATGCAGTGGCCCAAGCAAAAGCCTATATGCGAATATCCACAGACAAACGGCACCCTCTGCATGGTAACACAGCTGACATTAAGGGAGCAAGAATAAAGAGAGGGATGGCACAGGCAGAGACAACTATCAAGCAGGTGGCCGCAGTTGACAATATATTCAAGGGGGATGAATAGTGTATGTCAGATGAGAACTGGGATAACTACCAGCGGGTCATCATCAGCCTTGGGAGAGAGTGTAGAAATTGGGGGAATGGAATAGCAGAACTGGAAATTAATCAACTGATACACGATCATTCCGGGGATGGTGATGCCATCGTGTATACAGATGGGTCAGTGATCCGGGGTGAGAAATCCGGTTGGGGCTTCTCTGCTTGGGTACAGGGCAGAATCGCCGCCGAACATAGCGGGGCTTACAAGATAACAACTTCCAGCATGAGAATGGAGGTCGAGGCAGTTACTGCAACCTTAAGGTGGATAACTGAATCTTCATTAACAAAGGCTATCATTGTGTCCGACTCTCAGTCCATGCTTCGGAAGGTTCAAAGTGGTTGGTTGCGGCATGAATGGAAAACATTCATAGAAGCTTCCAGTCTACAAGAGCTGGTGTGGATATACTGTCCTGGTCATGCTGGGGTATGTGGTAATGAAAGAGCTGACAGAATAGCATCAAGAGCACCCATAGGGGGAACACTGGATATGGATAAGGGAGATATGCTGAGAACAATTAATGATCGTCTGTTAGAGAATGACACTGCAATAGATGAATCATCAAGGTTAAGACTGTTGGAATTTGGCATCAAACGTTAAAGCTAGTAGAGATGGACGTATGAGAGGATGCATCCGTTGTGTTTACAACCAGTGAGCTACAGGAACAATTAACATTCACACTCTTCGACATATACTGATGGAGACTGAGCACCTATGGGTTTGCCCGTAGTGCAATGATGTCAATTCTGCATAACAATAACAACAACAAAGCTAATCCTTTGAACCTGAAATCCCACAAAGTGAGATGGTCAAACTTTTCTTATTCCCACCAAACCAGTACCGATGGCACTGACACATTCTCAAGATTGTTAAATCTTGTTATAATGATCTGTTACTGGGTGCTACCAGGGTCCGAAAGTGGAGCAAAGAATAATAGTGACACTGTAACCTACCAAGCATGTTGTAAGAAGTCACTAAGGAAGGTTGGGCATGGGACTGACTACCCCATCCTGTAGAACATTTTGAGCCACACTACATTCACATATATATATATATATATATATATATATATATATATATATATATATATATATATATATATATATATATATACATACATACGAGGGGCATTCAGAAAGTAATGCACCACTGCATGAATCACTCCTTCATCATCTTCAAACCTTGTCCCACGGAGTGTATCTTTAAGTGGACCAAATAGATGAAAATCAGAGGGTGCCAAATCGGGACTATAAAGTGGATGGGGTAGTACAGTCCAACCCAATTTGGTGATTGCTTCCCGTGTTGCCAGACTTGTGTGAGGGCGCGCATTGTCGTGAAGGGGAAGCAGGTCTGCTGGATTCTTGTGCGGCCGAACTCTGCGAAAATGCTGATTGAGTTTTTTTCAATGTCTTAATGTAAGCTTTCGAATTGTTTGTCTCTCCTCTTGGCATAACGTCCACAAGAATCACACCTTCAATGTCCCAAAAGACAGTGATCATGACCTTTCCAGCTGAAGGAATTGTCTTGAATTTCTTTCTTCTTGGTGATTGCGGATGATGCCACTCCATTGACTGTCTTTTTGTCTAAGGTTCAAAATGATGTGCCCAGGTTTCGTCACCTGTAACGATCTTAACCAAAATGTTCTCTCCGCGATACGGGTTTGGCCGCCATTTTCGGTCGAACCTTAGTTGTCGTCACTCTCTATATACAGGGCACTACTCCTGTCGACTGCAAAACTTCCATACACATCACATAGACGCTTGTGAATATTCACAACAGTTTCTTTCTCTGCAACGAGAAATTCTGTCACAATTCGCTGTTTATAAAGCATGTTGCTAACACGCTCCATTTCAACGGTTTAGGGCAGCCGTATTATTTGGCCGGTTGCAGTGCAATTTGGTGCACACAATTGGCACATGCCATATTTGAAGTGTGCAAAATTTCATGCTTCTATCTTCATTATTAGCTGAGAAAAACGATGTGGTGCATTACTTTCTGAACGCCCCTCGTATATATATATATATATATATATATATATATATATATATATATATATATATATATATATATATATATATATATATATATATATTGTTACGGAACTTGTTCCCCAGTATAATGAGCTAGATTTCGTGAAGCATCTTGCTGCCTAATATTTGGTGTATAAATTGGACGGACACTCAAGACAGTATGTAGGCAAATAAATAGCTTGACAGAAGTCTGGGTCACAGTTCCATACATATACAGTTATCTTCACAGCATAGTCCTGAACATCAGTAACAATAGTATAAAATACTTGCATCAATACAATATGTGGTACAGTCATTCTAACATACTGGCAGCAACTGTATTCAATGTAAGTGCGGCATTCACCCCCTCTCACATATATCTCTATGGTCTGCATTCAATGTAAGTGCAGCATTCACTCCTCGCCCATATATCTGTATGGTCTGCATTCTTCTTCTTCTTCTTCCTCGTTCGCCCTGAAAAGGACGGTGGTTGCGTTGTGTCTGCGCCTAAGCTGTGATATCTGCACCTTTCGGTCGACACATCTGACTTCTGCACAGCATTTTTTATGGACCGGGTTTGCCTTCCCATTTCGATCCGCACTCGCTCTGCCAAACTGCACTGCTGCAGACTGTTTCCAGGGCCACCACGTGGAGGTGGAGTGCGGTCTTGACCAGCTCTGATTCGCTGGTCCTGACGCAGGCAGTCAAGCTATGAGTCGCTGACTGCATTCACTATTGCTGCATCTTGGGGTCCCGGTCTGCATTCAATTTGAGTGCGGCGTTCACTCTTCGCACATATATCTCTATGGTTTGCATTAAATTTAAGTGTGGCATTCACCCCTCGCACATATATCTCTATGGTCTGATCACCAGACATCCAAGTTCCTCCAGAACTTCACAGCGCGGGAAAACCACAAAGCACTTATAAACAATAATGTATAAAGGCCTTGTAAATGCACATCTAGTATATCATAATCAAAATCACAGACACTATTCACATACTCTACAAAACCCTGACTATCTCCGATGACGGATGGCCACAGACTCCCCCTAACATCTCAGTATTCTTCTCTGACAAGTATGCTAACTATATACATTCACTCCGCACGCTTTTCACAAGCGCCCATAATACCTTGATTCACACGGGGACCCTGAGTATTCTTCAACCATGCTACGTGCTTCTAACAGTGAACTTTAAATATAACATTCCAAGCTTGCATACTTCAATAATAATACACTCTAAACAGGTTACACCATTCTCTACCCACTCACATGTATACACGTCATGTATATCATGACATATATATACGTACATACATACACATATCTGCAGCTTCTATATATAATTCTACATTTATTGCACATTTCACGTAGTTGTTAAGAATTTTTATTTTCGCTTACGTCTGACTGGCAGAGTGGTTAGAGTGCTAACCTTGCAGCAAAGGTACTGTTCAAGATCTGGTGGCATCACGCTCCAGTTTACCCAGCTGTAAACAGATATCTGACAATGCACTTGAGTTAGGGAAGGCAAAGGCAGCAGGAAACTGGTCACCCCACCTCTCAAAGCTGGACCTAGTATAGTGAAGTCTCAAACACTTCACTCCCATCCAGTAGTGTCTGCTATGGGACTACCTTTTCCTAGTGTTTGCCTACACAAGCCTCCATTGGCCCATAAATGAGATTTGATTTCAGTTATTTTTACTAATTAAAACTGTTCTGTCTCATTATATGCTAAATTTTACATTTGTTAGGATGTTTTACTGCAAATAACCTATTCACCCTGTTAATAGCATAACACAGGCAGTCTAATCCCCAGGGAAAGAAAGGCAGGGTTAAGACCAAAAACACATGGAAAAGAGAACTGTTGATAGCATAACACAGGCAGTCTGTAATCCCCAGGGAAAGAAAGGCAGGGTTAAGACCAAAAACACATGGAAAAGAGAACTGTTGATAGCATAACACAGGCAGTCTGTAATCCCCAGGGAAAGAAAGGCAGGGTTAAGACCAAAAACACATGGAAAAGAGAACTGTTGATAGCATAACACAGGCAGTCTGTAATCCCCAGGGAAAGAAAGGCAGGGTTAAGACCAAAAACACATGGAAAAGAGAACTGTTGATAGCATAACACAGGCAGTCTGTAATCCCCAGGGAAAGAAAGGCAGGGTTAAGACCAAAAACACATGGAAAAGAGAACTGTTGATAGCATAACACAGGCAGTCTGTAATCCCCAGGGAAAGAAAGACAGGGTTAAGACCAAAAACACATGGAAAAGAGAACTGTTGATAGCATAACACAGGCAGTCTGTAATCCCCAGGGAAAGAAAGGCAGGGTTAAGACCAAAAACACATGGAAAAGAGAATTGTTGATAGCATAACACAGGCAGTCTGTAATCCCCAGGGAAAGAAAGGCAGGGTTAAGACCAAAAACACATGGAAAAGAGAACTGTTGATAGCATAACACAGGCAGTCTGTAATCCCCAGGGAAAGAAAGGCAGGGTTAAGACCAAAAACACATGGAAAAGAGAACTGTTGATAGCATAACACAGGCAGTCTGTAATCCCAAGGGAAAGAAAGACAGGGTTAAGACCAAAAACACATGGACAAGAGAACTGTTGATAGCATAACACAGGCAGTCTGTAATCCCCAAGGAAAGAAAGGCAGGGTTAAGACCAAAAACACATGGAAAAGAGAACTGTTGATAGCATAACACAGGCAGTCTGTAATCTCCAGGGAAAGAAAGGCAGGATTAAGACCAAAAACACATGGAAAAGAGAACTGTTGATAGCATAACACAGGCAGTCTGTAATCCCCAGGGAAAGAAAGACAGGGTTAAGACCAAAAACACATGGAAAAGAGAACTGTTGATAGCATAACACAGGCAGTCTGTATTCCCCAGGGAAAGAAAGGCAGGGTTAAGACCAAAAACACATGGAAAAGAGAACTGTTGATAGAAGTGACAATGATGAGCAAGATGTGGAAAGAACTTGAGCTGACGGCACATGACAGGAGGACTTGGCATGTGCTTCTTGAAAGCCTATGCTCCTTGGGTGTTGATTGACTGAACTTATTCACCGAGATATTATTCTTCTTTTCAGAAATTTGTTGATTTAAACAGTGCTGAACTTTCTATACGCTTGCTTGTTTTGTCACATTTCTGTTCACATACACATGCTGCCTTTACATATGAGCTCTAGATTTTGCAGGTTTGTTATAAAATGTTGATTGATTGATGCACAAGAAATATGGTTGTTTATCTTGTGCATAGAATAAACTATTCAACCTCATGTCAGTTATATTTTAGGTATATCAAGTTCTTTATTTAAATATCATCATCATCATGTTCCTTACAGAGCATGGAGCGAACACTGCATATGGTCCACTTGCTGGAAGCCTACATCAAGCAATTACATGCTCGTACAGTGATGAGTTCTATGGCAATTTGTTTTACATGATGATGATGCCAGCCCCATGCACAACCTTGTGTTAGTTGCCTTGTATGACATGGCTGAGGATGCAGTAGTCCAATACTTTGTCTTCTCAGAGACTAGTGGTAGCCATGGATGCTTTATTCTGTATATTACATTTTATAAGAAGTTATTTCTGCGGCATTCCAGATACTGATTAATAGTTGCCTGTAATATGTGTGTGGTATTACTTTGAAGAAGCACAGCATATCTGTACATCTAACTTACTCGTTCCTCATCTTTCTGCTGTGTTACAGCAACCTGGTAACGTGCCCATGCTTGAGTACCCTCATTACCAATATCTTCTCTGAGCAACTGTTTCACCATGCCATTGCACACTAGCCTGAGAGAAGCAATAAGATAAAGAGAAAGGAATGTCATCTTATTACATTAAATGCTATGACACCTTAACAATAACATTATAGCTGGATGCAAGATATGGCCTGTGCAACACATGACTTCATTGTGACCAGCATTTTTTTTTCACTCTATTGTAACATCCTTTTATTTCCTGAGTGAATTGTCAGACAAAAAAAGCATGAATCATATTCCTTGTGCTCAGAAGTTGAATGTGCTGTTGGGCACACTCGGGTCATAAGGCCACAGTTTACGTCTGTCCAAAGATACTTACTATTGTATTTATTGTCTGTGTTCTTATATATGACCCCCACCTCTCTCATGCCTTTCTTATCTCACTTCTTTCTGTGCTCCTAGGTTTTCCACTTTCTTTGGATTTTACGATCAACTGGCAGAACTGGCATGTGAAACAAAAATGGAAGGCACTGTGGTAAAGTGGGATGTTATAAATATTTATAGGGGACTTAGTGTACTGACTGAGATCAGCTGTGAAGGTATCTGTATCTAATAGGTGTGGGAGCCGCGCTGGTGTAATGGCTTCGGCGTTGTACTGGCGACCAGGTGTTCATGGTTCAAACCCGGGCGTCGGCGTTTGAAGAAATGTTTACGGCCGGAAATTTGACTGAATAGCCTGAACGGCTCCTGTGATAAACCCTCTGTGGATGGGAAGGAGCGAAGCTCCTGACCGGGTTGGAAGGAAAGTCCTCAGGTTCCCCAGCCTCGCAATGACATGTCATTGGGCCGAAGGGCTGAAAGCCTAAGTGCCGCTGGTTAAGGAAAAAAAAAAAAAAAAAAAAATCTAATAGGTGTAGTGTTCTACAGATAACCTTACTTGCTACCACATTATACCTCAGTCAGAATTATTCTGGAATATTGTGATGACTAGTTAAATGTCTAGGGTATGTATATGATGAAGTGTAAGTCACAACAACAACCAACAGATAAACAATTTAATTTATTCCACCACACTTGACAACACTGTGACACTCACACACATTTAACACTCTATAAGACTATCTTAAATGAGGCACTGGTAAAGTTTCAAATATAAATATGTATTAATTTCTTTCACTAATATATGTGTCCTGATTCAAATACAAAGTGAACCAGGAATCACAATCAATTGTAATTACAATTTATATGTACAGAATTTATCAATATGAACCTTGTAGTGACATATTTTATTAATATTATCCTATGTGTGTCAGTTGTGTAGTAGTAATATGAGGTAATACTGGTTTTGTTTTTTCAAGCTATGTTGTTATTTGCCATCATGACTTCAAGTGTTTGTTTATCTTGGAAATAGTATGGGGAAAAGTTCACAGTTCCTATCAATTTAAACACTGTATTTTCCCTCTGTTTTATTATAAAGTCAGATTTTGAGGGGGGGCATAATGTTGAGCTCCTCTGGCCACAGACGCTTATCTTTCGTGATGGCGGCAGGAAAAGACTCCTCTGCTCGATAGCCTCCCTGTGTTCTGGAGACACCTCACTGGTCACTATCTGGACCCAGGAGTATGCTGTCAGCCTCTAGGTTCAGCAAAGCTCAGACCAGGTGCTGCTCAATAACTTTAGGACCACGGTCCCTGAAACAAGAAGGTTGTACCTCCTATTTCAGAACTAATTTATAATAAATTTCCAGACTGAACACAATACATAACAAACACTGAGTTCAGAGCGGTAGGCCAACTGCTATCTTCATCTGAAACAATTTTCACCAGTATACTCCTCCCTAATGGTTACTACGCCTCTGCAATTCCAGCATTATTTCTTTCTAGTCAATAAAATAGGTGTCAGTGTACTGTTTGGCAATTCCATGTAGTTTTACTTTCCTCCGACACCTTCTGTTCAGGTTGGAGCACTATATAGGCTTTACCTCATGTTCGCTACTGAACCACACATATATACAGACATAAATTATCAATTTACATTCAATTTTCATTAAAAAGATATCAAATATTTCAAGCTTACCACAATTCATGGAATAATACACAGTTACGTTGACTGGCAATGAATATAGCACAATTTCGATCTGCCGATGTCCCAGGCTTTTATTTAGAAAAATATGCACTGGCGCTCAACGCACTGGTTCTTTAGTAAGTTTATTTGAAAATGTGGTGCTGACCTGACGCCTCTGATTGACTATATTGGCGGGTCTAACCAATCGTGCCATGTTTACACAGGTTTTCAAAAAAAAAGTACCCTTACTCACGTTTCCCTAACAACAAAGAATCAATATTTATAGCCCGACTAATCGTGTTTAGCCTTACATTTACTTTCCGCCAATCAAATAGGAGGTAACATGTCAGCCTATTTCCCGTACCATGGTGGTGTGAAAATCTGCCACTGAGCGATTCTGATTTTGGTGTTGTCTGACATCCCTCACTATTTCTTTTGGCTATAATTTGTTAATTCCTAGACTATTTGCGTAACGTTCAACATATTCTCTGTCAGCAAGTCCCAAGGAACCCAAATATATAAATTTAATGGGGCTAAGGGGCTGCGTTCAAAATATGCATTTTCTTCTATCTCCTGTTCACTTCGAATACGATGTGGTGTCTGGGTACTGTAATGTTTTCAAACGTAAACCAGTATAATGTCATGTTTCCTAATAAGCGTTTTTCAGGTTTTTAAAACCTAACTCGTATGGGTAGTGTTTTTTAATCACTGTCGATTTGAAAAAAAAAGCTAGTGCTTGTGGCCTTACACGCGTGATGGTAGTAATTGTGTATCGCGAGACTGTGGTAGTATTGCCTGCGTTCCGGCTTTCAGCCCCTCCCTTTCTTTCTATCCTTAGTCCATCTGTCTTTCGTTTATGGTAACTTAGTGTATAAAATGACATGAATGGAATATTAAATATAGGTCAGCTTGCGTATCTCAAGGTTTTTCTTAGAAAGGCAGTACACGTTTTATCGTAGAAAGCGGGTATTGAAGCAGTAGGCTTTTACTATCCACGTGAAACGTTACAATTTGCAGACGAATTAAAAAACAAGGGGAATTTCGAGTACAGTCATTGTGACAGCACTGTTCTTTACCATTCTTCTTTCCTTTTATTGAAGTTATTTGTTAGGCTTTACATTTACTTTTTAATTTATATATGTGGATTAGAATATTTCACGACATCTCCCCTCTTAAAACAGACATCTTATGTCAGTCCTTTATTCCATATACACATAGATAAATGTAAGTCAACTTGACTTTACTCTGCTGTTGTGCTATCATGGTTTTATGTAGTTGGGTCCATTCAGAGTAGGCACTGCTCATGAAATCTGCCTCAGACCTCTACAACCAATAATATTTTTCGGTTATGTTACTGAACAGCCGCAAGTGTGACTGCTTGTCTTAATGCTGCTTCACAACCTGTATTCACCATTTCTCTTCTCTGAGTCTGCGCAATGACATGTCCAGAGAACATTAGATTTTCCTCAAAATGTACGTTATGAGGAGATAACATATACCTGGTGATAGCAGAGTTTTCGTAGTGGATCCCATAATCTTCTTATTAGCCTGTATGAAACATTCGGAATATCCTCAATCAAAGAGGCAACTCAGGGATTCATTACGTTCCTCCGAAATGTTTACCTCCAACAATTTTGTCTGATCTCAGGTTTTACTGGAATCTGATAGTAGCCTTTACTCAGATCCACCCTTGAGAAATATTTAGCTTTATTTAGTCTGGCAAACAACTGATTTGTATCCGGCAATGGATCCACCTGTCCTTCTGTAATAGCATTCAGTCTCCTGTAATCTATACAGAGTCTATGTTCTCCAGAGGGTTTCCTTAAGAGTACAACACAGGAACTATATGAAGATTCACTGTGTGAAATAATTCCTTCCTTCAACAAATAGTCTATCTCTTCCTTCAAAGCTTTCTCCTTAGCAAAAGGAATCGAATAGGGTTTCATACATACAGGTGTGGGGTCTATCAGCTTCATATCATATTCCAATAAGTTTGTATGCCCTGGTCGGTCTGTTAACACCTCTGCATGATTATCTAGAACCTGTTGTACTCTCTCTTTCTGAGTTTTCGTTAAATGTGTACTGATTTTCACCTGTGCCGCTGTCTCACAGGGGTGTAATGGATATTCAAATGATGAAAGTGGTTCCTTTTTCATCTCCATGGCAATGGACAAGGTCAACAAGTGTGTCTCTTCCTGATGTTCTCTTTCCAAATATTTCTTCAGGAGATTCACATGATAGATTTTTTCTTTCCCCTTTTTATCTATCTTATAATTTGTTCTAGACACCTTCTCTAGAACTGTATATGGACCTTGCAATCCAATTTGTAACTTATTCTGGCTACCGGGTAGAAGAAGCAGTACCTTCTCTCCCACAGCCAAATCTCTCTCTTTAGCTTTCCTGTTACAATAGGCAGCATGTTTCTTCCTGGCTTGTCTTAAATTTTCATTGGCAAGTTTCCAGCCAGTTTTTAAACGAGTGGTCAGCTCATTCACATATTGGTATGAGGATGTAATATTTTCCTGTGCCTTTTCGTCAGTCCACGTTCTTAACAGAGTTACATATGGACTTTTAAATTCGGAAACTTATTTCTCCTGGCACATGCCAGGTCCTTTCCACCCGAAGCTCTGTAGTGATGATTTTTCTTCCCAGAATTATCATGCACAAAACGACCGCTACCAATTTTCCTCTTGGGGCTTTCTCCCCACTTAAAATTCTTGATGAGAGATTTCCTCTCTACATCTTCTTCCTCCAGTTTGTTTAAGTCCGATTGAGGGATTTTCGGCTTATCCTGGGGTAAGACATCTTTTTGCACTCTCTGCATAGTGGCCATTGTAAAACAGTTAATTGAAGCTTGTCCGTGAAAAGGGGCTTCCCATTTCATTTGGTCCACTTTATCAAATTTATTTCTCTTCGTATTGTCAGGCCTAATTTTGCCCCTTGGCGTGTCCAGGTCCTGATCAATGTTCCCACTTGTGGGTGTTCCCTCATGTGCTATGCTACACCTTTCTACAAAATTCTCAATGTCCCACCTTGCCTTGGGCCAATAATAATTGTGAGCCACCTTTTGGACGATGGTACCTATCTTCTCATGGTCCCCATCTTGTTTCACATGTAGGCTCCTTATTAAGTCTGCCCTATATCTTTTAGGAAGTACCAGCTGTCCCTGACCTTTGGATCTAGCTCCAGTCTTCCTATACATCAACTTGTTTTTCATGTAAAAATCTCCCTTGCCTGGAGTTGTATGACAAGTTGACAATTTCCTGAAACAAGGCTTGAGGGTCTTATCCCCAGCCTGTGCCTTCCTCATCTCTTCTGGAGTGGTATCTAACATAATATCCTCCTCCTGTCTTGAGGTCGACCTGACCTGAAGGGTGGCCATAACTATAGGGTTCCTTCTGCAACGGTCAGTGTCATGATTGTTCATCTTACAATTTTTACACCACCTTTTCCATTGGTTGAAAGATTTTCTTTCATCATATTTCCTTTCATCGAATTGTGGGGTTTTATTTTTATTGTCATACCGTGGCCTTTCAAACTGGTGCTTACCTTTGTTTTGATCTCTAGGATCAAATTTATTAAAGTTCTGTGGTGCCCTAAAATTTTCTACCTGTTTCTTTTTATTACCTGATACCTCTGCCTGAGCCGCTTGATACCTTTCTGCAACATTTAGCAACTCACCCAGCCTCTCTGCACCTTGTTCCATGAGAAACTTTCTCAGGTCTGGAGCCATGGACTCTCTTAATTGTTCTATAAGGACCATTTCCTTAAGATCTTGGGTTTTCCCCAGAGAAGTCCATTTCTCCAAGTATGTCTTTAACCGTGCAGAGAACTGGTGATAGGTTTCACCTGACAGTAGTTTAGCATTCCTAAATTTTTTTCCTATAAAATTCTGCGTTCTTTTCATATCTTAACAAAAGAGCCTGCTTTAACATGTCATAATTTTCCTGATCACCTCTGCTCATTTTGGCAAAAACTTCATAAGCTGCCCCACGAAGACCTTGAGATAACTTTAAGCTCCACCTTTCTCTCTCTAACCCATATGTGGTAGCTAATAGTTCATATCTATTTAGATAGCTCTCAATATCATCGTCTTTCTCAACAAAATGATCTAAATGAAAGTTCATAGCTGAGGTTGAGGCTCCCTGACTAGCAGTGGCATCAGAGGCAAAGGGACTGGCACCATTTTCAGGAGCATGGCCTTGAAACTCAAACTCCCTTAGTCGTAACTCATGTTCCCTTTGTAATCTCTTCTCCTCCTTTTCTGCTTCCCTCTCTGCAGTCAATCTTCTTTCTTCTGCTTCCCTTTCTGCAGTCAATCTTCTTTCTTCTGCTTCTAATTTCTTCTCTTCTCTTTCTGCCTCCAATTTCTTAGCCTCAGCCTCAATCTGCAACCTCTTAGTCTCAGCCTCAGCCTGCAACCTCTTAGTCTCAGCCTCTAACTTTCTTTCGGCCTCTTTTTCTAATCTTCTTTCTTCCCGTTCAATATATTTGTCACATTCAGCAGTGACATAAGCAATCATAATTTGCCCGTCCATTCCTAACTCTTTCGCAGTCTGTACAGCAGCAGATCGAAATTTTGCCTAGTCGGCCATTGTCTAACATGCAAATGTAAACAATTCAATCTTTCAATAATTATCTAAGGACACTACAGGCACTGAGAGCTCAACCTTATTTTTTTTCACCCAAGGATACCTTTTAATTCTTATTATTCCCAATATCTATAACAGGAGAAAGTTCAATATCCCTGGAGCGAGACCCCAATATATGTGGTAAAGTGGGATGTTATAAATATTTATAGGGGACTTAGTGTACTGACTGAGATCAGCTGTGAAGGTATCTGTATCTAATAGGTGTAGTGTTCTACAGATAACCTTACTTGCTACCACATTATACCTCAGTCAGAATTATTCTGGAATATTGTGATGACTAGTTAAATGTCTAGGGTATGTATATGATGAAGTGTAAGTCACAACAACAACCGACAGATAAACAATTTAATTTATTCCACCACACTTGACAACACTGTGACACTCACACACATTTAACACTCTATAAGACTATCTTAAATGAGGCACTGGTAAAGTTTCAAATATAAAAATGTATTAATTTCTTTCACTAATATATGTGTCCTGATTCAAATACAAAGTGAACCAGGAATCACAATCAATTGTAATTACAATTTATATGTACAGAATTTATCAATATGAACCTTGTAATGACATATTTTATTAATATTATCCTATGTGTGTCAGTTGTGTAGTAGTAATATGAGGTAATACTGGTTTTGTTTTTTCAAGCTATGTTGTTATTTGTCATCATGACTTCAAGTGTTTGTTTATCTTGGAAATAGTATGGGGAAAAGTTCACAGTTCCTATCAATTTAAACACTGTATTTTCCCTCTGTTTTATTATAAAGTCAGATTTTGAGGGGGGGGGGGGGGGGGCATAATGTTGAGCTCCTCTGGCCACAGACGCTTATCTTTCGTGATGGCGGCAGGAAAAGACTCCTCTGCTCGATAGCCTCCCTGTGTTCTGGAGACACCTCACTGGTCACTATCTGGACCCAGGAGTATGCTGTTAGCCTCTAGGTTCAGCAAAGCTCAGACCAGGTGCTGCTCAATAACTTTAGGACCACGGTCCCTGAAACAAGAAGGTTGTACCTCCTATTTCAGAACTAATTTATAATAAATTTCCAGACTGAACACAATACATAACAAACACTGAGTTCAGAGCGGTAGGCCAACTGCTATCTTCATCTGAAACAATTTTCACCAGTATACTCCTCCCTAATGGTTACTACGCCTCTGCAATTCCAGCATTATTTCTTTCTAGTCAATAAAATAGGTGTCAGTGTACTGTTTGGCAATTCCATGTAGTTTTACTTTCCTCCGACACCTTCTGTTCAGGTTGGAGCACTATATAGGCTTTACCTCATGTTCGCTACTGAACCACACATATATACAGACATAAATTATCAATTTACATTCAATTTTCATTAAAAAGATATCAAATATTTCAAGCTTACCACAATTCATGGAATAATACACAGTTACGTTGACTGGCAATGAATATAGCACAATTTCGATCTGCCGATGTCCCAGGCTTTTATTTAGAAAAATATGCACTGGCGCTCAACGCACTGGTTCTTTAGTAAGTTTATTTGAAAATGTGGTGCTGACCTGACGCCTCTGATTGACTATATTGGCGGGGTCTAACCAATCGTGCCATGTTTACACAGGTTTTCAAAAAAAAAAGTACTCCTTACTCACGTTTCCCTTCCCTAACAACAAAGAATCAATATTTATAGAAATTAGGAGGTAACATGTAAGCCTATTTCCCGTACAATGGTGGTGTGAAAATCTGCCACTGAGCGATTCTGATTTTGGTGTTGTCTGACATCCCCTCACTACTTTCTTTGTACGGGGCTTATAATTTGTTAATTCCCTAGACTATTTGCGTAACGTTCAACATAGTTCCTTTGTCAGCAAGTCCTAAGGAACCCAAATATATATATTTAATGGGGCTAAGGCTGCGTTTCAAAAATATGTCCTTACTTCCAGGATAGTCGTATAGTTTTTTTTATTTTTTTATTTTAGAATACGCCCCTGTTGCTGTTACTGGTCAGACTAATGATCAGGATTTTAGACCATAAAACAGTAGAAATGTCATGTTTCCTAATATGCGTTTTGTCATGTGCTAAGTTCTTTAAACCTTAACTTCTTGTCAGTGGGTAGTAAAACCTGTCCACTAGTCGGATTTGAAAACCACTGTCGCATGTGGCCTAAAATGATGCGTGTACGGTAGTAATATGCAGTCGGTGCCGCTGGGCCTTAGTATGGTAGTATGTGTGGTTATTGCCTGTGTAGTTGCCTGGCGTTCCGGCTTCAGCCCCTCCCTTTCTTTCTATCCTTAGTCCATCTGTCCCTTTGTTATATGGTAGACATAGTGTATAAAATGAAACATTGAATGGAATATTCAAATATAGGTCAGCTTGCGTTATCTGGCAGGTTTTTCTTAGTTAGCGAGAAAAAAAAAAGGCAGTACACTTTTAGGGCATCGTCCTACTCGGAAAGCGGTTGTTATTGAAGCAGTCAGGCTTTTACTATCAACGTGAAAACAGGTTTACAGATCTTGCAGACGTAGGAGAAAACAAGGGGGAATTCGAGTACAGTCATTGTCCGACAGCACTGTGAACTTTACCATTCTAGTCTTTTGCCTCCAGTTATTAAATATGTTAGTTTGTTAGGCTTTAATTTAGCCCGGTTTAAAATTTATATACCATGTGATTAGAATTTCACCGACAGTATGACAAAATATTTTTAAAAATATTTTTCTATAAAAATTTTATAAAAGAAATTACCTATCAAAAAAAGGAGATGTGTTACCACCCTATATAGATCGCCACTACGTGCTATCTTCTCAATTCCTTCCTTTAAATATGATAGATGTGGTTACCAGGCCCCCACAATACTCCCCTGTAGATAGTTTTAGAGAAAATCGCTGCATTATTCCGGCACAAATTTTTTGAAAAAAAGAAATCGATTTAGCAAATTTGGGGGGTAGTGCCGACTAATATGCTTTTTGATACATCAAATGCATTTTTTTATGTTATAGCCCAACTTCTCAATCGATTCCTCGATGATTAGTTTAATAATATAGAGTCAAAAGTAAAAAATTCATATTTGTACGTACAATCCAGTTTCTATTGTAGTGGAAGCCCCATAAGTCCATTATAAGTTTATACAGCTTTAAGAGTCATGATTACCACGCTGATCAAGATCAATTGCACTGTCGATCTTAGGGTGAAAAATAAAGAACACAGATGTCACCTGAGCCTATACGTGTCATGTACAAAAGAATCCCGTGTTGTACACTTATTGGGCAATTAGCAGTCTCCAATTTAAGAGAGAATTCTATATTAGCACAGAAAATTTATAAAGTCGGAAAGAGATAGAGACTAAAGCAAAGTTCAACATAAAATATATTGTCATAATATTTGTGAGTCCTTTTAGACCGTTATGACCTCGTGGCGCCTATGGACCTGTGTCTTTAACTGATTAAACATCACCTAGAGAATATATTGACCACCACCCTAGAGAGAATGATACCCTGGGCCAGGCTTATCCTAACCCTAACTACCATAGCACTAGTCCCAGAAGAAGAAGTTAGAGAAATTATGAAGTGAAGAACTGCCCTCTCATTACTCATCTCTAGTTACCGATAAAGTCATAAAAAACAATCCTCTTCGTGCAAAAGTATTCCATTCAGTTATTGATAAGCCTCTAGCACATTCTCGTTCGTCACCTGCCAAAACATAACAATTCATTTCATTCATAACCCTCCCTCCCCCTCCCCAAAGCATCAGGGCCTTCACAAAACACATGCCAAGTCCTCCTGTCACGTGCCATCATCTCAAGTTCTTTCCCTGGTCTCCTCATCATTTTCACCTCTGTTTCCAACTCTCTTCTCCATGTACTTCTTGGTCTTCCTCTGCCTCTCTTGCCACTGGGGGTCAACCAGCCCACAAGGATGCCCTTTCTAATGCTGATCAACAGGTTGCCCCACCCACTTGGCTCCCCGTATGCCCATCGCCATTGTCTTCTAAGTCTCATCTTTGTTCCAGTTCGCTCAGTGTGTTGTCCTATCCATCGCCACGGGGTCATCTTTATCTCTTGTTACGGCACTTGTCTATTTCTTGTCATCAGTTCCACGTTGGTAACCTATGTCATACCATTTTAATCCCTCTATTCTACGCAAGCACGCCATTTATGAAAGTCTGTAGCTTTTTGGTTGTTGTCTTTGTTGTTCTCCATGTCTCAGAGCCATACAATAGGACTGACTTCACATTTGAGTTGAAGATTCTTATTTTCGTGTTGGATCCGATTTCTCTTGATCTCCATATATTTCCCAATGCAATGAAAGCTCCTCTTGCCTTATGTATTCTTATTTTGATATCGCTGTCTGTCCCTCCAACTTTGTCTATATTACTGCCAAGATATGTGTATGATTCTACATCTTGAATTGGTGTTTCTTCAAGTTCAACCCTGTTATCATTACCTGCAATATAGTTCTCATAATTTTTGTCTTTTCCCTGGAGTGTGTAAATTGAAGAAGATGGGATCAGTAGATGAGCAAGGATTCGATCAGGGACCCAATCCTGCTGTTGACCTCTCATCGAGTGTTTTCAATTTGTCCTGCATCTGATTACGGTTATGGGACAGAAGAGCCAAGTCATCAGCAAAATCCAGATCATCCAACTGCTTAGTCAGAGTCCACTGGATTCCATTTCTGTTGTGTGTTGTCGATGATCTCATAACCCAATCTATTGCCAGCAAGAAATGAAATGGAGACAAGAGGCATCCCTGTCGCACTCCTGTTCTTATCCCAAACGGTTCTGTAAGCTGTCCTTCGTGAAGAACTCTGCATGTCATGTCTTCATATGTTTTCTTTATTAAATTAATGATCTTCAGGGGAACTCCCATTAATGCTGGGGCCATCAATTTTCCAAAGTGATTCTCTGTCTACACTGTCAAATGCCTTTTCGTATAGTCCACAAATCCGATGTATAGTAGGTGAATTCCAAATTCCAGGACTTTGTTCAACTATTATTCTCAAAGTGGCTATCTGGTCTGTACATGATCTGTTTTGTCGAAAACCTGCTTGTTTCATCTCTCTCAGTTTCTTGTCTATGGACTCTTTTAATCTCTCAAGGATAATCCTGTTTAATACTTTTCCTGGCACTGATAGTAACATTATTCCTCTATAATTTGTGCACTCTTGTAATTTTCCCTTCTTAGGCAACTTAACCAGATATCCTTCCTTCCATTCTGCTGGTATCTCTTCCTTTTCCCAGACTTTACCAAGTAATTTATATAACATCTCTGTAGCCGTGTCGATATCTGCTTTGATGGCCTCTGCTGGAATGCCATCAGGTCCAGACGCTTTTCCCTCTCTTAGAAGCTTTATGGCTTTCTTTATTTCTTCCTTCGTTGGTCTTTCACCGTTCATTTGCTCTTGTATATTGCTGAGCAGTTTCCCATTCTTGTCTTTTATGAGGCAACTTGTTTGCTTGTATTTCCCTGTTAGCTTCTTTGTGCTGCTATACAGTTCTCTCATATTTCCTTTTGCTGCTGCAGCATCTTCTGCCTCTCTTGCCAACTCCTCAATATACTTCCTCTTGTCTCTTTTGATACTTCTTTTTACTTCTTTGTTTGCTTCTGTGTACACTTCTTGAGCCTTGGCTTTGGAGCTTCTAGTTTTGCTTGTGTTTAACTCTGCTTTCTTGTTTTTTTCTGTCTTTTATCTTATTGATGGTTTCTGTTGTTATCCATGCTTTTTGTTGTCTTTCCCTTTTCCCCAGTATTTCTTCACATGTCTCCTTCCATACTGTTTTGACCTGCTGCCAATAGTCTTCTGTATTCTCTACATCTTCCAGCTGTTGGAGCACTTGGAATTTGTTGGATACTGTGACCGCAAATTTGTCTCTTGTTTCTTGATTTCTTAGCTGTCCTACATTAAACTGTTGTCTATAATTTTGCATTGTTGCATATCTCTTGAGTTTCATTTTTACTTTGGCTATCAGAAGATGGTGATCTGATGCCACATCTGCTCCTCTATATACCTTTACATCCTGCAATGATGATCTAA
The DNA here is from genome assembly GCA_024509875.1 of Oreohelix idahoensis. Taxonomy (NCBI): domain Eukaryota; kingdom Metazoa; phylum Mollusca; class Gastropoda; order Stylommatophora; family Oreohelicidae; genus Oreohelix; species Oreohelix idahoensis. The sequence continues at coordinate 95,915 of JAMPIV010019633.1, forward strand.
ACTTCTTGTTTATGCATATATGATCAATCTGATTTTCTGTTCTATGGTCTGGTGATATCCATGTTGCCTTGTGTATTCTCTTATGTGGAAACATGCTTCCTCCTATAGCCAGTTGATATGAAGCACAGAAGTTTGCGAATAGCTCTCCATTTTCATTCATTACTCCTAGCCCATGTTTTCCCATGACTTCTTCGAATCCAGTGTTGGCTGTACCTATCTTTGCATTCATGTCACCCATCAAAATTGTGATGTCTCTTCTTTTTACTTTATCCATAATTTCCTGTAGTTTAGTATAAAATGCTTCTTTCACAGACTCTTCTTTGTCATTAGTTGGTGCATAACATTGGATGACATTTACATGAATTTTCTTTTTAGCTGTTTTGAAAGAAGCTGTTATTATTCTGGGTCCAACAGCTTCCCATTCAATTAGTGCTTCCTGTGCTTCTTTAGATAACATAAGAGCTACCCCTTCACTGTGGTGTGAACTTTCGTCTTCATGTCCTGAGGACAGCACCAATTCACCTGTGATGAGTTTCTTCCTGTCTACCCCCTTCCACTTTGTTTCACACATTCCCAGAACCTCAATTTTGTATTCCCTCATTTCTGCTGCTACTTGCGCCACTTTCCCTTGTTCGTTTAATGTCCGAACATTCCAGGTGCCAAATCTGGAAGTTCTCCTAGAAGAAAGAAGGTTAGTCAGCAACACAGACTCCTTTCGGCTTTCTCTGTGTTGCATCATACGCCTCCCCGCGAGAGGACCTTCCCCTGTCTTGGATGGCTGTGTTTTATTTTCTTTATTTGACTTGTCCATATTTGTTGAAGTTTTTTGTGGTTTAAATTTTTTACAGGATGGTGTAACCGGCCCCATGCCCAACCCTCCTTAGTCGCTTTTTACGACATGCTTGGTAGGGGACAGTGTTACTATTCTTTGCTCCCCTTTCGGGCCCCGGTAACACACGGGTGAACTCGTATGGGTAGTGTTTTTTAATCACTGTCGATTTGAAAAAAAAAAGCTAGTGCTTGTGGCCTTACACGCGTGATGGTAGTAATTGTGTATCGCGAGACTGTGGTAGTATTGCCTGCGTTCCGGCTTTCAGCCCCTCCCTTTCTTTCTATCCTTAGTCCATCTGTCTTTCGTTTATGGTAACTTAGTGTATAAAATGACATGAATGGAATATTAAATATAGGTCAGCTTGCGTATCTCAAGGTTTTTCTTAGAAAGGCAGTACACGTTTTATCGTAGAAAGCGGGTATTGAAGCAGTAGGCTTTTACTATCCACGTGAAACGTTACAATTTGCAGACGAATTAGAAAACAAGGGGAATTTCGAGTACAGTCATTGTGACAGCACTGTTCTTTACCATTCTTCTTTCCTTTTATTGAAGTTATTTGTTAGGCTTTACATTTACTTTTTAATTTATATATGTGGATTAGAATATTTCACGACAGGCACCAGATGTAGAGGATGACCTAGATGAAGATATTTTAAAGAATTACTATTAACGCCAGGCCATATTGCAGCAAGCCGGCGTGATGCTGACCACATCACCCCTAGTGTGCCGATGGTCAAGAAAATATGGGCATTACACCATATTCCCAATATGCCTCAATGGACGTGTAACGGGATCCTTTACCTTACATATTGCAGCAAGCCGGTGTGATGCTGACCACATCACCCCTAGTGTGCCGATGGTCAAGAAAATATGGGCCTTACACCTTATTCCCAATATGCCTCAATGGACGTGTAACGGGATCCTTTACCTTACATATTGCAGCAAGCCAGCGTGATGCTGACCACATCACCCCTAGTGTGCCGATGGTCAAGAAAATATGGGCCTTACACCATATTCTCAATGGCCGTGTAACAGGATCCTTGACCTTACATATTGCAGCAACTGCCCTGTGTAGTTCCCAGGGGTCTCAGATGAGACAAAAGAAGAAAAGAACTAGTGCTCCCTCAGGCACATTGTGCAAAGTGACTAATATGAGGTTGTGCATGTTGCTGGCAACCTTATCATTTACAACAAAATGCTACAGAAATCACCCTTGCAAGAGCATGTCAATGCTTGGTGCAGGCTTCTTTCATGGGGGACAGCTACAGTGGTGGCTGCATGCTCCATAGGGAGTGAAAAAGGAAAATAATGATGTCGATATTGCAGAAACTGGACAGGAAACTAACAGTCAGTCCCACCTGAACCTTCATGTTTCAAATAGTTTTAAAAAAACAAGGAAATGAAGAAACCCATCCATAAAACCTCAATCTGATGACTAAATCTAACTTGATTGTCTTTGAACTTCATATTTCCAGCTCAAAGATGGACCACATTTCCAAAATTACATTGAATAATATTTATTTAAATTTTTTATTCATGTGCTGAAATATTTAAATGATCTTTCATAATATGCATAGGTAAGTCAACACCCAAGACATAGTTTTGGTTATATGTGGAGCAGTGGTTAGTGCACTGGCTTCCCAGCTCAGTGGTCCATGGTTCGATCCCCAGTCGAGGTGGGATTGTTTAGACGGCAAATTGCTCTGGGGTCGACCCAGCCTCATGAATTGGGTACCAGAGCAACTCAGGAAAGGTTAAGGCGGCCGACATAATGCTGACCACATCACCCTAGTGTGCAGATGGTCAAGAAAATATGGGTCTAATCCCAATTTGCCTCAGTGGGCATGCAAATGGGATCCTTTACCTTTTGTTATATATAAGCTTGGCTGTGTATTCTTCATATGCACACATAAAGTTCACGATACACACAATAACGCTTGATAATCTTGCCGCCTTCAAACTTTACTCCCTTATGTTTGTACATGTATAATTTTAAGGTATTATATTACAGATTCTTCTGCGATCGGTTTCCTATGCTCTGCAGTCTAAACAAGGAGATGAGTTGCCTCCGTGAATCCAGTCGTCAGGTATAATATCCAAGCCTCATTCTGTTTTTTTTTTTACTGACCTACTTAGCCATGTGAGCGTCTGACTGGCAAAGTGGTTAGAGCAATGTCCTTTCGTGACAAAGGTACCACGTTTAAACCATGATGGCTCCAGTCTACATAGCTGTAAATGGGTGCCTGATGCTGCACTTGAGTTAGGGAAGGCAAGAGCAGTGAGGAAGGGAACTAGACATTCAACCTCTTGAATATTTCACTCCCCTATGGTAGTATCTGTTATAGGACTACCTTTACTTTACACTTAGCCATGTTGTCTACATCAATTTGTATTTTTAATGACTTTTATATTCCTTTTGAAGAATGCTGTGGAACCACATCTTTCATTCTTTACTGCACACCTTCCGCACACTTACCTGTAGGCTTTCCTTTCTCCATATTTGTTTCTGGCATTGTTGTTGTGAAATAAATGGTACATAGGTTTCTCAAAATTGTGCTTGTAGGCTGCTTTGCGCTCAGTCTCTTTGACATTGTAGGAAAATTTGGTCTGTGAGTATTTAGCTCTAGATTTTCTTGCCTGAAAGTGGTTTTGAAAATAAAGATTAAACTGTAGTTTTTTGTCATGTTTTTCTTAATACAAGCTACCACTATTTTCAGTCTTATTTTACCACATTCACTTTTTTTTCATTTACTACTCATTCTTCAGTCACCGTACTTACTGTGAAAATTAACATTATCTCCAACAAGTACAGGATGATTTAAAATTCACAACCTTTTTTAACTTTTATATTACCCTTCCACCCCATAACCAAAATGAGATACAGGATGAAATAAGAATACAGTACTAGACAAAAAATGTCACACAACAGGATCTAAAAATAAAATTTGTAGGGAAATGACAATGATTATGAGAATAAATGCTGCAAATTATAACCAGATTACAGATGATACCCCTACCAAATGTATACTCACATAGATATCTCGACAGCTGCATAGCTAGAGAATGAGGAAAGGACTGTGGTATCAAAATAAAGATATAGAAGAAAAGAGAGGTTTTCACTGCATTGAGAAATGTACAGAAATGTGATTTTTCAAACATATTGAGAGACCATAAAATATGGAGAACAACAAAGCTGACCACAAGACTGTTGATATTTACCTTCGTGTGTAGTAAATATTGTTAATTATAATGAGACGTGGCTGGATGTCATACAAACTCACGTTACGAAGCATAATCTTTTTTTTTTTTTAAAATACCTTTATTCAGGTCAGTATAACAATATTATGTACAGAAATTTTTACAAATATCACATCAATAAAGAAACCCCCCCCTCCACCCCCCCCCCCCCTTTAAAAAAAAAAAAAACCTTCCCCCCCCCAATATATTACAAGTCAATATTCGAAAACAGTTGGACAATGAAATGATTAATGATACATCAACATAGGGGTTGTGACCCCCTACCATGAAATGATTAATGAAGACATATGTGATGGAGTATTTACATTAATAATATTTACAAACAAAGCTGCCTGCTTTGTATAATGACCAAAGGGTCAAATATTTATTTAAACAACCAAACAAAGAATTTCATATTTGTTCTGTTATGTTATGTGTTACTTGTTCATATATCTGTGAAAAAATTCTACTGTCGTAATGTATGCCGTCATGTACTGCCCTATTCCTACATATCCACACTAAATATCTAAATTCAGCTAATAAAGTTAACAATTTAAGTTCTGTCTGTCTCTGTAATGTAGGTAAAGTATTCAACATGACCGCTTGGTACATGTTGAGTGATCCTGGTGTTTTGGAAGCTATCAGTGTTCTTAGTTTGTTTAGTGTAGGGACCACTGTCCTACATGTGTAGAACAAGTGGTCCTCTGTTTCTATTGCGTTGTTACTGCACAGTTTACACCTTGGTGGCGCCTTGCCTGCTTTCATTGCTGAATGCTTACTCATGATAGGTGTTAAACCGTACAGTAACCTAAATGTAACTTGTTTGGCTTGTGGCTTGATGTCTATTGCATGAATGTTTGAGAAGCTTTGTGTGTAGTCTGTTATGAAAAGATTGTACCCTCGTTTAATCCGTGTGCCAAAATAGGGTTCCTGTGCTGCAACTAGTAATTTATATATGAGTTTGGTGTCTTGTTTCACTAATTGTTCGTTTCCTTTTAGATTTTCTATGCATATCCTATAAAAAGGTGGTGGGGTGCCAAAGGAATGTGGTTGGTTGTTTTCTAGTTTGTGTAACTTAATTAGCCTAAGTCCTATGTAGTAATGTGCTAGGGGGTACAAGCTTGGGTTTTTAATTATCTCTCCTATATATCTAATCCTTAAAGCTTTAATCTTAGTGCTAATGTCTTGTAAGGCTATCCCCCCTTTATGTTTGGGCTGTATTAGGGTTAAATGTTTGATGTTTTTAAAGGTGCTTTTAAAAATGAAATTCCTAATTAATACGTTTATTTTAGTTACCACTGACTTTGGCACAATCTGAATATTTGCTGTATATATTATTTTAGGCATAATGAAACAGTTCACTATGACACTTCTCCCAAAAATAGTAGCTGTCTTGTATTTATATTTCTCTAACATGTTTTGAATTTTATCTACTAACTTTACCCATGTCTCTGTATTAGGGTCGTGGGGGTTGCAAGAATAATTTATCCCATAAATTTTGATTATTTTCATTAGTTCTACATTGGTGATACTGTTATACCATTTTAATCTTTCAGTTCTGTGCATCCACTCTTTTATGAAAGCTCTATAGTCTTTGTTGATGTCTTGATGTTTATATTGTTTCCTACTAGAGTTACTTGCCCTTAGGCTAGCTCTACTTTATATACAGTGGGAACAAGAAGTAGGAAAGGATAATTGTGGATAGAACATAGGCTACATTGAAAAAAACACAATGCAGTCCTTGGTCTAGAATCCTCATGGTAAAAGAAATAAATGGTGTCGCATGAATAAGTGCTGTATAAATAGTGCAGCTAATAAGTGTGTTAGCGTTTGGAGGAGCATACATGAATGAATGTAGTTTACGCTACACCACACTGCGACTTACAAAGAAGGCTCGCGTTATAGGCTAATGCGAGAGGTCACACTCTAAACAATCTTAGAGATACCATATAGGCCTATAAAGAACAACTCTTGTAAGGTCTGGCAATCTCAATATATATATATTCGACAATCCAACAAATATCAGTATACAAATATATAGGGCATAGTGTGAATGCGTAAAACCAAAATAGCTGGCTAACAATATCTTAAGGACATCATCTATATACCCTGCTAAGCTCACAAAATCAACATGGCGCACAACTCGCTACTGGCACTGAACTGTAATAGAGATCAACATACTCAGAGACGCAACGTCAAAAGACTCACTGATTTGCAGAAGACATGATGCTAAACGGTCTGAAATATCTCCAGCATCAGGCTGGGCAAAACTTAGCAGGTATAAGCCAGACAGAGAAGATCCTCCATCATCTTTTCCATATATGTCTTTCCTCGACGGCAATCTTGCTGGTCTCCCCCGAACACACTGTCCGGTTGAACTATCCTCACGCAATCCCCTTGCGCAGCCCTCAGTGAGTCACATGACTGGCTATCTTTAGTTTACCTTCGTGTCATACACATGCCATCATCAACAATGACCATCACTCACCCCCTAATATCCATAAATGCTGCCTATGAGGCACAGGTGAGCCACAGTTGTAAAACATCCTGTGACAGATGGTGACCTTGAAATATACATGGAGAAGAGAACTAGAGACAGATGTTTTAAAAAGTAATCCCATAGCAGACATTGCTATAGGAGAGTGAAGTGTTAGAGAATTCACTATGCTAGTGTTCAGATTTATGAGGTGGAGTGACCAGTCACTTTCCTTGTTGCCACTACCTTCCCAAACTTGAGAACAGAGTCAGTTACACATTTACTATTGGGTAGACTGGAGTGTGGCGTTACCAGACTTCTGAGACAGAAATAAAAAGGATAAGAAAACTTGGAAAGTGCTTGAACAGATGGTGCACAATAGTAGGGCATGACATGAATGTGGGGAGATGGATGTTGGAAAAGAAATAATAGATATAGGGCCTAGTTCCCAGAATTGGTGAAGAGAACTGGTGGTAGGGATTGCTCAGGACAAGTCAGGTAGTTAACTGCAAAGTCCTAGATGGTAGCAGTAGAAGAGACCTGTGAAGTAAGTCACCTTCTTGCTAGACCTATCCTATGCTTCAAGGGTGTCTCTATTAATAGTTGATGTGAGATGTAACTCGTTAATTATCCCTACCAATTTAAAATATAAAAAAAAAAAAACTCTCTTAATTTCCACACAATAAAATAATTTCAGACAGAACTAAAATTTAAACGAAATCAATCAACTGCGATTTATAAAATATATATGTACATTTATTAATTAAAATAGAAGTTTGGTAAAGACCAGATATGTATTTACCCAAATCACAAGTTGGAAAATTATAAAATGTATGTTTTTATCCATAATTTCGGGCAATTGGTGACTTCTGGATCTTGTTTCTTAAAATTAATGAGTAGCGTACTTATCTAAATCAGGTCCTTTCACTGCAGACACTTCCCATCATACATCAGATGTTGATGTCCAAGATACTTAATTCACCTAGACAAGTAGCCACAATGCTACTATCCGGCAAAATTGCAGAGGTGGGCCTTGAATCCCGCACTGCAGTCTTTTATGCTTCTTATCAGAAGATTTAGTTGTGACTCAGTTAAAACCCTTTAGACACAGTATTACAGATCAGAGTTTATCAATTATGCAAGTCTGCTCACAAGCAGGTCAGCTTTGTTTTCTTAGCTATGGGCTGTGGCCAGATGGCTTCAACGAGCGTGTGTCAGTCTGCTGGGTGTCTATTCAGCTACAAAATTTTAAGAGGCCAGAATTGAGTGTGTGGGCTTATATACCCAACCTAGATCTAACCTTTTCCTTCTTGGAGGTTCACATCGGCGTTCACTTTTCAACTTGTAACTTTCGTGGGATTTCAATGCTGTTGTGCGATTTTTCTGACACAATCATGATTTCCTCATCAATTACCAAAGATAATGATTGCTCACTGCCATAATTACCAACGGGCTGATCACCCGTTTGCCAGTCACTTCGATTACGGAAACCACAGCAAATGGATTGATTTGCCGTTGCCCTAAAGACGCCAATAGGCGTGACGGGAAACAATGGCAAAGAAAACCTATCTGCTGTTGCCCTAAGACGCCACTAGGCGTAATGGCCACTGACTGCTTTGACGGTCAGTGGCTAAGGATGGAAGAAGAAGAAGACTGCCATAATTACATGTATTTGTAGTTGTTCAAATCCCAAAAAGAATTATTCTATTTGGGGCGTTAATAATAAAGTTATAGCAGAATTACTGGTGTACGAATTTATCATAAAGACACTAGTTTATGTGGCACTTCCAGAGTGTCAATGCCCGTGTTATGACAATGAACTAACTGAAGGCAAATGCTCCAGATCGAAAGAAAATACAAAGAAGAAACAAATTTGAAGCATTTTGTAGGGCTTACAAAATTTGATGTGTTTTGTTAAACAGTTATTTACATCACTTTGTACAGTTACATTGTGGGGTGTTTAAATCATGAGACCCAATGTTTTGGAGCAACGAAAAGTGCCACTGAGTCCTATTAAGTGTTTCACTTTCATAACAGTCGATTAGGTTGTGCATGGGGTTAGCAAGTGTAATGAAAAAAACAATTGCTGTAAAGACCACTGCAAGTATACAGGCTTCATGCAGGGACATCAGCTGGTCTGGTGTGGTACCCATTTAAAAAAAAAAAAAGATAAAAGTAACATTGTACATGTAGTGTTTTAAGTATGTAAAAAGTTTCTTGTATCTAATGCCTAATATTTTAAAATTAACATGCACAGACATTAATAACATTGCCAATAAAATCACATCAGAAGACATAAATAAAAAACAAATTTAGAAAAACACAAAGTCAGAAGGGTCACTATAAGGGATTTGTTGTTCAGCGATGCTGCTGCAGTCATCATTCAAAGCCAACAGGAGCACCAGAGCTTGATGAATTGCCTCTTTCAAGTGTGCAAAGATTTTGGCCTTACATAAGTCTAAAGAAAACAAATCTGCTAGGCCAGGATGTGGATGTTGCACCAGTTATTACTATTGATAGTTATCAAATGGCAGTGGTGCACCACTTCACATACCTGGGGTCCACCATCAACAACAAACTCTATCTCTGGACACAGAAATTGACACCTGCATTGGCAAAGCTGCAACCATCTTTATCCATTTCACAATGTATGTCTGGGAAACTCATAATAAAAACTAGAGCTGTGATATGATGTCCACATCACCCAGTACACTCCTAATAAATAATACAATTCTGTATGGCAGCAAAACATGGACAACCTATGCTAAGCAAGAAAAAAGGCTCAATATCTTCCCCCTACAGTGTCTACACCCCATCCTTGGTATTTCATGGCAGGACAAAGTGACCAATCTCAAGGCGCTCTCACGTACTGGCCTTCAAATCAGGTATACTCTGCTTAGACAGCACAGATTATGCTGGCTTGGGCAGATAGTTGCATATGCAAAGATATTTTTTATGGACAACTGAGATGGCAAAAGAACAAACTGAGGTTTAAAGATGTATTCAAAAGCACTGGACATAAATACAGCATTCTTGGAGGATTAAGCTGCCGATCGCACCATTTAGAGATGCTCCCTACAGTGCCACCTCAGATTTGGTGAAAAGAAGTTCTTACACCAAGGAAAAGATAAAAAATAGATGTCATAAGGAACACCAGTCAAATTGCAGTTGAGGATTATGACTCCAGGGGAGCATCAGCACCAAAACTAGCTATGACTGGAGAAGACAACTACTATTTCAAATGCAAGTTAAAAAGAAAATAAAAACTAGATACTCTCTCTAGACCCTGTTGCATAGTGCATCTAAGAAAAAGAAAATGGGAGGCCAATAAAAACATACAGATAAACAAACATGAACAGAGATGAATATCACATGAACTGGAATCTTGTTTGCAAAAAGCAAATGCAATGAAAAATATTTCTTAAAGCTGATGAATGATTATTGTCTTTAAAAAAAATGTTAACTTGTTGTTAACAAACCTCTCTGAGATCTACAGTCTCTTCAACAATATCCAGAGTTTCAAACCTGTTTGATGTGCCATTGATATCAAGATCTACCTGTAAGAGAAATTTTTAAAAAATTAAAAAAATTCTTTCTTAAATATGTTCTTCTCTTTAAGTGTTTAAGTGTATACCTATTAAAATAATGATATAAATGATATGAAGGACAGCTTAAGAATACAAAATTTATGCCAAGATTGTGCAGTCATTATCAATGTTAGACATTAATAACAGAATGAGAAAGAAATATCTTATGTGAAATCAGATCTCCAAGAAAAGCAGCTAATAAAAACAATGAGAAACAGTGAAAAACAAAAGTATCAGGAATATTGCTGGGACAGTACCAGTCTAGGAATTCATCAAGATAAGAAAGTTAGTAAGATTATTTCAACCTCTTGAGATGAAAATCTGTATTCCAGATTAATAAAAACTTTGCGAAGCCCTAAAAAATCTTATGTGGAAAAAAAAAATTTAGAGGTACTTCTAAAATAGACCAGTTCCATAAAATCACCCAGACATCCAGTCAGCAGAGAAGGAGCTACAAATTAACTGTGATAGACAAATTAAGAATGAAATGAGGTCATGAAGCTTCTAAAAGATAGAACAAGCAACAGGCCCACATGCCATTCCAGAATAGACCATCATCAAAACATACAATTGACACCTTTGTAGAGATGATAAATTATCTATAAAGTCTGGGAAAGAAATAACAGCAGAATGGAAGGAAGGCTGTACGATCAAGTTGTCTGAAAAGAGATATTTACAAGAGTGCATAAATTGCAGAGAAATAATTCGTCAAAAGGAACACCAGGAAAAATAAAAAGAAGCTAAGGGCTGTCACCTCAGGGGCGCATTCCAAAAGTCAGTTATGACTGAATAGGGCTATTATTATACATTTTTATAAAAATACTATAAATGCCGCATTGGTAAAGCTGCAGCTACCTTTGCCCGCCTCATAATGCGTGTTTGAGGAAACTCCAAACTCACAAAAAAGACCTAAGCTGTGGTATATAACACTTGCGCCACCAGTACACTTCTATGTGGCAGCGAGACATGGACAACCAATGCTAAGCAAGAAAGAAGGCTCAAAATATTCCATCTACCGTGTCTACACCACATCCTCGTTATTTCGTGGAAAGACAAATGTCGAGGTGTTGTCACGTGCTGGCCTTCAAAGCATGTATACACTGCTTAGACAGCACAGATTACGCTGGCTTGGCCATGCCCACCGCATGGAAGATGGTCGCATCCCGAAAGATATCTTCTATGGACAACTGGCAGATGGCAAAAGAACAGTTGGGTGACCGCAGCTGAGATTCAAAGATGTGCGCAAGAGAGACATAAGGGCACTGGACATAAATCCAGCAACCTGGGAGGATGAAGCTGCCAATCGCACCGAGCGGCGATGCTATCTATGATGTCATCTCGGATTTGGCAAAAAGAAACTCTCAAAGCAAGCAGAAGAGAAGAGAAGAGAAAACGTCGAAAGGAACACCAGGAAAATAAGCATCTGAGAAAATAAGCATTCTCATAGTCAGTTATGACTGAAGGGGCTATTATATTATATATCAGTGCCAGGGAAAATATTAAACAGGATTATTCTTGAGAGATTAAAAGTCCATAGAAAAGTGAGAGATGAGCAAGCAGTATTTTGATAAAATAGATCCTGTACACACCAGATAGCCACATACTAGCTGAACAAATTTGGAAATGAACTCATCTCTTTGCACTGGATTTGTGGACTATGATAAGGCATCTGACAGTGTAGATAGAGAATCACAGAGGAGACAAAAGAGACACTGCAGCGTTTCCCATAAGTTCATGAACCTTAAAAATGGAGTAATGGAAGGAAGCGATGTAGTAGCATTAATGTATGAATACCACTATGACATAGATTTCAAGGTCTATGAAAGTTGTAGTTTATGAAGCTACTTTTAAATTAAAGCAACAAAAAATAGATAAAAAGCTTTCTATGTCTTTAGAATATGTGCCCAATGTAATAAAGTAGCACAGAAACATAGATGCACCATGATAGCCTATGCTTTGTCAACTAGTATCATTATTATTACAATTCATTCTTTCATAACCTTCCACTCCCAAAGGAGCATGGGCCTTCAACAAACACATGCCAAGTCCTCCTGTCACGTGCCATCATCTCAAGTTCTTTCCACGTTCTCCTCATCATTTTCACCTCTGTTTCCAGCTCTCTTCTCCATGTGCTTCTTGGTGTACCTCTGCCTCTCTTGCCCAGGGGGTTCCAGAACAAGGACTGCCTTGTAATGCTATCAACAGGTTTCCTCAGTGTTTGTCCTATCCATCGCCATCGTCTTCTTCTCATCTCTTGTTCCATTGGCACTTGTCTAGTTCTTGTCATCAGTTCCACGTTGGTAACCTTGTCATACCATTTTAATCCCTCTATTCTACACAAGCACCCATTTATGAAAGTCTGTAGCTTTTTGGTAGTCTTTGTTGTTCTTCATGTCTCAGAGCCATACAATAGGTCTGACTTCACATTTGAGTTGAAGATTCTTATTTTCGTGTTGGATCCGATTTCTCTTGATCTCCATATATTTCCCAATGCAATGAAAGCTTCTCTTGCTTTTTGTATTCTTAGTTTGATATCACTGTCTGTCCCTCCAACTTTGTCTATATTGCTGCCAAGATATGTGTACGATTCTACATCTTGTATTGGTTTTTCTTCAAGTTCGACCCTGTTATCATTATCTGCATTTTTGTCTTTTCCCTGTGTATTTTCAGACCCAATTGCTGTGACCTCTCATCGAGTGTTTTCAATTTGTCCTGCATCTGATTACGGTTATGGGACAGAAAAAGCCAAGTCATCAGCAAAATCCAGATCATCCAACTGCGTAGTCCACTGGATTCCATTTCTGTTGTGTGTTGTCGATGATCTCATTTCCCAGTCTATTGCTAGTAAAAAAAGAAATGGAGACAAGAGGCATCCCTGTCGTACTCCTGTTCTTATCCCAAACGGTCCTGTAAGCTGTCCTTCGTGAAGAACTCTGCATGTCATATCTTCATATGTTTTCTTTATTAAATTAATGATCTTCAGAGGAACTCCATAATGCCTCATCAATTTCCAAAGTAATGCTCTGTCTACACTGTCAAATGCCTTTTCGTAGTCCACAAAGAGCCATGGTCAACCTGACAAAAAGATAAAGTCGCTCGACAAGGTCGCAAAATAACGTCACTTGTGAAATAATAAAAATTGCTCCTCGGTGCATAAAGAACATGAGAGAAGTGAGAAGATTAGGGATTTTAGTGGTAGTGAGACCAATAACGGAATGTCTTGGAAAAACATGAATAAGACTTGGAACACCTTGTTAGAATGAATTTGAATTCCATTCCAGACTTTGTTCAAATCTTATTCTCAAAGTGGCTATCTGGTCTGTACATGATCTGTTTTGTCGAAAACCTGCTTGTTCATCTCTCAGTTTCTTGTCTATGGACTCTTTTAATCTCTCAAGGATAATCCTGTTTAATACTTTTCCTGGCACTGATAGTAACATTATTTCTCTATAATTTGTGCAATCTTGTAAATTTCCCTTCTTAGGCAACTTAACCAGATATCCTTCCTTCGTTTCTGCTGGTATCTCTTCCTTTTCCCAGACTTTACCAAGTAATTTATATAACATCTCTGTAGCAGTGTCGATATCTGCTTTGATGGCCTCTGCTGGAATGCCATCAGGTCCAGGCGCTTATCCATCTCTTAGAAGCTTTATGGCTTTCTTTATTTCTTCCTTCGTTGGTCTTTCACCGTTAATTTGTAGCTCTTCTTCTGCTGGCTGGATGTCCGGGGGGGGGGGGGGGGGTGTGGAGCTGGTCTATTGAGAAGGTCTTCAAAATATTCTGTCCACCTCTTCATTTGCTCTTGTATATTGCTGAGCAGTTTTCCATTCTTGTCTTTTATGAGGCAACTTGTTTGCTTGTATTTCCCTGTTAGCTTCTTTGTGCTGCTATACAGTTCTCTCATATTTCCTTTGGCTGCAGCATCTTCTGCCTCTCTTGCCAACTCCTCAGTATACTTCCTCTTGTCTCTTTTGATACTTCTTTTTACTTCTTTGTTTGCTTCTGTGTACACTTCTTGAGCCTTGGCTTTGGAACTTCTGGTTTTGCTTGTGTTTAAATCTGCTTTCTTGTTTTTCCTGTCTTTTATCTTATTGATGGTTTCTGTAGTTATCCATGCTTTTTGTTGTCATTCCATTTTCCCCAGTATTTCTTCACATGTCTCATTCCATACAGTTTTGATTTGCTGCCAATATTCTTCTGTATTCTCTACACCTTCCAGCTGTTGGAGCACTTGCAATTTGTTGGATATTGTGACCGCAAATTTGTCTCTTGTTTCTTGATTTCTTAGATGTCCTACATTAAATTGTTGTCTATAATTTTGCATTGTTGCACATCTCTTGAGTTTCATTTTTACTTTGGCTATCAGAAGGTGGTGATCTGATGCCACATCTGCTCCTCTATATACCTTTACATCCTGCAATGATGATCTAAACTTCTTGTTTATGCATATATGATCAATCTGATTTTCTGTTCTATGGTCTGGTGGTATCCATGTTGCCTTGTGTATTCTCTTATGTGGAAACATGCTTCCTCCTATAGCCAGTTGATTTGAAGCACAGAAGTTTGAGAATAGTTCCCCATTTTCGTTCATTATTCCTAGCCCATGTTTTCCCGTGACTTCTTCAAAGCCGGTGTTGACTGTACCTATCTTTACATTCATGTCACCCATCAAAATTGTGATGTCTCTTCTTTTTACATTTTCCATAATTTCCTGTAGTCTAGTATAAAATGCTTCTTTCACAGACTCTTCTTTGTCATTAGTTGGTGCATAACATTGGATGACATTTACATTTATTTTCTTTTTAGCTGTTTTAAAAGTAGCTGTTATTATTCTGGATCCAACAGCTTCCCATTCAATGAGTGCTTTCTGTGCTTCTTTAAATATCATAAGAGCTACCCCATCACTGTGGTGCGAACTTTCATCTTCATGTCCTGAGGACAGCACCAATTCACCTGTGATGAGTTTCTTCTTGTCTACCCCCTTCCACTTTGTTTCACACATTCCCAGAACCTCGATTTTATATTCCCTCATTTCTGCTGCTACTTGTGCCACTTTCCCTTGTTCGTTTAATGTCCGAACATTCCAGGTGCCAAATCTGGAAGTTCTCCTAGAAGAAAGAAGGTTAGTCAGTAACACAGACTCCTTTCGGCTTTCTCTGTGTTGCATCATACGCCTCCCTGCGAGAGGACCTTCCCCTGTCTTGGATGGCTGTGTTTTTATTATTTTTAATTGACTTGTCCATGTTTGTTGAAGTTTTTTGTGGTTTAAATTTTTTACAGGATGGGGTAACCAGCCCCATGCCCAACCCTCCTTAGTCGCTTTCTACGACATGCATGGAAGGGAACAGTGTTACTATTCTTTGCTCCCCTTTTGGGCCCCGGTAACACACGGGTGTATTATTACAATAATATAATATAAATATTTATAATGATACTGTAAATGTCTTATATTTACCTTGAAGTTAGCTAAATGAATATGTATGGCACCCGTAATATGGTCAGTAATTTTTACACCATAAGGCCTCTCCTCTGGTGTGTAGTAACTAGCCAACAAAAATCCAGACTGACCAATGGACACGCCCAGAGCGCCATTTTGGTGAAATGTGAAGTCTATGATGTAGTCATAGTTGTCTATGGTGTGAATGGAGCGCACGACGAGGGCAGAGTCAAGCATGCCTGACAGTGTTGGTAATATTTAAAACAAAACATAAATTAAATAGATAAACCTCCAGAGTGCTTGTGTTGTGTGAGGGGGGAAAAAATGTCCACTCTGCACTTCTACCATACCCACATCTATACTTTTTTAGAACTGTGAGTGTAAGAAAGGAGTTTAAAATACATAAAATGAACCAAAATGTTTTAAAAAGCCTTACTATACACATATTAAACAGACAGCAAAAAAATTTGTTTTGTATGGGGTTGTGCTACATACTGTATGTAGTGAGGATTCATCGGTAATACTTACCGTGTATGTGGTGATGACTTCTGTTCAATCATTTTATTACCCTTCAGCTTCTGTGGAGCGTAGGCTTTTGATCAGATCATGTCAATCTCTCATGTCCTGTGCCATCTGCTCAAAATGTCTCTCTACTTTATCCTTTATTAAGCCTATCTCCTTATCCATATGTTTTCAGATCTCCCTCAATTTCTATTTTTAATGCTTTCATCTTGTTTCTTTAATGTGTATTCTATCTGATGCCAACATCTTGTCCCCATTTCTTGTTCCACAGGTGTTTGTCTAGTTCGATCCATCAGTTCCTCATTTCTGATTTTAATCTATCTAACCTGTGTAAGCATTCATTTATAAAAGTCTATAATCTCTTGGTTGTTGTATATGTTGTTCTCCATATACCAGAGCCATACAAAAGGATTGCCTTTACATTTGAGTTTGAAATTCTTATTTTTGTGATTGACTTTTGTATGCTATAAATTTTCCAGTGCAATGAAAGTCCCTCTTGCCTTCTGTACTCCTATTTTTATGTTATTCTCTAGACCTCCATCTTTTTTGTGTTGATGCTAAAATATATGAAGTCTTCCTTCATCTTTCAACTCCCAAAGGAGCATAGATTTTCAACAGATTCATGCCATGTCTTTTTTATCCCACGCCATCAGCTCAGGGTTGTGGCGAGAGGTTTTATTTGACTCTTGGATCAGTATAGTACTGACAATTACAGAAATAGGATTTCTGCAGAAAATGGTGAAGTCCCAGTGTCTGAGAGGACTACTGGTATCACAAATTAGTTACGGCTGTGAATGATCTGATCTCGAAACCAATAGTAGAGAGGAGACCGACATAAAGCGCCACCTCCGCTGTGTAACTAACTGTGATATTAAAAAAAAACAAGGAAACCGATTTTTACTTAACAATGATAAAATTGACAAGTCGTTCAAAATACAATTTCCTTATATTTTATTTAGTATATACACTATCTACTCTTGTGCTGAAGGGTGAATGTTGAAAAAATGGAACGTAATGAATTTGTAAGTTTACATATATTTTACAAATATTTATATTTATATAGACAACAAGTTTTCCAATTATAGGAACAAAAATTATATCAGCTGTGCTGTTACTTAAGGATATAACACTTCTCAGCTATGCTATTAATTTTGTCTCTTGCTATGTTAAGTCACTTTCTCATCACTGACAGTTTCTATGCTCACAATGCTGACAGAAATGGTACGACTGAGTACTCATCTCTTAAAACGTTCTGTTCTCCTTAGTTTGGTTCACACCACTCCTGCTGAGGCTCGTTACTTTAGCCCACCCAAGACTGAGGGGGACTAAAATGTAGCTTCTGTACAATCTCTATGCTCCTGCGAAGTTCCAGGCAGCGGGATTGACTCGAACATACGACCTCGGGTTTTTAGGACACAAATAAACCTGTAACAAAGCAAAAATAGGGGCTAATTTCTGTCCTCAAGCCCACCTATTTCTAGTGTGAGTGAAATGAGCGTGTCTCAGATGTATGCATGTAGGATGAATGACAACATGGCTCAGTATGATTTAGCAATAGCGAGACAAGACATGTGTCTACTTGCAAAGCATTCTTTCTGATAAACTAATACATGGATACATTCAATAATATAGATTCAATACATGAATACATTTAATACATGAATACATCCCATAATATAAATCAATACATGAATAAATCCAATAATATGTACACCTAGGTGTGATACAACAATGTCCTTCCCCCTATACTATACCACGTCCTCTCTGTCAAGTGCTATACTAGCTGGTAACATATATCCTAACAATATTGTTATGTTCTTATGATAGGAGTATATGAGACGAGGACTGTTTGGTGATATATCAGGTGGGAGTTATAGGAGACAATAGATTGGAGTTAGATGCGACAATAGATTGAGTCCTGACAAGGACTGTTTTGGTTATATTGCAGTTGGAGTTAGATGAGACAATAGATTGAGTCCTAACAAGGACTGTTATGGTTATATTTGCAGTTTGGAATTATCAGAGACAATAGACTGAATATAGGAGACAATAGATTGAAGTATGAGTCCTATTAGTCTTCGTCTATTCAATCATATACATTCATAGGGAACCCAAAATATATTAAATATATACAGGTATAGGTAGTATAATGACACACAACAAATACCAACATTATATGCCTGCTGAAGGCCTATTTTCCTAAAGGTTATCGTAAATTTATAATTACCCTCCAAGATTTAAAAAACGGCCAGTTTGACTCGACTAGTGAAGTAGGTTGCAGGTCGATGCCCTCAGGTAAACTATAAATCAAGAGGTGACAGCTTCTTCCTCTTCAGTCAGTATCTCTGGCGTCAAGTTCGGGATTGCGTGGTTAGCATAAAATTCCGCCCGAATATATAGGCAGGTAACTGCTTAAGAAAGGCTTTCGGTTGGTTCCTGGCGGAGCAAAATGATTGGTTTCCTCCGGTTTCGTCTTTTGCTCATACAGCCTAATTTTATTCAGTTTTTAGCCGCCATCTTGCGTGAACTGCGTGAACAGTATAATTTATTCTGTCTTAGAGACTGGTGAACGGTGCAAGTTGATTGGTTGAAGCAAATCTGTATCTCGACATAGTGATTAACAAAGTAGTGGGTTACACTTCGTTTCACGACATAGCCCCCTCCTTTCCTAGCTGTGACTTGTCATAGCTGACGTGTAAACCCCTGCTGTGGTTAATCCTTTTGCGTCTGTCCTTCCAGAGTACTAGGGTGTCGACTTAAAAAATCAGCTCCTACATTGTCTCTTCCCGGAATGTAATTCACGGTAAAGGATTAAGGCGCCAGAAGCAGACTCCACCTTAACAATCTCGAATTTAGCTTTTTAGATGCAGCCAAGAATGTTAAAGGTTGGTGATCGCTTTGGACAATGAAGTGTGTCCCATACAGATAAGGTGAAAATTTGTTGATGGACCAAATTAGAGCTAAACATTCTTTCTCTATGGTCGAGTAATTCAACTCAGCTGCATTCAGCTTCCTACTGGCGTAGGCGACTGGTAAAAGTTCCTCCAGCTGGGCTTTTGATTTCTGCAAGAGAGTTGCACCAATACCTATACTGCTAGCGTCCGTTCTTAATACAAATTCCTGTGTGATATCGGGTAGTGTAAGGATGGGTTTGCTGGTGAGTTTTGCTTTTAGCTCTGTGTAAGCTTTTTCACAGTCAGCATTCCATTGGATTTTATCAGGCTGTCCTTTCTTCGTTAAGTTAGTTAATGGTGCACACAGAGAGTTAAAGTGGGGTATGTACTTCTGATAGAACCCACATAATGACACGAATGATCTCACATCTTTCTTCGTTTGAGGTCTGGGTGCCTTCTTTAACTTCTCTATATTCTTTGGGTCAGGAGACATATGACCTGTAGAAATAGTGTGACCTAAGAATTCCAACTCCTTACAACCGATATAGCACTTGGTTGGACGTGCAGTCAATCCAGTTTCTCTCAGTCTGTCAAACAACATGGAGAGCGCTACTATATGCTCTTCAAATGTGTTTGTAGCAACAAGAATGTCATCCATAAAGTTAGTGATATGGGGATTTTGTAGAGGTTCCAATAATTTCCTCATCATTCTTGAAAAGATACTTGGAGCATTTTTCAGCCCAAAAGGTATTAAACTCGTAGTGTCCGTCTGATGTACTAAATGCCAGCATTTTCCTAACTTCTGGTTTCACTGGTATTTGGTAGTATCCCTTGCTTAGATCTACCTTCGATAAATACCTAGCCTTACTCAGTGTAGAGAACAGCTGGTTGGTGTCAGGTAATGGGTCCACCTGAGATTCTGTGATCGCATTAAGCTTCCGGTAGTCAATACATAACCTGTGTTCACCACTCGGCTTTCTCAATAGCACCACACTTGAGCTATAGGGAGAGTCTGACTTCGAGATAATTTTCTCCTTCAACAGATAATCAACTTCCTCCCTTAGTGCTTGGGCTTTCGCATAGGGTATAGGGTATGTTCTCATGCATACTGGGGTAGGGTCGGTAACCTTCATGTCGTACTCTAACAGATTCGTACGACCTGGCTTATTTGTGAGCACATCCGCATGGGTTTCCAACACTTTCTGAACCCTCTTCTTCTGCTCTGGAGTTAAATGTTCACTAATATTTACTTGAACATAATCCTCTGTAGTTGTGAGTGGATACTCCATAGAGTGAAGTGGTTCACCGTGCATTTCTGTTGCAATGGCTAGGGTCATAATATGTGCAACTTCTGATGATTCCTTGTCATAGTATTTTTTAAGAAGATTGACATGATATACCTTCTCCTTTCCTTTCTTGTCAATCTTATAATTGGTCCTGGAAAGTTTCTCCAGTATGACATAGGGTCCCTGCCATCCAATCTGCAATTTATTATTGCTGCTCGGCAACAGTAATAACACCTTTTCACCCACCTCCAGTTCCCTATCCTTTGTTTGTCCACTTCTGTTGTGACATACTGAGTAAGAGCATCACCTGTCATATTTAATTCCTTACCCATCTGCATGATCGCAGTCCTGAACTTCACCAGATCAGCCATGGCGTTACTTAGATAGGGTATGTATATTTACTATAACCCAATTATTGTAATTAAACTTAATTAATTTAAATGAACAAAAAATTTCCGTCCAACTTTGTGAGCATCAACTATTTACTGAGTACTAAATGGTACTCCTCCTAAGAAAATAATTTTGTAAAAATCCTATAATGATTTTCTCAACAAAAAAAATTTATTTTCTTATGTTACCTATGGTTGGCACAAGTTAGAGTGTAGATAGATGAATAGACTAAGTATGGCTCAAGATATACAGAAATATCCCAGGAACGAGTCCCCAGTGTGGCGAGAGGTTTTATTTGACTCTTGGATCAGTATAGTACTGACAATTACAGAAATAGGATTTCTGCAGAAAATGGTGAAGTCCCAGTGTCTGAGAGGACTACTGGTATCACAAATTAGTTACGGCTGTGAATGATCTGATCTCGAAACCAATAGTAGAGAGGAGACCGACATAAAGCGCCACCTCCGCTGTGTAACTAACTGTGATATTAAAAAAAAAAACAAGGAAACCGATTTTTACTTAACAATGATAAAATTGACAAGTCGTTCAAAATACAATTTCCTTATATTTTATTTAGTATATACACTATCTACTCTTGTGCTGAAGGGTGAATGTTGAAAAAATGGAACGTAATGAATTTGTAAGTTTACATATATTTTACAAATATTTATATTTATATAGACAACAAGTTTTCCAATTATAGGAACACAAATTATATCAGCTGTGCTGTTACTTAAGGATATAACACTTCTCAGCTATGCTATTAATTTTGTCTCTTGCTATGTTAAGTCACTTTCTCATCACTGACAGTTTCTATGCTCACAATGCTGACAGAAATGGTACGACTGAGTACTCATCTCTTAAAACGTTCTGTTCTCCTTAGTTTGGTTCACACCTCTCCTGCTGAGGCTCGTTACTTTAGCCCACCCAAGACTGAGGGGGACTAAAATGTAGCTTCTGTACAATCTCTATGCTCCTGCAAAGTTCCAGGCAGCGGGATTGACTCGAACATACGACCTCAGGTTTTTAGGACACAAATAAACCTGTAACAAAGCAAAAATAGGGGCTAATTTCTGTCCTCAAGCCCACCTATTTCTAGTGTGAGTGAAATGAGCGTGTCTCAGATGTATGCATGTAGGATGAATGACAACATGGCTCAGTATGATTTAGCAATAGCGAGACAAGACATGTGTCTACTTGCAAAGCATTCTTTCTGATAAACTAATACATGGATACATTCAATAATATAGATTCAATACATGAATACATTTAATACATGAATACATCCCATAATATAAATCAATACATGAATAAATCCAATAATATGTACACCTAGGTGTGATACAACAATGTCCTTCCCCCTATACTATACCACGTCCTCTCTGTCAAGTGCTATACTAGCTGGTAACATATATCCTAACAATATTGTTATGTTCTTATGATAGGAGTATATGAGACGAGGACTGTTTGGTGATATATCAGGTGGGAGTTATAGGAGACAATAGATTGGAGTTAGATGCGACAATAGATTGAGTCCTGACAAGGACTGTTTTGGTTATATTGCAGTTGGAGTTAGATGAGACAATAAATTGAGTCCTAACAAGGACTGTTATGGTTATATTTGCAGTTTGGAATTATCAGAGACAATAGACTGAATATAGGAGACAATAAATTGAAGTATGAGTCCTATTAGTCTTCGTCTATTCAATCATATACATTCATAGGGAACCCAAAATATATTAAATATATACAGGTGTAGGTAGTATAATGACACACAACAAATACCAACATTATATGCCTGCTGAAGGCCTATTTTCCTAAAGGTTATCGTAAATTTATAATTACCCTCAAAGATTTAAAAAACGGCCAGTTTGACTCAACTAGTGAAGTAGGTTGCAGGTCGATGCCCTCAGGTAAACTATAAATCAAGAGGTGACAGCTTCTTCCTCTTCAGTCAGTATCTCTGGCGTCAAGTTCGGGATTGCGTGGTTAGCATAAAATTCCGCCCAAATATATCTTCTTCTTCTTCTTCGTTCGCCCTGAAAAGGACGGTGGTTGCATTGTGTCTGTTTACAACGTAGCTGTGATATCTGCACCTTTCGGTCGACACATCCGACTTCTGCACGGCATTTTTTAGGACCGGGTTTGCCTTCCCATTTCGATCCACACTCGCTCAGCCAGCCTGCACAGCTGCAGACTGTTTCCAGGACCACCACGTGGAGGTGGAGTGCGGTCTTGACCAGCTCTGGTTCGCTGGTCCTGACGCAGGCAGTCAAGCTATGAGTCGCTGACTGCGGTCTCTATTGCTGCGTCTTGAGGAGGTAACTGCTTAAGAAAGGCTTTCGGTTGGTTCCTGGCGGAGCAAAATGATTGGTTTCCTCCGGTTTCGTCTTTTGCTCATACAGTCTAATTTTATTCAGTTTTTAGCCGCCATCTTGCGTGAACTGCGTGAACAGTATAATTTATTCTGTCTTAGAGACTGGTGAACGGTGCAAGTTGATTGGTTGAAGCAAATCTGTATCTCGACATAGTGATTAACAAAGTAGTGGGTTACACTTCGTTTCACGACAAGGGTCTGTCCATGTCGTCTTCACTTCCTTCATGTCTGTCTCCAGTTCTCTTTTCCATGTGCTCTTTGGCCTTCCTCTACCTCTCTTACCCTGGGGTTTCCAGAACAGGGATTGTCTGATTTCTTTTTGTGTAACAATGTTTTTATTGTTATAATTATTGTCTTTTCTCTGTGGATTTTCAACCCAGTTCTAATGTCTTCTTCTTAAGTATTCTCACTTTGTCTTGTATCCAGTTTTGGTTATGAGACATAAGGGCAAGGTTATCAGCTAAATCTAGTTTATCAATCTCTTTTATCAAAGTCCATTTAATTCCACTCCTGGGGGTTGATGATACTGTTTTCATAATGCAATCTATATCCAGTAAGATGAGTACAAGAAGCATCCCTGCCACTATCCAGTTCTTATTTTAAAGTTTCTTTAAGGTAATTCATAAACTACTCTGCTTTTCATGTCATCGTGTGCTTTGTTTTTGTTTTGCATTAGGTCAGATAATTTATGTGAAATTCTGTAGTTCCTCTACACATTTAAAAGTGATTCTCTGTCTACATTGTTAAAGGCCTTTTCATAGTCCACAATCAAGCATACAGTGTTGAATTCAGTTCTAAGCTCTGTTCTGTTATGCAAAGTGTGGTTACCTGATCTGTGCAGGATTTGCTTTGTTGAAAATCTGCCTGCCTCTCTCATTTATCTCTCTATTACCTCCTTTAATCTCTGAAGGATGATCCTATTTAATATTTTCACCGACATCAGTAGTAATATTGTTCCTCTGTTATTTGTGCACTCTTGCAAAGATTCCTTCTTTGGAAACTTCATCAGATATCCTTCCTTCAGTCTGCTGGTACTTAATTCCTACCCCCCCCCCCCTCCCCCCTTCCCCAAGACTTTATCAAGTAATTTGTATAATATCCAGGTAGATGTGCTTCATTTGATGGCCTCTGCTGGAATGCCATCTGCACCCGCAGCTGTCTTGTCTCTGTCGTGAAATATTCTAATCCACATATATAAATTATCAAGTAAATATAAAGCCTAACCAATAAATTTAATAAAAGGAAGAAGAATGGTAAAGAACAGTGCTGTCACAATGACAGTACTCGAAATCCCCTTTGTTTTATGCTTCGTCTGCAAATTGTAACGTTTCCACGTTAAATATAAGCCACTGCATAAATACAAGCGTTTCCACAACACATTAAAACGGGTATTGCATTTCTAAGAAAAACATTGAGAGGCACACTGCGTAATGACCTAAATAAATCCTAACATTAATTATACTACGTTACCAAAACGAACGAACAGATGGACTCAAATAGAAAGAGAGAGGGGCGAATGAAAGCAAGGACACATGCAACACTAAACTCGCGTCGCGCGATACACAATTACTACTATCACGCGTGTAAGGCCACATGCACTAACTTTTTTTCAGACGGACAGTGATAAAAACACTAACCTTCCCAGAGTTAGGTTTTAAAAACCTGGAAAACGCTTATTAGAAAAGATGACATTAGATGGGTTTACGTTTGAAAACATTACAGTACCCAGACAGCACATCTTCGAAACAGGAGGTAGAAGAAATTGCATATTTTGAACGCAGCCACTTAGCTCTTTTAAATTTGTATATTTGGGTTCCTTAGGGCTTGCTGACAAAGAATATGTAAAACGTTACGCAAATAGTCTAGGAATTACCAAATTATAACCAAAATAAAATAGTGGGGGTGCCTGACAGCATGAAATCATTTCTGCTCATAAAATTTTTTTATAACGTGTTTGAAAAAACCTTACGTTACGGAAATAGCCTACCATGTTAACTCCAAATTGATTGGAGCGCAACAAATATAAGACTAAACACGATTGGTCGGGCTATAAATACTATCTTGTGTTGTTATGGGAAACGAATAGAAGGGGTACTTTTTTGAAAAGATGTGTGGACGTGGTTTCATTGGGTAGAGCTGCGAATATACTTGATTCAGAGCGTCTGTTCATTGCCACATCTTGTAATAAACCTACTAAGAAGCAGTACGTTGAGCACCAGTGTATATTTGTTATAAAATAAAGCCTGGGACATCGGCAGATCGGAGTTGTGCTATATTCATTGCCAGTCAACGAAACTGTTTATTATTCTATGAATTGTGGTAAGCTTGAAATATTCAATATCTTTTAATGAAAATTGAATGTAAATTGTTAATTTATGCCTGTATATATGTGTAGTTCAGTAGCGAACATAATGTAAAGCCTATAATGCTCCAGCCTGAACAGAAGGTGTCGGAGGAAAGTAAAACTGCATGGAATGGCCAAACAGTACACTGACACCTAGATTATTGATTAGACAGAAATAATGCTGGAATTGCAGAGGCGTAGTAACCATTAGGGAGGGAAATACTGGTATAAAATATTTCAGATGAAGCTGACAGTTGGCCTAACGCTCTGAACTCAATGTTTGTGATGTATTGTGCTCAGTGTAGAAAGAGAGTATAAATTAGTTATGACGTAGAAGGTACATCCTTCTTGTTTTCAGGGACAGTGGTCTTAAAGTTATTGAGCAGCACCTGGTCAGAGCTTTGCTGAAGCCAGAGGTGGACAGCATACTCCTTGGTCCATATAGCAACCAGTGGGGTGACTCCAGAACTCATTAACGTAATAGAGCAGAGGAGCCTTTTTCTGCAGTCATCACTCAAGATAAGAGAGTGTGGCCATGGAGCTCAACATTATGTACCCCCATCTTAAAATGACAGTGTAAAATACAATTAAGAGGGGAATTTAATTGTTTTAATATCAGGAACTGAGAACATCTCCAATACTAGTTCCAATAAAGACAAACTATTGAAGTCATGATGACAAATACCAACAGAGCTTGAACAAAACAAAACCAGTATTACCTCATATTACTACTACACCACTGACACACATAGGATACTATTAAAAATACATGTCACTACAAGATTCATATTGAGAAATTCTGTACATATAACTTGTAATTAAAATTGATTGTGATTCCTGGTTCCATTTGTATTTGAATCAGGACACATATTCATTCATGACAGCACTGAATACATATTGTTATTTGAAAAGTTATCAGTGACTCCTTTAAGATATCCTCGTAGAGTGTTTTATGTATGTGAGTGTCACAGTGTTGTCAAGTGTGGTGGAATAAATTAAATTGTTTATCTGTCTGTTGTTGTTATGACTTACACTTCATCATACACATACCCTAGACATATAACGTAGTCATCACACTATTCCAGAATAATTCTGACTGAGGTATACATATGTGGAAGCAAGTAAGGTTATCTATAATACACTACTCTTATTAAATATAGATACCTTCACAGCTGATCTCAGTCAGTACACTAAGTCCCCTATAAATATTTATAACATCCCACTTCACCACATATATTGGGGTCTCGCTCTTGGGATTTTGAATCTTTACCTATTACAAATATTGGGGGTAATTCACTTCAGGGAATAATAAGAATTAAAAAGGTATCCTTGGGTGGAATTAAATAAGGTTGAGCTCTCGGTGCCTGTGTTGTCCATTAGATATATATTTAGAGATTGAATTGTTAGTTAGACATTTTATAAACTTACCTGATAGACAATGGCGGACCTAGCCAAATTTCGATCTGCTGCTGTTCAGACTGCAAAAGAGTTAGGATTAGATGGGCAAGTTATGGTTGCATATGTCACTACTGAATGTGACAAATTTATTGAACGCGAAGAAAGAAGGTTTGAAGCCGAAAGAAAGTTAGAGGCTGAAAGGGAAATTAAGAAGTTACAATTTGAGGCTGAGGCTGAGACTAAGAGGTTGCAGATTGAGGCTGAGGCTAAGAGGTTGCAGATTGAGGCTGAGGCTAAGAGGTTGCAGATTGAGGCTGACAAAGAGGCTAAAGCATTGGAAGCCGAGGAAAGAAGACAAGCTGCAGAAGAAAGAAGATTGACTGCAGAGAGGGAAGCAGAAAAGGAGGAGAAGAGATTACAAAGGGAACATGAGTTACGACTAAGGGAGTTTGAGTTTCAGGGCCATGCTCCTGAAAATGGTGCCAGTCCCTTTGCCTCTGATGCCACTGCTAGCCAGGGAGCCTCAACCTCAGCTATGAATTTTCATTTAGATCATTTTGTTGAGAAAGACGATGATATAGAGAGCTATCTAAATAGGTATGAACTATTAGCTACCACGTATGGGTTAGAGAGAGAAAGGTGGAGCTTAAAGTTATCTCAGGGACTTCGTGGGGCAGCTTATGAAGTTTTTGCAAAAATGAGCAGAGGTGATCAGGAAAATTATGACATGCTAAAGCAGGCTCTTTTGTTAAGGTATGAAAAGAATGCAGAATTTTATAGGAAAAAAATTTAGGAATGCTAAACTACTGTCAGGTGAAACCTATCACCAGTTCTCTGCACGAATAGAGACATACTTGGAGAAATGGACTTCTCTGGGGAAAACCCAAGATCTTAAGGAAATGGTCCTTATAGAGCAACTAAGAGAGTCCATGGCTCCAGACCTGAGAAAGTTTCTCATGGAACAAGGTGCAGAGAGGCTGGGTGAGTTGCTAAATGTTGCTGAAAGGTATCAAGCAGCTCAAGCAGAGGTAACAGGTAATAAAAAGAAACAAGTGGATAACTTTAGGGCACCACAGAACTTTAATAAATTTGATCCTAAGGATCAAAACAAAGGTAAGCACCAATTTGATAGGCCACGGTATGAAAATAAAAATAAATTCCCACAATTCGATGAAAGGAAATATGATGAAAGAAAATCTTTCAACCAAGGAAAAAGGTGGTGTAAGAATTGTCAGATGGACAATCATGACACTGACCGTTGCAGAAGGAAACCTGTGTATATGGCAACCCTTCAGGTCAGGTCGACCTCAAGACAGGAGGAGGATATTATGTTGAATACCACTCCAGATGAGATGAGGAAGGCACAGGCTGGGGATAAAACACTCAAGCCTTGTTTCAGAAAATTGTCAACTTGTCATACAACTCCAGGCAAGGGAGATTTTTACATGAAAAACAAGTTGATGTATAGGAAGACTGGAGCTAGATCCAAAGGTCAGGGACAGCTGGTACTTCCTAAAAGATATAGGGCAGACTTAATAAGGAGCCTACATGTGAAACCAGATGGGGACCATGAGAAAATAGGTACCATCATTCAAAAGGTGGCTCACAATTATTATTGGCCCAAAGCAAGATGGGACATTGAGAATTTTGTAGAAAGGTGTAGCATAGCACATGAGGGAACACCCACAAGTGGGAACATTGATCAGGACCTGGACACGCCACGGGGCAAAATTAGGCCTGACAATAAAAAGAAATATAAATTTGATAAAGTGGACCAAATGGAATGGGAAGCCCCTTTTCACGGACAAGCTTCACTTAACTGTTTTACAATGGCCACTATGCGGAGAGTGCAAAAAGATGTCTTACCCCAGTATAAGCCGAAAATCCCTCAATCGGACTTAAACAAACTGGAGGAAGAGGATGCAGAGAGGAAATCTCTCATCAAGAATTTTAAGTGGGGAGAAAGCCCCAAAAGAAAAATTGGTAGCGGTCGTTTTGTGAATGATAATTCTGGGAGGAAAAATCATCACTATAGAGCTTCGAGTGGAAGAGACCATACCGGTGCATGGACAAATAGGTCCACCAAATTAAAGGTCCATATGTAGCTTTGTTAAGAACGTGGACTGATGAAAAGGCAGAGGAAAACATTACATCTTCATACCAATATGTGAATGAGCTGACCACTCGTTTAAAAACTGGCTGGAAACTTGCCAATGAAAATTTGAAACAAGCCAGGAAGAAACATGCTGCCTATTATAACAAGAAGGCGAAAGACAGAAATTTGGCTGTGGGAGAGAAAGTACTGCTTCTTTTGCCCGGGAGTCAGAATAAGTTACAAATTGGATGGCAGGGTCCATATACAGTTTTAGAGAAGGTGTCTAGAACAAATTATAAGATAGATAAGAAGGGGAAAGAAAAAATCTATCATGTGAATCTCCTGAAGAAATATTTGGAAAGAGAACATCAGGAAGAGACACACTTGTTGACCTTGTCCATCGCCATGGAGATGAAAAAGGAACCACTTTCACCATTTGAATATCCATTACACCCCTGTGAGACAGCAGCACAGGTGAAAATCAGTACACATTTAACGAAAACTCAGAAAGAGAGAGTGCAACAGGTTCTAAATAATCATGCAGAGGTGTTAACAGACCGACCAGGGCATACAAACCTATTGGAATATGATATGAAACTGATAGACCCCACACCTGTCTGTATGAAACCATATTCGATTCCGTTTGCTAAGGAGAAAGCTTTGAAGGAAGAGATAGACTATCTGTTGAAGGAAGGAATTATTTCGCACAGTGAATCTTCGTATAGTTCCGGTGTTGTACTCTTAAGGAAGCCCTCTGGAGAACATAGACTCTGTATAGATTACAGGAGACTGAATGCTATTACAGAAGGACAGGTGGATCCATTGCCGGATACAAATCAGCTGTTTGCCAGACTAAATAAAGCTAAATATTTCTCAAAAGTGGATCTGAGTAAAGGATACTATCAGATTCCAGTAAAGCCTGAGGTTAGACCATACCTAGCTTTTAGTACCTCAGAAGGACACTATGAGTTTAATAGATTGCCATTTGGATTGAAGAATGCGCCTAGTGTCTTCTCTAGAATGATGAGAAAATTGTTGGATGTAAACATTTCGGAGGAACGTAACGAATCCCTGAGTTGCCTCTTTGATTGAGGATATTCCGAATGTTTCATACAGGATAATAAGAAGATTATGGGACCCACTACGAAAACTCTGCTATCACCAGGTATATGTTATCTCCTCATAACGTACATTTTGAGGGAAATATAATGTTCTCTGGACATGTCATTGCGCAGACTCAGAGAAGAGAAATGGTGAATACGGGTTGCGAAGCAGCATTAAGACAAGCACTCACACTTGCGGCTGTTCAGTAACATAACCGAAATATATTATTGGTTGTAGAAGTCTGAGGCAAATTTCAGAGTAGTGCCTACTCTGAATGGACCCAACTACATAAAACCATGATAGCACCACAGCAGAGTAAAGTCAAGTTGACTTACATTTATCTATGTGTATATAGAATAAAGGACTGACATGGGATGTCTGTTTTAAGAGGGGAGGGCTCGTCCTGGATAATATATGTGGTGAAGTGGGATGTTATAAATATTTATAGGGGACTTAGTGTACTGACTGAGATCAGCTGTGAAGGTATCTATATTTAATAAGAGTAGTGTATTATAGATAACCTTACTTGCTTCCACATATGTATACCTCAGTCAGAATTATTCTGGAATAGTGTGATGACTACGTTATATGTCTAGGGTATGTGTATGATGAAGTGTAAGTCATAACAACAACAGACAGATAAACAATTTAATTTATTCCACCACACTTGACAACACTGTGACACTCACATACATAAAACACTCTACGAGGATATCTTAAAAGAGTCACTGATAACTTTTCAAATAACAATATGTATTCAGTGCTGTCATGAATGAATATGTGTCCTGATTCAAATACAAATGGAACCAGGAATCACAATCAATTTTAATTACAAGTTATATGTACAGAATTTCTCAATATGAATCTTGTAGTGACATGTATTTTTAATAGTATCCTATGTGTGTCAGTGGTGTAGTAGTAATATGAGGTAATACTGGTTTTGTTTTGTTCAAGCTCTGTTGGTATTTGTCATCATGACTTCAATAGTCTGTCTTTATTGGAACTAGTATTGGAGATGTTCTCAGTTCCTGATATTAAAACAATTAAATTCCCCTCTTAATTGTATTTTACACTGTCATTTTAAGATGGGGGTACATAATGTTGAGCTCCATGGCCACACTCTCTTATCTTGAGTGATGACTGCAGAAAAAGGCTCCTCTGCTCTATTACGTTAATGAGTTCTGGAGTCACCCCACTGGTTGCTATATGGACCAAGGAGTATGCTGTCCACCTCTGGCTTCAGCAAAGCTCTGACTAGGTGCTGCTCAATAACTTTAAGACCACTGTCCCTGAAAACAAGAAGGATGTACCTTCTACGTCATAACTAATTTATACTCTCTTTCTACACTGAGCACAATACATCACAAACATTGAGTTCAGAGCGTTAGGCCAACTGTCAGCTTCATATGAAATATTTTATACCAGTATTTCCCTCCCTAATGGTTACTACGCCTCTGCAATTCCAGCATTATTTCTGTCTAATCAATAATCTAGGTGTCAGTGTACTGTTTGGCCATTCCATGCAGTTTTACTTTCCTCCGACACCTTCTGTTCAGGCTGGAGCATTATAGGCTTTACATTATGTTCGCTACTGAACTACACATATATACAGGCATAAATTAACAATTTACATTCAATTTTCATTAAAAGATATTGAATATTTCAAGCTTACCACAATTCATAGAATAATAAACAGTTTCGTTGACTGGCAATGAATATAGCACAACTCCGATCTGCCGATGTCCCAGGCTTTATTTTATAACAAATATACACTGGTGCTCAACGTACTGCTTCTTAGTAGGTTTATTACAAGATGTGGCAATGAACAGACGCTCTGAATCAAGTATATTCGCAGCTCTACCCAATGAAACCACGTCCACACATCTTTTCAAAAAAGTACCCCTTCTATTCGTTTCCCATAACAACACAAGATAGTATTTATAGCCCGACCAATCGTGTTTAGTCTTATATTTGTTGCGCTCCAATCAATTTGGAGTTAACATGGTAGGCTATTTCCGTAACGTAAGGTTTTTTCAAACACGTTATAAAAAAATTTTATGAGCAGAAATGATTTCATGCTGTCAGGCACCCCCACTATTTTATTTTGGTTATAATTTGGTAATTCCTAGACTATTTGCGTAACGTTTTACATATTCTTTGTCAGCAAGCCCTAAGGAACCCAAATATACAAATTTAAAAGAGCTAAGTGGCTGCGTTCAAAATATGCAATTTCTTCTACCTCCTGTTTCGAAGATGTGCTGTCTGGGTACTGTAATGTTTTCAAACGTAAACCCATCTAATGTCATCTTTTCTAATAAGCGTTTTCCAGGTTTTTAAAACCTAACTCTGGGAAGGTTAGTGTTTTTATCACTGTCCGTCTGAAAAAAAGTTAGTGCATGTGGCCTTACACGCGTGATAGTAGTAATTGTGTATCGCGCGACGCGAGTTTAGTGTTGCATGTGTCCTTGCTTTCATTCGCCCCTCTCTCTTTCTATTTGAGTCCATCTGTTCGTTCGTTTTGGTAACGTAGTATAATTAATGTTAGGATTTATTTAGGTCATTACGCAGTGTGCCTCTCAATGTTTTTCTTAGAAATGCAATACCCGTTTTAATGTGTTGTGGAAACGCTTGTATTTATGCAGTGGCTTATATTTAACGTGGAAACGTTACAATTTGCAGACGAAGCATAAAACAAAGGGGATTTCGAGTACTGTCATTGTGACAGCACTGTTCTTTACCATTCTTCTTCCTTTTATTAAATTTATTGGTTAGGCTTTATATTTACTTGATAATTTATATATGTGGATTAGAATATTTCACGACAGTCTCTTAGAAGTTTTATAAGGCTTTCTTTATTGGTTTATTTGGTATTCCACAGTAGCTCTTTTTCTGCTGATTGGATTCTGAGGGAGCTAGTACAGCTGGTCTATTTAGAAGAATTCTTCTTTTGTTGTTTAATGTTGCTAACCAATATTTCATTCTTGTCTTTGGTAAGGCCATTTGACTGCCATTTCCATGGCTATCTTCAAATGCTTACATTTCCCTGTTAGCTTTTTTGTACTTCCAGGTGCCAAATTTGAAGATTTTCCTAAAAGAAAAAAGGGGAATCAGCAGCCCAGACTTATTTCAACTTTCTGTGTGCTGCATAAGGAATCTCCTTAAAAGGGGAACTTCTTCCATCTTGGATGACTGAGAATTACTTGCTTTATTTCCTTTGGATGGCTTGTTTCTGATTGAAATTTTTGTGGCTTTAAGTGTGTACCGAATGAGGTCGACTAACCCATGCCCAACATTTCTTGGTTATTCTTAAAAAATGTGTGGTAAAGTAGAGGTTTACTATTGTTTGCTCCCCTTTTGGGCCTCAGTAACATGGTGATTCTTGAATGCACTATTGTTAATTTATCAGTGTGCTTGGTTTGATTTTATCATAAATGAATGTCTTAGTAGCCGGTAAACAATGAAGTCACAAAGACAGTTTGTTTATAATTAAGAGAATGCACTTTTTTTTAAAGTTGCAGAACCTCTGAAGTAGATGCATTCAAAATATGTCATTCACCAAATAGCTGTTGAAGGAAACAGCTGAAAACTGATATAAATATTTATTTTCCCATAGATGTTCACTGTTTTAACTTTAATAATGAACAAAGTACAGAAAGAGTTACATACATATTTGTCAGTTTTAGATATGTAATGTATGCAGATATGTAAATAATTATATCAGAATTACACATATTTTACACACCACCATAGTCCACTCCAGCATCCTTGTCATAGTTATGATGTCTTCTCATTGGAGTACCTGCAAGATAATTTGATAGTTTGAAGACTTCAAAAGAACAGAATAAAGGTAGCAGCCAGAGTTTAAACTTAAAAAAAAAAAAAAAAAAAAATAAGAAGAGCTGCAGTTCTGAGAAAACTTTCTAACATAACGAACCTTTGCCTAAACCTCAGGGCAGACCATGATTTAAGATAATCATTGACATCTGTCTGCTGTCAGTGGTACCTTTACCTTGTAGCGGTATGGTGGCCTGTGTACCCTGACAACCCCCAGAGTTATGCCAATGTGAGTTTTACTCCTGGCAGGTTCTACCAAGCTGGACAGATCTGTGTGGGTAGGGGCCAGACAAAAGCTGGTACCCTGATTCTCCAGACTGGGGGTTTTAGCACACAGCCAACACCCTGTCATTAAAAATTCACACACGTTACGGAAACAGAAACAAATGAATAAGCTTTGCTGCAGGATGGACACATATGACTGCCAGTGGCAAAAGCCAAAATGGACATCTTGACCACTAAACACAAAACCAGAATTGGATTTTGGAATGAAAGAACAATGAACAAGACAGGAAAACTGAAACAGATTATAATTGAAATGAAAAACTACACACAACTGGGAATAAATAAGAGTAGATGGACTGGGACAGGAAGAGTAACAAGAGCAATAGGGGAAACAGTACTTTACTTGGGAAGAGAGGATGGCCAACACAGTGAAGGCATAGCAATTATCCTGATGAAGAGCTTCGGGTGATCATTATTGGAATGGAAGTCAATCAACAATAGATTGATAAGAACAAGACTGAGAGGGAGATTCACTAACATCACCATAATACAATGCTATGCAACAACAATTGACAGTGACAAAGAGGACAAGGATGCATTTTACTAACAATTTAAAAAAGAAATGGAATGTACACCAAGGTATGGTCTTATCACAGCAATTAGAGATCTAAGTGCTAAGGTTGGAACAAAAATTCATACAACAAAAGAGTAATGGGAAGACACAGTAGCAGAGTAGCAAATGAAAATGGTGATAAAATTAGGCTTTTGTGGCATTATCAATCTTGTCATTGGCGGAACACTTATTCTACACAAGGAAATCCCCAAATTAACGTGGGAGTCACCAAATGACTGTGACAGAAACCAGATAGACCACATCATGATAAATGGCAGATGGAGGCATTCTTCGCAAGATGTGAAAGTAAGAAGAGGTGCAGATGTGGGAAATTATCACCACCTAGAACTAGCAAGAGTAAAGATGAAGATCAGGACTACTGGGCTAAAAAAAAATAAAACAGAAAAGATTTCACATCTGTAAATTGAAGGACCCCTTCCCGAGAATAGCATTTGCATCAGATTATAAAGAAACGTTATCAAATTGCCAAGAGCCAGGAAGCAACAGCAGTTTAAGTTGTTGACAAGAAATTCAGCACAATTTCAACAGTATAAAGAGAAAGCAGCAAAACTTGCTTGGAATTCCAGGAAAGGAAGATACAAGATTGAATAACACCGAAACGTTGAAAACCACTGGGATGAGAAAAGAAATCAAAAGAAAGAAAATAGAAGCAAAGTCCCCTAAGCTGAAGGAAATATATAGTGGACAATACAGTCACCTGAGAAGGAAATAAAATGTCAAACTGGAGCTCACAAAAGGAAATTCATAGATAAGCTTGCAAGTCAGGCAGAAGAAGCAGCACTAAGGAATGAACAAAGTACGGTGTAAAAAGTAACAAAAGTGATCAGTAGAAAACTGGGCGCAAATAACATTACACTAGTTAGAGACAAGAACAGAAATCTCATTACCACAGAACAGGGGTAAGAAGCAAAATGGGCAGAACACTTCAGAGAAACACTAAACAAAGCACCTCCAGAGTCACAATTGAATATACCAGAGGCTGAAAATGATCTACATGGAAATACAGATATTTCGTGTAGGGAAGAAATCATCACAGCTATCAAAGGGTTGAACAACAGAAAAGCTCCAGGCCATGACAACCTAAATGCAGAGCTATTTAAAACAGATCCTGTATTTGTAGCAGAGCTATTAGAACCACTATTTGCACAAATCTGGCAAACAGAGACAACACCAGTGGATTGGAACAAAGGAATAATTGTAAAATTGCTAAAGAAAGGTGACATCACTGACTACAAAAACTGGAGAGAAATTACTCTCCTATCAGTTCCCAGCAAAACATTGGGCAGAATAATTATTCAAAGAATAGACCATAAACTGAGGAATGAACAGGTAGGATTCAGAAGAAACTGACAATGTGCAGATCATATATTCACCATCAGGAACATAATAGAGAAGTGTTCAGATTGGCAAAGGCAGCTGTATATAATCTTTGTTGACTTTGAAAAGGCATTTGACAGCATACACAGGGACAGCCAGTGGAAAATGCTGAGGGTATATGGAATCCCCATGTGCATGATCTCCATCATTAAAAACCTGTATGCTAATTTGGCATGCAGTGTTGGGCAGAGCAACCTAACTTTTGAGGTGATGACAGGAGTATGACAAGGATACCCCTTATCAACCACTTTATTTTTGACAGTCATAGACTTGGTGATATACCAGACAACAGTAGATGCCCCTAGATGAATAAGATGGACAGCACTCTCTGTTCTGGAAGATCTAGAAAATGCAGATGACATTGCACTATTCACACACTCACATCAACACATCAAAACAAGAAACAAAATTAGACAGACTGAATAAACATAGCCAACAGGTGGGACTAAACATGAATCTCAAAAAGACAGAAGTCATGACACTAAATGTAATAAATCCTGCACCCATAAAAATAAGGGACCAAGCTTTGGACAATACAAACACATTTACATACTTAGGAAGCATAGTAACACCAGATGGCGGAACAAGTAAAGACATCAGTAGCCAAATGAATAAAGCCAGATTAGCCTTCACCAACCTAAACTACATTTGGAAATCCTACCAGCACAGTACAAACACTAAATTAAAAATATTTGAGAGCTGTGTAATTTCTGTACTTCTGTTATGGTGCAGAATGCTGGAGAGTAACAGAAAAGGAAATGTCCTAATTGTCCTCTTTCCACACAACCTAAGGAAAATTCTTTGAATTTTCTGGCCGAACACCATCACCAACCAAGAACTGCTAATTCAGAGCCACTAAGAAGACATGCACACCATCAAAGCAGATAGACACTGGAATTGAGTTGGCTACATCATCAGACGAAATCCTGCTACCACCACCAGAACTGCCATGCTATGGACTCCAAAAGGGAAGTAAAAGTAAAGACGGCCAAAAGCCACCTGGCGGAGAACTGTGAAGGCAGAAATGCTAAGCATGAACCAGAGCTGCAGCACCACATAAAGGATGGCTGTCAACCAAGCAAAGTGGAGACAGTTTGTTGCTACCCTACAAGACACCACCAGGCGTGATGACAACTGTTGCTTTGTCAGTCAGCAGCCAAGGATCAAAGAAGAAAGAAAAACAACTGACATCTGTATAGAAAATAAATACATTTGCAGGTTTGTATGGATAACACTCTTGGTGCCTACAGCTCTAAAAACAACTACAAGTGGAGGCAGAAAATAGAAGTGTCAAATTTAACTGAGGTACACATTTCTTATTTTCTCCAGGCTATTTTAAGGATTATGGCTATGTGTTTTTATTGACTGAATTTTAGCAACCCTTGTACTAATGAATATTTTTTGGATATTGGTAGTTTATATTCTGTCAAAATACAGTATTCAATTTTTTTTCAGGTCGGGCAGGTGTAATAATTCAAATTATTGTTTATGTTTGAGACAAACAATTTGAATGATTCTTACTTCTTGTAGATTTAGTTATTCTCCATCCAGTGCATTGATTTTATCTCCAACTCTGGCAAATATTTATTGTTTCTATGTGACCTTCTTAAGCCTCTGACATGAGTTTCTTAAGAAAGATCAAAGGGATGGGCACTAACAGGCAACCCTATCACATTCTGACACTAGTCTAGAACTATTCTATTACACTAGTCAACAACCAAAATGTACCAGAAATGAAAATAGCTGATCCTAACTAATTTTGGTGTGCTGAAAACGAAAATGACATTAAAAAATGTTGATTGGCTCTAGTTTTCAAGATATATGCTACTAGTTTATTTAATTACGGTCAATTTATATATATGACGCAACTGTTGTGGGCGATTGCATAATTTTTTCTAATGACCAATACAAATGTAACTAGAAGTTGATAATACAATCCTATCTATGATTACATCACCTTTGTGTATAAATATCTTATCTCTGATAAAATTTTGCCATTAGTTAGTGCATTTGTCCTTATCAAAAGTATCGTAGTTAGAAATGCCTAGGACATGTGTGAACAGTGCTAATAATTTCTGTTATATATGTGGTGAGGTGACATTTCTATCACAAAAACGAAATATAACTAAAGTGATTAAGAAGGCGTACAGTTTGTATTTTGGCTGCAGAATAGGAGATCAAGATAAGAGCTGGGCGCCACACATATGCTGCAATACACGTGCAGCACATCTTAAACTGTGGTTGACTGGCAAAAGGCAAGCTATGCCTTTTGCAGTCCCAATGATTTGGAGAGAGCCCACTGATCATCTCAACAACTGTTACTTTTGCATGGTCCCTCCAATTGGGAAAGGCATATCAAAGAAGAAAAAATGGACTCTGGAATATCCAAACATCCCCTCTGCCATACGTCCGGTACCACATGGCGATGACCTACCAGTTTCCAAAGTGCCAGAATCATTTTTAGCTGCTTCCACTGATGAAGAAGAGGACATTGGTGGTCCTGAACCATCAACCTCAAACTACCCAGATTTTGAGCAAACTACATCCACTAAACCACACTTAATAACCCAAGGTGAACTGAATGATCTTGTAAGAGATCTGAATTTACCGAAGAACAAGGCGGAGCTTTTGGGTTCCAGATTGCAACAGTGGAATCTCCTGGCAGAAGATGTTACAATTTCTGTGTATAGGAACCGCCAGAAGCCGCTTATTACATTCTTTTTCAAAGAGGGTGACCTTTCTGCGTGCCACAACATTTCTGGTTTAATGGCAGCCCTCAAAATCAATTATATACCGGAAGAGTGAAGGCTTTTCATTGATTCATCCAAGACGAGTCTTAAAGCTGTTTTGTTGAATAATGGTAATGTGTTACCGTCAATTCCAGTTGGTCATGCAGTTCATATGAAAGAAACTTAAGAAAACATTAAGCAGCTTTTGAAGTGTATAAACTACGATCACCATCATTGGTCACTTTGCGGTGACTTAAAAGTGGTCGCTCTTTTGCTTGGACTACAGGGTGGATACACCAAGTACTGTTGCTTTCTCTGTGAGTGGGATAGCCGTGCACAAAGTGACCATTATATCAGAAGACATTGGCCAATCAGGCAGTCATTGCAGCCTGGCAGTAAGAACGTTGAGAACCTAGCACTTGTCGACACCAGCAAGATTTTGTTGCCACCCTTGCACATTAAGCTGGGTCTCATGAAAAAACTTTGTCAAGGCAATGGAGAAAACAGATGAGGCTTTCAAATACCTCATCAGAACATTTCCAAGACTGAGTGAAGCTAAAATAAGAGAGGTAGTATTTGTTGGTCCGCAAATTCGAAAACTTCTTCATGATGACGAGTTTCTTTGCGTGGTGCATGGCAAGGAAAAAACAGCATGGCTAGCATTTAAGTCAGTGGTGGACAATTTTCTTGGAAACAACAGATCTGATAATTACAATGATATTGTAGAAAATCTCCTGAAGTATAAGAGTCTTGGCTGCAACATGTCTTTGAAAATTCATTTTCTGGATTCTCATCTGGATTTCTTTACGTCAAACTGTGGAGCGGTCAGTGATGAGCATAGAGAGCTCGAACAGCGACTGAATAATGACGGAATGGGTTTAAATGTGCCTTTTTAAAACATGATATGTGAACTTTAAATAATGTTTTTATTTTTTCTATCATTTTATGTTAAAATATCAATTAATTGAGTATGTAACCACAATTTTTATAATGCTAAAGTTGAAAGACTAGCTGTTCACCCCAGAGAATTAAACAAGCATACATTATTTGTATTACTGTAATGTAAATTCATCATTAAAAAAAAACCAGAGCCAATTGGTGAATTTCATTATGATATTTGAAATCAGCATGTCAAAATCAATAAGAAATGGTATATTTAATTTCTGGTACAAATAACTTTTGAAAATTTGTTGACTAGTGTTATTAGCAATTTACAAGAATGGCACTTATGGTATTTGAGTATATAGGTTCTCAGTTATTATGATAAGTTTATTTCCCATGCTGTACTCTTTCACTGTAGTCCACAGTGCTTCATGCCACACTTTGTCAAATGCTTTTCTGAAATCAATCAATGCATGATAAGCGTTCACTATACTTTTTCACATATCATTTGGAGGTTGAATATTAGCTTTGCGCTAATTCTGCTGGCACACAATCTTGCATGTTTTAGAGGTTTTACCTTTCAGTTTTTCTTGAAGGATTCCATCTGAAAGATGTCTAAAAGGGGGTGTAATCTGTTTAAATGCATTGTTTAATACATACCATTGCCATCTTCAGTCTTTGCTTTTTTTACGTTCTTCATGGATAAGTATTTATGTGTTTCTGTTACCATTTTTAAATGTGCGTAGCTTTAGTTCAATACACAGGTCTTAAGCTAAAATAAAAATAAATAAATACAAGGTTTAAATCTAAGTACAGTACTGCTTAGTGCAAAATAAACCATTGTAATTTTTAAAAAAAACTACTCACCAAGATTTTGCTCAAAGATACATATTGCTCGAGGAAAGACAGCAGGTTCCTCTTTACCTTGAGAGGTCACAGTTAGTGGGAGGAATGTGGCTGTTGTTGGACAATCTGCACCAGCAACCAGTGCTTGTGACTGACTTCCCGTTAAAACAAAGGAGTCCACATAGAATGCTTGCCGCTGTTAAATTAAAATAATAAATATTTCTGTCACAGGTTTGTCTGCATAAAAATACAATAAATAAGTTTTAGTACAATTGAATAACAAACCTCAACAACAAGAAAATTAACATTTCAGGATGTTTGCACACCATGACTCAAAAAATCATCTCCTCCTACTGTCTTTTGGGTAAGTCTTTATAAACAAAGTCTAGCAGAGTTAACCAGGCACAAATCCAACTGAAAGCAAGAGAAAATCACCACTGTATGATTCCTAGTCAAATTACATTTCCATTTCACTTATATCTAGCAGCATCATCAAAGAATAATATATACATTAAGAAAATAAGTAACACAAGAACATTAAATACTGTACTTGTAAAACAGAAAGCACTTAATAAAATGGTTTAACTGCCATGGATCTATCATAATGTAGAATAGCTAGCAGCTGCTTTTTCAGGAAGTAACTTAATTTTTAAATTTTCTATTTGTGACTAGCATCATGAGAGAAAAGCAGTTTATCTTATTGTGCTAGGCATGTTACTTTGACTAGTGTCATTTCATGTGTCCACAGAATTTCTTTAATAATTTTTAATGTTATGCCCTGCAGGCAGAGCTTCAGTTGCTGAAGCTTGGTTGTGGTAGCTGATTGAAAAAAATGTAAAATTTGTGTTGGTTGCATTTTGATTAATTGTTTATACCATTCTATTTTCTATCTATTTATTTAGATGATGTATGGTATTTTCCGTACCAACTTCCTAATTTTTTAGCTTTTCATTCTGTCTCTCTATGTTATGAAAGTCTGTAGACTTTCATAAATGGGTGCTTGCGTAGAATAGAGGGATTAAAATGGTATGACAAGGTTACCAACGTGGAACTGATGACAAGAACTAAACAAGTGCCAGTGGAACAAGAGATGAGAAGAAGACGATGGTGATGGATAGGACACACACTTAGGAAACCTGTTGATAGCATTACAAGGCAGTCCTTGTTCTGGAATCCCCAGGGCAAGAGAAGCAGAGGTAGACCAAGAAGCACATGGAGAAGAGAGCTGGAAACAGATGTGAAAATGATAAGGAGAACGTGGAAAGAACTTGAGATGATGGCACGTGACAAGAGGAATTGGCATGTGTTTGTTGAAGGCCTATGCTCCTTTGGGAGTGGAGGGTTATGAATGAATGAATGTGCATGCATATTGCAAGCTTAATCTAATGTGCTTCAGACAGCGACCATTTTTGTCATTTATAGCAAAGGATTGGTATGAATATACTTATCAGCTGTCACTTTGTCTTTTGGTAATGTTTGGGTGTCTGAGGAATAAAGTCAGTTGATGAGCAATTACATCAGCTTGTTAAATTTAGGCAAAAATAGTTAAGATAAGAGTCATCTTTTCATTGCAGGAAAAGCATACTGAAAAGAGTGTAACTGGCAGCGAAGAAGAGTGTTATGATGCTATAGTTCATATTGATTTATGCACGTGAGACCTGGGACACACAAAAAAATACAGAAATAAAATCAGAGCAACAGAGATGCTGTTCTTAAGAAGGTTGCATTGAATGCTTAACAGCTAGAAAAGTAAAATCAAAATCCTTAAAGAAACAGAAGAAGTTAATAATTAATTAATAGGATCATGTACAGACAATAATAGGATCATGTACAGACAATAAAAGTTCTTTGGACACGTCACAAGAAAAAACAATTATATGAAAATCTGGTAACAACTGGCAAATTTAACTCAAAAATAAGAAGAGAAAAGTAAGCTGATCATATGACATGGAACACAAGTAGCCATAGGAAATGGGAAGATAGAATAGCCAGCAACAGTTGGTCTTGCACTGTATGATATTTAATCTCACCTGTATGGGGTTATACCCAGAATAAAACACCACAATTTCTCCAAGATTGATCTCATATGCGATTCTCTCCCCTAAAAAACGAACATCATAAATCCCAGGTCCAAATATGGTTGACATTCGGAAATTGAATGACCACATGTCAAGGTACTCAACCTATTGGAAACAAAAAACAAATATGGAGTGGGAGGAAAAGGAAATATGGAAGAGACTGCAGATTATTTATTGAGTATAGCATTCCATCATTTTTTTATTCAATTATTTTGCGTTATAACTAATCAACAGGAAATTACAAATCAGTGGCATGGATTTTGATGAAAATGGCAAAAAAATTTCCTCATCATGCCATAGACACAAGACCAGCTAGTATCCATGTCATACACGAGAGCTATCACTACACAAAAATTAATAAATGATGTTTACATCGTACGTATTAGCATAAACATATGACACCAAAGAACTGTTAATAATAAACAAAGTAGCAACAACTATACACATCACATAAAATGACATGGCTCTAAAACATGGATAACGGCAATAACCAAGAAGTTATAGACATTCATCAAGGATTAAAATTGTAATACGGGAACAAAAATTGAGGCAAACAGGGACATGGATAGAACACAAACACTGAGGAATTCACTTTTCAATGATAAACAGTGTAATATTTATTACGTTTCTATGATGGACAGTGTAATATTTATCGCCTTTTTATGATGGACAGTGTAATATTTATTACCTCTCTGTGACTACCAGTGTAATATATATCACTTTCTATGATCGACAGTGTAATAGTTATCATTTTTCAATGATTGACAGTGTAATAATTATCATCTTTCTACGATTGACAGTGTAATAATTATCATCTTTCTATGATTGACAGTGTAATAATTATCATCTTTCTATGATTGACAGTGTAATAATTATCATCTTTCTATGATTGACAGTGTAATAATTATCATCTTTCTATGATTGACAGTGTAATAATTATCATCTTTCATTGATTGATAGTGTAATATTTATTACCACTCTATGGTTGCCAGTGTAATATATACCACTTTCTATGATCGACAGTGTAATAGTTATCATCTTTCTATGATTGACAGTGTAATAATTATCATCTTTCTATGATTGACAGTGTAATATTTATTACCTTTCTATGGAGGACAGTGTAACGTTTCCCATCAGGCTCAATCAGCTCAGGAGGTCTACGAGGATGGGTTGGTTTAGGTGGGCCTCTGTGTTTCAAGGTAGAAAATGATGCTTCATCTTTAGTAGGGTAAGTGAGACGTGTCTTTTTAATGCTTCCATTGTTGTAAAGGGTCAAGAAACCCTGGATGTCACTGTAAAGCACACCTGAAATATGACAACATAAATTAGTTGAAAGGGAAGTTACTTTTGAGCTGATTTTG
Source organism: Oreohelix idahoensis (assembly GCA_024509875.1). Classification (NCBI taxonomy): domain Eukaryota; kingdom Metazoa; phylum Mollusca; class Gastropoda; order Stylommatophora; family Oreohelicidae; genus Oreohelix; species Oreohelix idahoensis. The sequence continues at coordinate 139,860 of JAMPIV010019633.1, forward strand.
ATTGTTGGAGGAAATACTACAGCCTTTATTTGCTGTTGTATGTAGTGTTGGCAGCAGTGGAGGAGTGGAGTTTATGTTGAACAATTATGTATGTATATATATATATTCACTATATGAAGGCATTAGTTGCATATATATATATATATATATATATATATATATATATATATATATATATATATATATATATATATATATATATATATATATATATGCAAAACATGACCATATGTCTGTTACAGAGAGGAGTAGACATTCAAATTATTTGAACATCTGCTCAGAAGAAGAAGGTAAACAGACAGCGTTAAAGCAGTTCTAAAGATAAGCAGTATAATGTTGGCTTTGAGCAGTATAATGTTGGCTTTGAGCAGTATAATGTTGGCTTTGAGCAGTATATATTGCACAAAAATGTAAAACTGCTTCTCTCAATGCTGCTTTACTGCATCTATGGAACAAAAAAAAAGTAAAGTAAAAGACAAAATCTTATCTATGTCAGTTTCAGAGTAGAACAAAACAGCAGAAAACTCACTCACACCAAATAGATGGGGACTTTATGTCCCTTGAGCATTTCTTCTTTAACTTAGTACTAGGGACTTTATGTCCCTTGAGCATTTCATCTTTAACTTAGTACTAGGGACTTTATGTCCCTTGAGCATTTCATCTTTAACTTAGTACTAGGGACTTTATGTTCCTTGAGCATTTCATCTGTAACTTAGTACTAGGGACTTTATGTCCCTTGAGCATTTCATCTTTATCTTAGTACTAGTAAGGTGACCATATTTTCAAAACCCTAATCCGGGACAAAATAGTAGATTTGACCTATTTCAATGCAAAAAATCGGGACAAAAGGGTAAAGAAAAGGTCAAAAGTCGGGACATGTCCCGGAAAAATCAAGTTGATGTCAATTTAAAATAATATACATTTGAATAACATTGAATAACATACATTTTACTGTATAAGTTTAACTACTTAAACTAATAAGAGAGAAAAACATCAATAATCCTTACTTAAGGTGAAGCTGAGTTACTGTACTTTTCAGATGAGTGGATTTTTATCAATAGGTCCTTCTTTGCAAGCAGCATCTTAAATAACTCGACACATGTTTCCTCACAGTTCACTTTGGTTGTCAACATAGCTTTCAAAGTTTCAACACCTAGCTGTGTTTTATCACTTGCCCATAAGCTGTTCATCAAAGAAAACACTCTGCCAACTTCAAAATATTTGAAAATGTCACATTATTGTTTTTGAAGTGGGAAACCATTTCAATCCAACGTTGTGGTGGCAATGTTTTTTTGGCACTACATTTACTAATTTTCTGAGAAGTAACAAACTGCTTCATATAGACATATTCGTCATAAATTTCAGTTTCTGTAAAGTGGGCTGAAGGTAATGTTTGAATCACTAGTGATGATGATATCTCAATATCTGCCCAAATTGGTATTCTGTTCAGCGTTACCCAGCTGTAGGATTCTAGGTCTTGAAAATTTTTTGCAGCCCATTTATTCAAATAATTGAAAGCTGTTTCATAGAACGAAGAAACACTAGCATGAAACTTTTTCATATCCTCCTTTGGAAGTCCTTCCGTTTCCAACTTTTCAAGGATTAGCTTAACTCTTCATGGCAAGAAACAGTCTTCCAGTTTGGACTTCAGAATAGTTTTTAACCTGTTGATGCTGTCAATGACTTCAAACACAGTGACCGTCTGTCCCTCTATTTTTTGTACTGCTTCGTGGAATGGAGAGGCCTGACTGTGAACAAAAACAAGCCATGCCTCAGATAGAGGATTTTCAAAGAATGTCTGTATAAAAACTGGGCACCTGTCTTGAGATTGAAAATATGATTTTAGAGGCAGGAACATCTGAAGAACCCTTTCAACAGCAGGCAGCAGAGCAAGCCACCTAGTCTGAGCATAATCTAAGATCATCTGGAAGTCTGTTTCCACAAACTGGCAAAACTCCTTGAGTCTTTCAACTCGTACTGTGTATGATTTGAAGAGTAGATAAATTTTAGCAATAATCAGCTCGACATCAACAGGCAGTACATCTGCAGCTGTTCGAACAGTGTTGTGGAAAATATGACCTGCACACCCAACTCCTATAAGACATTGTCCAAGGATTTCTTGCAGTTTTTTGAAAACATTGTTCTGTCCTTTCCTTTCAGCACCTCCAAAATTGGAATTTGTGTTGTCTGCGCATAATCCAACTACTTTCCTGTCTAAACCATTTTCAGTTATGCAGTCATTAAGAAAACTACTTACAATATCAGAGGTTTCACCTGGCAATGACTGTCGTGGTTGAGTTAGAGTGTAGAGTATTTGTCGAGTTGGACCATAGTATTGAAATCGACAAGGGATAGTGGACTGACAGAGTTATAGCTTACACATAGATAAAGTGTAATAGGAGATGGACTTGAGACAAACCTGGAGAAGATTTATTAAAGTTATCACTCTCTCCAAGCCCTCAGCACACTTATACTGTCTAAGCACCTCCTGCTCTCACTCTTTTCTCTTATCAAAATAGAGATTATAGTAAAGAGCTTGAAACAATTTAATTATGGATGGAAGGGTCGTGAACAGCGCATTAATAAAATGTGTAAACTTTATTAAAGAAGAAAAGCATGAAAATAATGCATGTCATCACAACAACATAAAATTACATCAATAATCAAAAATATGCAAAATACTTCAACAACACACACACAACCAATCATAAAACCTGCAGAACACGGAGAAATAAATAAACAGAGGGACAGTCAGTCCGCTTTCGTGGGACCAAATGTAATAGCTCCAATGTCTTTACGTAAATATATACTCCATGGGTGATGGAATTGACCTGTAAATCCAATGTAGGCGCTAACTTTGGGGACCCCTAATTGCGTGAGGGGGCTGGAACTCTGTATTTATCTCCGGTTTACCAAATGAATAGGCTGAGTGTCAGTCTTTCCGCTTTCGTGGGACCAAATGAAATAGCTCCAATGTCTTTACGTAAATATATACTCCATGGGTGATGGAACTGACCTGTAAATCCAATGTAGGCGCTAACTTTGGTGACCCCTAATTGCGTGAGGGGGACTGGAACTGTCTATCTTCTGCTGACCAAATAAACAAACTGAGCGACAGTCTGTCCGCTTTCGTAGGACCAAAGGCGCTAGCTCCAGAAAAGTGTCTTACATGTAGATCCTTCAAGGTGAGGGAATAAGCCTACAAAACTTTCCTTGTTGGTGCTAACGTTGGTGACCCCTAATTGCGTGAGGGGGGCTGGAACTCTGTCTATCTTTCCTGCTGACCAAATAAACAAACTGAGCGACAGCCTGTCCGCTTTCGTGGGACCAAAGGCGCTAGCTCCAGAAAAGTGTCTTACATGTAGATCCTTCAAGGTGAGGGAATAAGCCTACACAACTTTCCTTGTTGATGCTAAACGTTAGTGACCCCTAATTGCGTGGGGGAGGGGGGGGGGCTGGAACTCTGTCTATCTTTGGCTGGCCGCTCCTAAGTGTGAGGTTCTACATAACCCCAAAATACACCAGACGAAGTTATTTGGGGACAAAGAGTCACAGGCGCTCTTATCCGGCGCTATAGCTTGCTTGGCATTAAATCCGGTTTGGACTGGCTTGACTGTGGTTTGGCTGGGTGCCCCGTTTAGGCACACAAAGGCTGGTGATTAAAATTCTGCTATAGACCCTGAGCTGATTGATATGCTGGAAGCCGCCATGCTCTGACTGGCGCTCAATAGGCGAGTAGGAGACTACTACTGCAACCGATGATTTCAGATTTAGCGTTGGCTCGTTACACTACGTGAGCTTAACTTCCGTGGGAGGGAAATGGCGTTGACAAAAGAAGGGTTTTGGATCAGGTAGGGGGTTTGACGACTCGTGATTGCTAGCTGTATTCAGAATCCCTCTAGAACGAAGAGAATGTGACATTCTTCGCCTGACTGGAGACTTGACTCTAGCAATTCGGTAGCCCTGAAACTGAGACCCAAAAGAAACACCCTTTACATTAAGCAACAACAAAATCACACTAATGTTATATAACATAGTTATACTCCGCTCCTTCCACTCTATCAATTATCAGCATGTGCCCGCATAGGCTTAATATATTTTGTACACCCAGGTACCTGTCAGTAAAATGGTCTGACATCAAAATCTACTCCTCTTCTTCCCACTAAACATACAGGAAACCTAACCGTGTAGTTACAGTTGAATGAATATGCTTATTCATCTTACAACATTAAATGAATTACATAAACAGATTACAGCATGTGACATTACACAAATAAATCATATGTCCCCTTGGGGAAATATATTAACATTCCACAAAATGAGTACATAGAAAATGCAATGTTCTTGCTATAATAATACAGTTGTGACTGTACATAAGATAGAATTATATCTATGGTGGGTGTCTGCTTTCTGTGAAAGTTATGACTAGAGTCTAGCTACACAAGTAAGCATATAATGATTCTCCCTTGCCACTAGAAATATCTATCAAAAAGGAATCAGTGACTCTTCTCCTATAATTCAGTGTTTAAGTGCCTGTATCTCACTATTCAGTTTTAAGTGAACAATCCACACCTCTGACATTATCTTACAGAAATGACAGTTAATTTAGCCTACACTTAACTCATGGTAAGCATCCGTGGACTGATTCTACGCCTAGTGAGTGTCTGTTATTGTAAGTCTATCATTTAACCCATTATAAACATTCTGTTTAAGCACCTCTTAACTAAGGCGGTAGACGGCACTACATTATCACTGAATTAAATTTACCGGGAGAAATCCTCAAAAATGAAGTAAGTCACATTCCTATCAGATATATAAAAAGCTATCATGAATACTTATATATTAATAAGACAAGTCAACTCACCCCGAAAAATGACTAGAGATAGGCCTTAACATTTAGTTCTGTGTTAAAGTCTGCCTTATCTCATGATGGTCCATCTCGGGCCAGAAAAATATTCACGAGTGTGTTAGTCTATTAAGACTAACCAGATTTATAGTTTACATACAACGCCACCCAGGACACCTGCATGACCTGATTCTACAGATGTATCGGCGTAATGCGTAATAAAGAGTAAGACAAAGGTTATTCTAGAGACATCTAAAGTCAATAACCGCAAGAAAGTTCCTTCAGGTAGAGAAATGCATAATATTATGAGAGCTCTAACTCGTCTAAGGGGCAAAACCCAGAGACTGACCGCGATTGTTATCTCCCCCTTGTTTCGAAGATGAAACGGTTACCCAGGCCTCAAAGGGTACCACCCGCTAGCAGAAATGTTGCTCTGGTCAAACGAACACCAGGTGCGCTGATGTAACGTTATCTGACCGTTGAAGGCCACAACGTAAACAAAGCGCGGGGTGGGTCTGCGAGGGGGGAAATTGCAGGTAGAATATGAAAATACGAAATGTCAAGGAAACCCGAACATTAAAAAGTAATAACATATGGAACGGAATGGTAAAATAAATTAACAGTCACTGTGACAATGACTTTAACTATAATATTTTAATTTTTACTCCATTACTGTGATCAAAGTATCTGACAAGCAAAGGAAAAATCTTGAATTCTTTGTGGTTGGATGCATCTGTCAGTACAGAAATAAATGTAGACTTTTCTAGGTCACACCTTAACTCATTTAGAATATGGGGTGCCAAGACATTTCGAATAATGGCTTCTGTTTTCGTACGTGCACATGCAAATTTTGGCTCTAAAGTAACCTGAAGTAATTTTGATGTGCAATCCATATGATTGTGTAGCACTGTATAGTATGCAAAGGCGCCTTCTATAGCAGCTAATTGCTCTTCTTGGTCACCAATTTTATCAGCTCTGAAGAAAGTGGTTAACGACGAGCTTGATGCAGCTGTAACGACGGCTCTCTAATGTTTCTCACTGCTTATGTGGTTCTTAATATCACCACGTCCACTATGGCTTATCGAAAACCCGGAGGCACATATATTGCATCGTACATTGAAGTTTGATGTACTCTTTTTAATAAACGGATATTCCTTTTGTAAATCTTCATTGAAACTGCATTTACGCTTTGGTACCATTTTCTTACAACAATAAAAAAATATGCACAAATAGTTCACCGTTTAAATTAAATAAACGTATACCGTACGCAAAATCTTGGTACTTTACCACTACCTAAAATTTCAAATAACTGCGAATATCACATTGGAACTGCAAAACTAATTCGCGGTCCTGACAACCTCTTGTGCTGTTTCGGCGCCAGTTCACTAATAATTAAAAATTCCCTCAAGTCAGCCACGGAATAATAATATTTTTTTTTAATTTGTGAGATTTATGCCAAATTGGTAAATTCGTCCAAAACCGGGACAAATTGGCGTCCCGGATTGCATCGAAAAAAAGTCGGGACAAATTATCAAAAATGGTCGAAAACCGGGACTGTCCCGGAAAAACCGGGACGCCTGGTCACCTTAGTACTAGGGACTTTATGTCCCTTGAGCATTTCATCTTTAACTTAGTACTAGGGACTTTATGTCCCTTGAGCATTTCATCTTGAACTTAGTACTAGGGACTTTATGTCCCTTGAGCATTTCATCTTTAACTTAGTACTAGGGACTTTATGTTGCTTGAGCATTTCATCTTTAACTTAGTACTAGGGACTTTATGTCCCTTGAGCATTTCATCTTTAACTTAGTACTAGGGACTTTATGTCCCTTGAGCATTTCATCTTTAACTTAGTACTAGGGACTTTATGTCTCTTGAGCATTTCATCTTTAACTTAGTACTAGAGATGTATACCAGTTTTATTGCAATATCAACAGCCAGTCATCCCCAAGTAGACAAAGAAAGAATAGGCCTACTGTTTCCTCAGGCAGGTCATACAAGGTCACTAAAAGGAGGTTGTGTATGGGACTGACATACATGACACACCTCAGAGATTAAAAACCTGTACACAAAAAAATCCAAAACCCTTTACAAAACATATAAATAGAGTTAAGTCGTGTAAAAATATTTTCAATTACAGTGGGCTGCATTATAAATGAGTACCGGAGACTTTGCCTTTTAAAGCAGGTCTTCACTTATTTTAAAACCCAAACTATAAATGTCTGAGTTTATTTTACACTGTAAAAATAATGTGATGGTGTCATCATTTAGTCTATTTCTGTGCTTAATTATCACTAACAGACTAGGAAATCCTGTGTTCAATAGGACCTTATAAAAGAACTCTGAAACACAGTAATAAGGGGAGTTGGTTAGAAAACCTGTACAGAAATTATGTACAGGGTGTACACATCTGAAAACGCAAACACCTTGTACAGATTATGGGTAAACCATAGCATGTGGCATGTATGGACTGACAAACTCATCATGTAAAACAAATAGCTACATAAACGACCAGTGCAAGAGCAGGTGAATGCTGTGTGTAGGCTTCCTGCAAAGGGAGCCAACTGCAGTGATTGCTCTATGCTGCATATGGAGTATAAAGGAAGCAATCAGTCTGAGTTATATCAAATGGTGCTGCATGTTAAGAGAATGAATACATTTTTACAATATTTGCCAAGCAGTATCCCTATCAGTTATCACTGACTATAGGATCGTGCCCTCGAAATGATGTCTCTGTGGGTTCGAGGTTGGGAGCTTGGATAAACAGGTCAAGCTGTTGCCCATGCAGCATGCCTCCGCTGGTGAGTCTAGAGGAACAGCCCAGCGGATACAGTCTAGCACCAGAACACATATGTATGTTATAAATATTTTTAATGAGGTTCGCAGCCTCATCATGTAAAACAAATCGCTACAGAAACCACCTCTACAAGAAAAAATGAATGCATAAGCAAAGGCTTTCTTCAAAGTGACACACTGCAGACATGGCTCCATGCTCACAGCGAACAAAATTGGAAATGATGATTGTGTAATTTTTCACTAGTGAAACTTACCTGCATACCAAACTTTAAGCAGCTCAAACTCAGTCTCGTTAACTCCATCCACCTCACAGAGCACACCGAAATCAAGAGGGTACATACTTTGATAAGCATGATTGTACAGAGCCACAATCCACGTTTGACGCTTCTCCTCAGTAGCATACCTTTTGAGACCTACAGGGAAGTTGTAGTAGTTGAGACAGTCATCTGTACATATCTCACTGAAAACAGACAGTAATATTACATATCAAAGATGTCAACACAGGAAGATGCCAAAATATAACATGAAGTGTCTAACTCTGGTAATGCCACAATACAAAAGGATAGTTAAAGCTACTATAAAGAGGTCATGAACTTCACCATGCATTACTTGCATGGTTAAAAAAAAATGTAAATGTAGTCCCTTAGCAGACTTTGCCATAGAGAAGTAGAAGTGAAGTTTTAGAGACTTCACTTTACCAGGTCTCAGCTGTTATGAGATGCAGGTGACTGATTCCCTTCCTCATTTTTTCCCCCTACTCAAGATCAGAGTCAAGTACTGTACTCTTTTACAACAGGATAGACTACAGCATGATTCCATCAGGTTTTGAACCAGAATAACATTGTCACAAGAGGCAAGCACTCTAACCCCTCTGCCACTCAATGCTCGCCATTTGTGTAGAGACAGAAGAAAAGAAGTTTTTCATAATGCAACCCAGAAGCCTCCAACAATAGAAGATCCAGATTCAAAGATGACTATAAGAAAGTTGCATAGTGGTAAAATTCAGGAGAAGCATGGCCTGATGCTAGCCAGAATCACATATGAAGTGATGAGTCAATACATGAATGTACATATGACTGAGTACATTAATGCAGTTTTTATCATCGTCATTATTACCCGTCAGTTGCCCAATGAGCATAGTTGTTTAGTCAGTTCAAGCCATACGTGTTTGTCCTGTTCCATGAGTTCAAGTTGTTCCAAGTATTCTTTGTCCATTTTCACGTTGTCTTCAGTTAAATCTTCCATGTGTTATGCAATGATGGATAAGTAAAGTAATGGAGTGCTGAATGAGTGAAATGGTACGACAAGATCAGCAGTGTGGAAATGATGACAAGAACCAGACGAGTGCCAGTGGAACAAGAGATGAAAAGAAGATGCTGATGATAGAAAGGACACTTTGAGGAAACCTATTGATAGCATTACAAGGCAGTACTTGTTCTGGAATGTCAAGAGTGAGAGAAGTACAGGGAGACCAAAAAAACAGATTAAGAACTGGAGACATCAATCAATCAATACCCCTTAGCTCCCCAAGGAGCATAGGCCTTAAAAAACACTTACCCAAGCCCCTTCTGTCACATGACATCAGCTCAAGTTTTTTCCACGTCTTCCTCATCATTTTCACTTCTGTCTCCAGTTCTCCAGGTGTTTTTTGGTCTACCTCTGCCTCTCTTTCCTTGGGGGTTCCAGAACAAGGACTGCCTTAAAAAGCTATCAACAGGTTTCCTCCATGTGTGTGGAAACATCAATGAAAGGGGTCAAGAAGATATGTAAAGACCATGGCACAGGACAGGAGGACTTGGCATAAATTTGTTAAATCCTGTTCTCCATGGGGAGATGAAAGTTAAGGAATGAGTAAATAGATCTGCGAATTAATAATTAAATTCATGGATGGATAGTTTGGTAAATCAATGTTATTGTTGAACAGAAATGATCCAGTTACATGCACATTGAGGCATATTGAGAATATGGTGTTAGGCCCATATTTTCTTGACCATCGGCACACTAGGGTGATGTGGTTGTCGTGATTTGATCTGTCTTACAACACGTCGTACCGTAAGCCTTACTGTGGGAAACTGTCTGATACAATAGCCAATGAAAACGCTCCTTTCGTGGTGTGTATACTGGAACATTTTATGCTTAACATAGAGGTACATTTTGTGTAAATGATGCTACCTAAACAATTATTATATAGAACGGTAGAGATAAATTCACAGTATAATTCTAGCTTTAAATGATCAAAATCGGCCCAGAATTAAGAAAGATAATGAATATTAAAAATTTTGCACATTGAACATGTTGATCTTTACTGTTTTATATAGTAAATATTGTAAGATATAATGAGACGTGGCTGGCTGTCATACATACTCACGTTACGAAGCATAATCACGAAGCTTGAACACAAGATACAAGGATCGACATGTTTAATTCGCCATCTTAGAAAACAGGAAGCAGGAAGAAGAGAAAAGTAGAGCTAGCCTAAGGGCAAGTAACTCTAGTAGGAAACAAGATAAACATCGAGACATCAACATCCCCCCTTCTTTATGAGTGAACAAAGTCATTCATCCAAGAGGGTTTCTTGCGATCTCTTGGGGCAAGATGGTAGGAGAGAATGTTCTTTGCCAGCTTTCCCAGGACTAGAAGTAGCTGGAGTTGAAGGATCAACTTCTGGAGGATTGGAAATGTTCACTTCACTAGTGTTTTCCATGTCTGGCAAAACAACCTGTTGCTCGGGTAGAACTGGAGAGGAGACATCAATTTCCGAGTCCGCGGGATCAGGTGTGAGCTGGTGTTGTTTTAGATCTTAGATGAATTCTGTTTCTGACATATTGACCTCCATTCTACCCTTCAACGAGATAAGATCTTTCAGAAAGCCTCTTATCAATCCTTCCAGGTTGCCAGTTTGGTTGTTCAGGTTCTTGATAGAAGACTGGCTGGTGAGACAACTTGGGCAGATCATGAGCAGTTTTATCATAATACTTCTTCACTGATCTGTCTCTCTTGCCTCTACTTTCAATAACTCTACTGTGAGATGCAACGGGTTTCTCTGCAGAAGTTATCAGTGTACGCAGTTTCCTGTTGAACAGTATTTCTGCTGGACTTTGATCAAACCCTTGTCTTGGCATATTACGAAGTTCAAGTAGTGCCTCATATGCATCTGTATTGTCCTGAACAGTCTTTCTCATCATACCCTTGATGAGTTTCACAGCAGATTCAGCTAATCCATTGGCTTTATGGTGACCTGGTGCTGATTTAACATGAAGTATTCCCCATCTAGCAGTAAATGATCTGAACTGTGCCGACGTAAACTGAGTACCTTGGTCAGATACAATAACTTTAGGGACACCATAACGAGCAAAATGAGACTTCAATTTCCTGATGACTAACTGTGCTGTCATTGTAGGTAGTAAGTCTACTTCAATGAAGTTGGAGAAGAAGTCAATCAGGACTAAATAATATCGGCCTTCTATAATAAAGATGTCAGTGCCAACTTTCTCCCAGGGTGATAAACCTCTTGAGTGTTGGTTTAAAGGTTCTTTAGTATTCCTTGCCTTCGTTTCTTGACATTCTGGACAACTGTCAGCTATCTATCGAATCTCAGCCGTCATGCCGATCCAAAACAGACAACTTCTGGCCCGGCGCATCATGCTGTCAAATGCAAGATGAGCAGCATGTAGCTTCTGCTTGATTTCAGGCCTCAGTGCTTTTGGGATAAGAATACGCTATCCTTTAAGTATTATGCCTTGTTCTGTTGTCAGAGTGTCACGAATGTCAAAATAAGGCATAAGCTCAGCTGGTACATCAGACTTTCTTTTAGGCCACCCATCCAAAATGGTCGACTTCAACCTCTGGAGCACGCTGTCTTTGAGAGTTTCAGCTTTAATCTTTTCCATCATCACATCTGGTATTTCAGGTAATCTTACAGGTGCATCAGCTTCTGCATTGCTCTCTCTATCAGCTAAGGAATCCAATGTGACATTATGAATACAAACTCTGGACAGTGTGTCGGCTATAAGAAGATCGGAACCTTGTACCCATTGGAATTCAAAGTCATATCGATGGCTGCGCATCAGTAAATTCTGCAGTCTTCGAGGAATTTGACTCAGAGGTTTCTTAACGATGGCCGCCAAAGGTTTATGGTCGTTGATGACTGTAACTTTCCTTCCATAAGTGTACTGGTCAAAGCGTTCCAAACCATATACAACAGCTAAGAGCTCCTTCTCAATTTGAGCCCAGCGTTGTTCTGTTTCAGTTAGAGCTCAAGAAGCAAACTCTATTGGCTGACCATTTTGTAGGAGGACAGCCCCAAGTCCATAGTTGCTACTATCAACTTGAATACACAAAGATTCATCAGGATCATAGTATGCGAGTACTGGAGTAGAAGTAATCAGTTTCTTGACTCTCTTGAAAGCTTGGTCACATTCAGCAGACCAGATAAAAGGAGTATCCTTACGGGTAAGTTCTCTTATTGGATGAAGAACTTCTGAAAGATTGTTGAGAAACTTTGCTAGATACTGTATCATGCCGCAAAATCTGCGAACCTCATGACAGTCCTTAGGAACGGGCATGTTTAGTATTGTCTCAACCTTTTTCTTGTCTGGTTCAACACCTCGAGCAGTAATAAGGTGACCCATGAAGGTAATTTCTTCTTTCTTCTCTTGAGCTTTAGCGTCATTCAGTTTAATGCCTTTCTCTTTACACCTATGTTTCAGTGCTTTGAGCTTCAGATCATGGTCCTTAATTGTTTGCTGTCTGTTTGATCCACAACCTGCAATAGCTATGTCATCAGCAACATTGATGCAACCATGAAGACATTCAAGAGCTTGTGCTAGATGCCTCTGGAAAATTTCACTGCTTACATTCAACCCAAATGGTAATCTAGACCATCTGAACCTACCATAAGGTGTGATCATTGTTGTAAGTTTACTAGACTTCTCATCAAGTTTGATATGCCAGAATGCTTCCTTGATATCCAGCTTTGTGAAAATCTTTGCATTATTGAGTTAAGGCAATACATCATCCAAAGTTGGTAATCTGTAATGCTCTCTCTGCAAAGCCTCATTCAGGGGTCTAGGATCAATGCATATTCTTAAGGAACCATCAGACTTTTCAACAACATCCATTTGGTTAACCCATTCAGTCGGTTCCTCTACTGGTATAAATATACCTGTGTTCATTAGATTTTGAAGCTCCGATTTTACCTTGCTCTTAAGTGAAAATGGTATTCTTCTTTACGGCAGTGCCTTTGGACGAATATTAGGATCAATATGCAACACAGCTTCACCCAGGACACCTAGATGGTTATCAGGGTTATGATCATTATCTAAACTGTCAGTAGCCACCTTAGCAATAAATTTGTTTGTGTTGACTGTCACAAACTGTAGATCCTGCAGTGTGTTGTTGCCCAGCAAACATGTGAATCTATTTTTCACAACAGTAAACCTTATATTGTGTTTTGTCCCAGTCTTAGGATTCTCAGTAGTTAATAGAACTTCTCCCAGTGGAGTCATCTTAGTACCATTCCACATAACAAGCCTCTGTTTAGTGGGTAACAGTTGTTCTTGCATTACAAAGCGTTGACAGATTGTATTCACATCAGCTGCTGTGTCTAGCTGAAATTTTACCATTTTTCCATTGACAATGAGTTGTGCAGATGTACAAGCTTTGCTAGACTTCACACAATTAAGAAAAACTTCATAATCTTCCACTGACTCTGTGTGAACAGTATGAACTTTCTTGCATTTAACTTTGAAATGGTTTCTTCCCCCACAATTTGAACAAAACTTCCCCCATGCAGGACACTTTTTCTTAATTAATAGATGTTTCTGTCCGCAGTAATGACACTCCTTTCTAGGTTCAAAGTACCCACTGTCAGTGTTACTTTGACAGGCTTTACCAGAAGCATGCCCAGTGTCTCTCTTGGGAGGTTTATGGTTGAGTGATTTTTTCTGTACCTTTTCAACCCATGCTTCAGAAGGTTGTACTGTATTACTCATCTCTCTTATGTCGTTTCCAGTTTGCTCGAAGACTCTGCATATGTGAATGGCTTTCTTTAGATCGAGGTCAGCTTCTCTCAAGAGCTTCTCTTGTAACCTTTTGTTAACAGTAAAGACAATTTTGTCTCTTATCATACGATCCTTGTCGTTAAAGTTGCACAAATCTGCCTTAGTTCTCAGCTCAGTTAAAAAGGAATTAAAAGGATCTTGAAGAGGTGTGTTCCAGAATCTGAAGGTATGTAATACTTCATTGCTTCGTGAGCTACAATGGTTCTGGAGCAAATCGAGAATTTTAGTAGGATTAGAGTGGTCTCCTTCCTCTGCAAGTTGATCAAAAAATTCAACAGCTTGAGGTCCAGCACAGTGTAAGATAATGGCCGCCCGAACAGAATCAGGTTTCGAAGCCACCCCTGATGCATGCATGTATAGATCTAACTGTCGTCTCCATTTACGAAATGTGCCTGGTTCGACGTTATTTATGTCTAGGCAGGGTGGTAACCGAAATAAGGGCCGTTCTGCCATGACGAAATGTCTAATAATGGTATGCAAGCAATAACCAGTAATCTCACCTCAAGTCTAATGACATTCAGCACACGTGTTACAAGATATTCAGCAGAATAGTCCGAATTCTGTAGAAATAAACACCGCTGCCACCATGTTGATCTTTACTGTTTTATATAGTAAATATTGTAAGATATAATGAGACGTGGCTGGCTGTCATACATACTCACGTTACGAAGCATAATCACGAAGCTTGAACACAAGATACAAGGATCGACATGTTTAATTCGCCATCTTAGAAAACAGGAAGCAGGAAGAAGAGAAAAGTAGAGCTAGCCTAAGGGCAAGTAACTCTAGTAGGAAACAAGGTAACAGAAGAGAGCTGTAAAAGTTTACTGCTTTTGTGACCTGTGCCCATTCTGGAGTTATTTGAGGGTTTTATCCTGCAGCTACCAAAATTGTACGAGACATCCACCTCTGTGGGATTCTGTGGTGCGACAGTTCTTGATGATCATAGAACTAGATACCAAGATTTCCCAGCCTGGAGCTTCAGATCTGGAGTGTTCAGTGCTAAAGAGTGATTCATCTCAACATAGCAGATAAGTGGATATGCAAATCCACTGGTCAGCCTATCCAGAGACTATATATAATAAATAAAATACAAATAACACAAACCTAGTGAGTGATGACTCATGATGGACATTAATAAAATGATTACTAATTCCACAGTCCAGCGAAAGTGATAAACATATGTGAAATATATAATTGATATTTGAAAGATAAATTTATCATATTGAACTAGTTTGGAAATTGACATTCCATATTTATTTATTTTATTTTGTAAAAACATTTGAATTCTTTATAAGTTACCTAACCGATAAAATAAATGGTATAGAATCAATAAATTGTAAATATGTACAATCAGTCTTGCTTAATTATTTAAATTGAGTTAAAGTTCTGGTTGATATATAGTTACATATTTAATTAATTAATTAATCCCCTAGCAGAGTCAATACAAATATAATAACCATTATTCAAGGGAGGATCTGGAGAGGTAGCCAATAGACATTCAGGAACAAACACTATCATCATACCTGAAGGTTTATACAGCTTGATCCTACCTTTGATTGTCGATACACCCTTGCTCTTTTCAGAGAAGGGGGTATTTCTTGTAAGACCAGTCTCTTATCTGGCACTATCCTGGTATCATCTGATACATCTTTTTGTCCAGGATATCTTACATCTTAATAACATCTGAACCTTTCGCGACAGTGGTCAGCATCACGCCAGCCACCTTAACCTTCCAAGAGTTGCTCTGGTACTCAATTCATGAGGCTGGGTCGACCCCGGAGCCGTTTGCGGTCTAAAAAATCCTGCTTCAACTGGGGATCGAACCATGGACCACCGAGCTAGGAAGCCAGTACACTAACCACTGCACTACCGCGGCTCCCTACTAGCCTTATATCTGATGCCAAATTCCAACAATTTTAAACTTGATGATTCATCCATTGCAGTGTAAATCAATGTACGGGGAGGAAAATAAATTGATTGCGGGATAAGTGAATGAGTGATAAAATATGAATGAGTAAAATAATACAATAATGAATCAAGAAATAGATGATGAGATGAAAGTGTAAATAAATAGTTGTCGTGTTTGAGTAAGGAAATTCTGGCACTAGTTAGTTTCGGACCGCCCCTATCTCATTTTTGATTTTAGTCTCCATCAAGTTTTCTCTATAATTGCTACGACAAGCGTAATTCTTGGATTTAGCATGTCGTTCTTACGTTGGACAGGCTAACGTCCCTCCCTTCCACGCGGGTGAGCGGGGTAGAATCTTTTGTCTTTTCATGTCTTCTCTAATGCTGGTCGGCTCTTTTAATTTTTTTATGAATCCTTTGTTGCTGGTTGCGGCAAAATCCTTGGAGGCCTTTAACACCAAGCTAGGTCGCTGCATGCGCTTTATTGTAGATGGTGGCAGAGTTTCCCGAGTCTTTGACACAGGACGAGAGCCGGATACATAGGAGAAAGACGCTGCCTTTCATGAGGCCTAGCGTAACCAGAAAACGCAAACCCTGGTCGTTCAAACGAATGCCAGAATGTTGCTCCAGCTTACATCACTGCTTTCATCAAGGAAACACGGGGGACAACTTTCCCGTGGTCCTTACGTAGCTATTGTGTAACTTTATGCACGCATATGTTCAATCACCTGCAGGCCTAAGTCTAATGTCTCCAGAATAATCCCTGACTTGTAGAGTGGACACTGCCCAATATCGTGAAGCTCCCATAGACTACCAGGAGAAAACTGGGAGACTCATTTGCCAAGCTTGGTTTTGCATTCCCTGATTGACTACTGCACCTCCGGATTGCTATAGCCCTTACTGGATTAATTACTTCAATAATGTAATTGCTTTACAAGCTCGCAATTCACTCCTAATTACCCATAGATCGCGGGTTCTTATCTACAACTTGGAGTAAATATTCCTGCAGTACCAAGTTGATTGTACCCATGCTCTAGTTGTCCCAGAGAGAAAGAGAGAAAGAGAGAGAGAGAGAGAGAGAGAGAGAGAGAGCTGAGAATCATTCCAAGTTCCCCTACCACTGGGAACGCGTGTCAGTTTGACCTGTCCCACGAACACGCGCAGTCGCACTTCAGCTGGCCTGCGTCATTTGGTTATAGTAGGTCGCATTGCCTACACAACCTGATTTCGGTCTTGCATAACCCTTTGGATTCTGGGTTACCTTACATCTGTGTTACCTGTGAATAGTATCTCCCACAGAAGTCTTGGATTTACTTTAATTTCACAACTCTACGGAGAAGAGAAGGGGAAGAGAATAATCCTCAGTTGGAAAGTGTAATATTTCACAGTTCAGGTATAATCTTTATTTCTTTTCCATATATACTTTAATTTAAAAAATATAAACCTGTTAGCGGATCAGAATTCCTTCACTATCTCTATCTGATAGTGTTGTATTTGTAGTAATTAATGGTGTGCATCCTTACTCATTATACAGAGATATAATTGGAAGAGGAAGAGTGGGGTGGAACATCAAAATTGGTTATGAGTGACAGGAGCTGAATGTGTGAAAAACATCTCTACTCCTGATAGTTACACTTCCACTCTAAAATTCACATTCTATACTAAATTCAGATTTTCTATCTCTCGCCTCACTCAGACTTTTGTCTCGTCACAGACAACCTCTTTTCTCACTCATGACAATAGTATGATGAGTGAGTCAAGTTTAATGGGCATTTGAATAAATAAATACATATGGTGAAGTGGTAAATGAGAAGAAAGATGGATAGTTGGATGAAAGGATGGATGGACGAAAGCTGACTTACTAATCAAATGATCCACCATAGCTCTCACGTAAAACTTTCTCAAATGCCACATGAATCTTTGGCATTAAATTTTGGTTGTACAATTCATATTCCCTGTTTTCAACAGGCCGATAGGAGAAGGGTAATGTCAGATCCACATAGCAGGATATTATGCTCTTCAAAGGTCCACACAGGCGCTCTGTTATGAACATATATCATAAACTTGTATTTTCAATAAAAACTTTTTATGAAATGTCTGAGTTCACAAGAAAACAAAAACACTAACCAGCTGAAATTCAGACATCGTCTGTGGAAATAAGAGTTTAAACTCCCCCCATTTTGTTTAAAATGGGTTACATAGAACCTTGGCCTGGAAAACCTACTGATACAGTAATGTGACTCCATAAGTCCTGGAATGGAATCAAAAGAGAAAAAAAAAAAATAACAGGAAAATAGAATGTCCAGGAATTAAGATAAGAATACAGGTGAAAAAATGTACAAAGAAGTGACAGCAAGAAACTGCTAGAGTAAAGTATGCTAGTGAAGTCTTGCTGGATTTACTGCAGCTTTGTACTCTTGTCTGGCCATTTACTTGTGAGTATATGGCACAAGCAAGTGACAATGACAGTATACATTGAACAACATTGTTTTAGCTTTTATACATCTACATGTATGTCTAACCTCCAAACAAAAGCACTTTTATAGTTGAGATATTTGAAATTATTAAAAAATATCTTTTTTTTTTTATCTTCCTTTGCACTCCTTATGGAGATGGAGCTCCCACTCAAGCTGGACTCTTGCAGAAAGTTTGCATCAAAGCAATTATTTGCTCTTGCAGTGGTGGTGTCTGTAGACAATTTTGTTAATGATGAGTTTGGCAGCCCCATGCACAACCTCATATTTGTCAACTCTTACGACATGCTTTAAGGAGTAGTAGTCCTGTTCATTCTTTGTGTCATTAGGGACTCCCATGCACTACATTGGTGGACAACCAAAAGATTTTGGTAAGTTGGATTTGTGTGCAAATTTATGTTTTGGTTTATTAATGACTATAATATATCTTTTTTGATTGGTTCATGACAGTTTTGATAATCCAATCCATTGCCTAAAACATGTAGCCAGTGACAGCAGTATTGGCCCCTGCTTAACTTCTGTACAATCCTCTGCACAAGACAACAGGAGGCTGACACTCCCCCCCCCCCCCATCCCAAGAGTGTTAAGGAGATTAACGGGTCGAAACACTTGATCGACGGGGGTATACATCTGATGATCAGATTGACTCCTGTTGTATCACTCTGTATAGAGTTTCCTATCATATACTAGGAAGGAGGTAATGAGCTGCATTTCTGGTATAATTCATAAAACAATATTTTACTCCAGTTTTGTCAACTACCTTGTACACAGTGAAGCTCTCAAACCTGATGTAGTGTGGTTTGTGTGTGTATGTGTGTTTCTATCTGTATATATGTGGTGTGTGTGTGTGTGACTGCGTTTACCTTTCCATACCTTCAACAAATGAAGAATGCAGTTCATCTATTTAAGTTAAACCTCACAGCGAAGTTCTCAACCATGGTGTAGTATGTACATATGTGTCTGTGTTTACCTTTCCGTACCTTCAACAACTGGAGGCTGCAGATCACCTCGAAAGATAATAACTCTTGCATGCCTAGGTGGAGCTGGTGCATTATTATCCAAGTAAGCAAGGACATCTGCTTTCCTGGGAAGCTGCAAAGACCACAGTGGTTAATTCTGACAGTTTATTTTTCTTTTTTCCCCATAAAACTTACCCGTTCCCCTATACTTTACACTAGCTGTCTTATAACTAATTTGTATTAATAAATATAACAGTTATCAATAAATAAATATTAAATACTTCTTAT
This sequence comes from Oreohelix idahoensis, assembly GCA_024509875.1. Classification (NCBI taxonomy): domain Eukaryota; kingdom Metazoa; phylum Mollusca; class Gastropoda; order Stylommatophora; family Oreohelicidae; genus Oreohelix; species Oreohelix idahoensis. Next base: position 159,196 of record JAMPIV010019633.1, read on the forward strand.
ATATACATTTACACACTGTCCTTGACTTAAAACCGGGTTCCGTTTTGAAAACCCTGTAGTAAGTCGAAATGACCATAAGTTGGAAATCACCATATAATATATGAACCAAATGGATATGTGAACAATTAACATGTTTGAATGCCAAAATGTGTATATATACTTAGCTTCTTTGTGTTAGTGTACACACACACACACCCACACAAAGAAGCTAAGTATATATGAAAACAGGTAAAACATACCTCCAAGTCCATGGTAAAAATATGAGGATCTGTCAGTTTGGCCACCTCTGGCTTCACAAGATGGATGTCTTTCTCCAGAAACTTACGCACTCTTTTCATCTCTGCAACTGTCAGCTCATGGAATGGTCCTGGGTTCTCAGGTTCATCTGAAAGATTAGTATACGTGTTTTGTTGTTTTTTTTTTTTGTATTGGTGGTAATTGTAGTAGAAGTAACGGCCATGTTAAGTACCATAGCTACTGCTGTTACTAACAGTGTTAGTGGTAGGATTAGCAGTGGCTAGTAATAGTGCCAATAGCAACTGCTGCACAGTTGTAGTAGCAGAAAGAATAATGGTTACAACTGTGCTGGTAGAGACTGAGGCTGAAGTATTATTGGTGCTGTCTTCTTCTGTACACTTTCAGACGTCAAACTTGAATATGGTAAGAAAGCAGTTGTCAGTTTGAGGATGTTGGTATCACCAAAGAGTTTGTCCAGGAATGATACCATTTGATGACCACAATTCTTGTTATCTGACCTGTTTTACTTCTCACTATTTGAAAGCCACAATTATTGTTATCTGACCTGTTTTACTTCTCACTATTTGAAGGCCACAGTTCTTGTTGACCTGTTTTACGTCTCACTATTTGAAAGCCGCAATTCTTGTTATTTGACCTGTTTTACGTCTCACTATTTGAAGGCCACAATTCTTGTTATCTGACCTGTTTTACGTCTCCTCACTATTTGAAAGCCACAATTATTGTTATCTGACCTGTTTTACGTCTCACTATTTGAAGGCCATAATTCTTGTTATCTGACCTGTTTTACGTCTCACTATTTGAAAGCCACAATTATTGTTATCTGACCTGTTTTACATCTCACTTTTTGAAGGCCATAATTCTTGTTATCTGACCTGTTTTACAACTCACTGTTTGAAGAATGCGTTTATTAGTAATTTTCTGTGACCATAAAATCGTGACATGCTTTCCTAGCACCAAAATTTATTTGCACTGATTTTTTTCCTACTGACTCTTCTTCTAACACATTCATTTTTCATTTCAGTACAGGAATTTCATCTGCATTTGACATTATCAGTGATTTTATCTTATGTCATAGTGTTTTTCTTTTAGATATCATCGTCATATCTTCACTTTTCAGCTTCCTATGCCCTGTAGACCTTTAACTTCGCACATAGATTTTTAACTTCCCACATAGACCTTTAACTTGCCACATTGACATTAAACTTGCTACATAGATCTTTAACTTGCTACATAGACTTTAACTTTCAACATAGACTTAACTTGCTACATAGATCTTTAACCTGCCATATATATTTTTTACTTGCTACATAGACTTTTAGCTTGCCACATAGACCTTTAACTTGCTACACATATCTCTAACTTGCTACATATACTTTTAACTTGCCACATAGACCTTCAACTTGCTACATAGACCTTTAACTTGCTACACATATCTTTAACTTGCTACATAGACCTTTAACTTGCTACATAGACCTTTAACTTTCCACAAATAATTTTAACTTACCACACAGATCTTTAACTTTCTACACAGACCTTTAAGTAATTTATGCCAAGTTCTCCTGTCTTGTGAAACCCATTCAAGTTACTTCCATATATTTTTTATCCTTTTTAGGTCTGTCTGAAATTCCTTTCATGTGTTTTTTTTTTTCCATTTTCTCTTTTTATTTTGCCTTGAAATTTCCGAAATAAAAATTGATTCATAATCCTTTTGCTATACGTTGTTTTCATTCATGATTGTACAAAGGACAATACGACGGTAGTTTCCCGTTGCTTTCCGTCGGTTTGTGTACGTTTGTCTCCGATAGCCTTGACTTAAAAGTCAAACCCACAAGGCAGAGGGGAGGAAAGAGTTTAAAGCGCCTCCATCTCACTGGTTGTCACTTCATAAAGCTCAAGAGGTGACAACCAACTGTTTTGGTCTACGGCTTCTTATTCAGTATTCACATATAACTGCTATATCTAGTGGCCGTTCAGCGATTCGCCGCCTGGGTGACAGGGCTTGGTAGGAGGACAGGTTCCTTCCTCAGGTCTAACAATCTAGTATTTCAAATACTTGTTATTTTGCTGGCCATCCGCTCTTGCCAGTCCTGATATTCCTTTTTGTCTTCCTCTGCTTCTTTACCTTTCCTTGATTGTCTCTATTGTCACTAGGTTTTCCAGACCCTCTTTCCTAAGTATGTTTATCTTCATATTCCATAAGTACAGAATTGGTCCAACAGATCTCTGCTCCTGTGGCACCAGCCCCATTTCAGCCGAACATCTACTCCAGTCCTGCCCAACTTACAGCAGTAAGTGGCATATGGCAACAACCCACGTCTCTCAACGAAAAACAGTTTGAGATGTCAGAAACCTTGAACTGACTACTACCTTTATTAGAGTCATAAATGTAGAAGTCTGAGGGCGAACGAAGAAGAAGAAGAATATTCCATTCTTAGCTCCTTAAGGAGAATTCGGCTGCCATTGAAATTGTCCCCTTAATTGAAGCCTGTATTGTGTAAACTATGTCTATTGAGTTGAGTCATCCGTCAGGTAATATCATCGTCATCATTTCTCTGTTTGCTCTTTATTGAGCATGAAGTCATCACAGGGGCTGGTCTCCTTGCACGAAGTAGGTATGTGCCCTCGCAGAAGTGGATTCAGAAGCAGTTGGTTTTACATGATTAGGTTATCAGCAACATGTACAATCTTTAATGCAATCGTTAGTAGCCTGTTGCAACTGAGGAAGAGTAAGACTATTCTTTCATTGTCTCATTAGTTACCCCCGGAAACTACACCAGACTGTCAAGTACATGTCTTAACAATTAAAACACTTGAAAGTAATTGAATGATGGATCTAAAAATAAATAGCTAAAATGATGGTAATAATGATTATGACGGCGATTGTTATACTCTTTGACTACACCTTAAGTGGGGCTGGTGACGCCAGGAATCTAGATACCTGAACTTGCACACCTCGTCTTCTCTCTAAATTTTTTAATGAGCTCACCTAAAATATTTTCTTGAAGAGCTACACCCTCCGGCATGGTCCCACATTCTGTGAGCATCCATCCATTGTCACACTTCTGCCACAAGAAATGCATGAGAAGAAGACCAATCAGGATTCCCAGGATAATCAAAATGATTATTCCGAGTGCAAGAGCCAAACGTCTTGTATACTTTAATTTGTTTTCCAGTGTCTGGTTATCTGGATGATTGATGTGGAAAACACTATATTAGTTATTACTACTTCAAATTGATGGCTGTAAGGGTTGTTTCAAGGAAGTGGCTGTAGGATGTGAATGATTATTTCAGGAAATTATACCCAAAAAATGTGCAACATATATCAACGCCGTGGAACATCAATGAGATAAATAATATGACGCAATGAATATAATCAAACCAATAACACTTTGCTGCATAAATCTAAACTCCGTAAAATTATAAAAATGTGCCGTGTGTCGCCGTGCCTTATCTTTGAGTAAAATCTTCTTTCTTCATTTCTTTTTGCGTAAATTGATGCAGCACGTAATGATTACGAATTCGATAGAATTACAGAAATTGAATGGAACGAAATGTAGTTGGTGCTGCACTTTGGGCATTTATTTAGAAAAATTTGAAGCACTGGCTAAAGGATTTTATTTTTCTCCCAAACTAATGTTGGACTTCTTAATACCACACTGCAACAACAACTAGACGGACGGAGTAGGCAGCAACCCAAAAATTCTAATGAGCTTGGTTGCGAGCGAGATCAAAGTGAATAATTTAATTTTATTATCCAATTATTATTTACTTTATGAAGCGGTAAAACGATATTCACATAATTTCAAAAAAGTAATCAAAATAAGCTTATTGCATCATTTAGCAGATGGTTTGAAGTGATCCTGTTATTAGTTTGTACCCAGTAAGCGCAAACAAGCGTAATTTTTTTTTTTTTTTTTTTTTTGGGCCACTTTTTCAGTAAACCTCCATTCCGTTTTGTTCTGCATTAGATTCTACTGCATCATGCAGACTGCTCATCTCAGCTAAAATGGAAAACGTAACAAAGCAAGTTTTCTAAATGCCAAAATGTGCCGAGAGACTGGATGGTTGCTGGTTAAGCAGTTGAGAACATCTTATCTGGCACCAGGCACTTTGACTTCCTAAGGGACATCCCTTGCCTCTTCATTGGTATGGCGGCCCTACCAGGGTGACCGGATATTTCCATCGGCCAGTTTAAGTAGGTTATGTCATTAATTATCTAATAATCCAAAAAACCAAATGCCACAAACTGTGTTAGCAAAGAAAAGCAGCTTAGCTCTGCTTCTTCAGTTGATTACCTCCTTTTCGGCAGAATTCAGTCCGGCAAAGTTGAAGCAAATTCAACGCAAAATTCTGGATATAACATAGCTTTAGCGAAGCAGAGGTTTAGTGGAGATAGTCATCTCATATAGATTAACAGTTTATTTACTTTTTTTTTTTTTTTAAGGCATTAGAACTTTCGGTGATTGGCCACAAAGGTAAAGAAAATCAGACTAAACATCACCGACTGCAAATTCATTACCTGTCTGATGAAAAAACGATCATAAACAGTTACTTGGTGACTATGTAAGAAATTATATTTTTTAAGAAACGAGAAACTGCAAAATACTACTTCGTGACAGTCGATGCAACACCAGATTCCGAGGAAAGTGCCATTGTTTTATATCACGTTTACTGTGACGGTTTGATTAAAAATGTCTGCCCTTTTTCTGAGCGGTCGGTTTATTTTCTTTCTATTTTTGTCTCCGCCTCCCTTTCTGTCATTTTTTATCTTAACAGCTCTAATTCTCTCTCTGATTCTGTCAATCTTGTAGGGCCCAGCTAGGCCCACCTCCTTGCACGTGCAAATGGGCACTTTGCAAAAGAATCTTTTATGTAGATTACTGGGGGAAGCGGCAAATATCTCAGTTTCTGTGAGTACAGGGTACCCCGAGCACCGGGGAAACTCTCTGTATTTTATTCTTGCCGTCTTTTGGTTTGCCAGCCGAGCGTAAGTCGCTCGCAGAAACGGGCGAGTCGGTTAACATTACGCCACTTTCCTTCGGCTATGGGCAACTACAGAAGCTCTTGCATGGTATTACGGCTTTTTTCTCTTTTCATCATGAACGGCCTGCGAATGCGAACCGAACATGTGACATTTTTCTTACTATAGTAGGGCTGGTCTCTAACATTTGGTACCAGTCACTGCCAGTCTGTACTACGGTTGAGAGCCGTTTTGTAACTGTAATTGTGCGGAGATAATTCCTTGATTTGGTAACCACTGTGACGTACGTCTAAGTATGACAAATGAATTTCCCTGACTCGATGGATGATAACAGAATATTGGCCTCTCATAACTTTAGAACCCCTGATCATCTGTTGTAACTTTTACCGGCATGCAGCGGTACCATCAAAGAACAGGCTGATCTTCAGAATTCAACGTGGAGCGGCCGCGATCTAAAGAAACAGGGAACCCGCAGCTCACAGAGTTAGCTTCTCGGAAACTTTTCACACTCTTATGCGAGCAGCCTGAGACGGAAAAAAATCGGTAGACCGGGGAAAACGAAGGAATCGCCACGATTAACACATCGGCGAGGTACCCCGAATTTTGCTCAAGATCAAGAAAGGTGCGAAAAATTTAACAGAACGCCCCATTTCAAGTTACATTCGAGAAGTATAAATAGAGAACTCCGAGAAACTACCTACTGCATTTTACGTTCTCCTCTGACATAATCCTAGGTTGCACCTAGCATAGTCGGATTCCTGCTAGGATTTTCAACTACCTGTCGGGACTATTGGAGTGTATTTCTATCTGTTGCAGGACGGTAATTTATACATTAGCTTCGAGTGATCATTGGTCGAGTTATTTTAAATTGATTTCAATGGATTGTGGTGTAAATTTAACCTTTATTAAATAAACCCATTTTCAAAGTTTCTAGTGCAAACATAATGTTACAGCTAAAAAGTATTTTCCTAATACAATTGACGCGTAAATTTATTTTGCAGACGTTAAAGAGAATTATAACTTTTAATACAGTTTAGTTCTGTATAAGATAGAATGATGTGCTTTTTAATTATTTTTAACTCACGGGAAGTTTTTCCTGATTTTGTAATTGACGACGCTAATAAGTAAATAGGCTAACTGTAATTTATCGCGTCAAATTATTATAATGAATTTGTAATGCATTTCTTGTTTTGATTTATCTTTTCATTCATGAACGATCATTCAACCTGCATCCCCAGACAATTATTAACTATATACTGTTAGTTCTGCCAAACTCAATTTGATAACTCCAGTAACATATGAATTTTTTTAAAGCTAAACTTTTGGTGTGGCGACCTGTAATGGGCCCCGCTCCTCTGAACGTAACTGAGAAAAAAAAGCCATTCAAGAAACACTTTCAAAAATACTAGTTTCATATATAGAGAGCCCTTAACGAAAAACTGGAAGCAGAACAGTAATTTTATTCACTGCCCCCTATTTTGTGAAGAAAAAGCATCGATACCTGAACACTGTCTGTCACGTCGCATATTCAGTGGATTTTAAACCCCCCCCCCCCCCCCCCCCCGAAGATGAACTTACCGCAGTGTTATTTTAACTTGTGACATTACGGAAAAAGGGAGATATCTCCGCCAGGTGTGCCAATTTTAGGAACCACACCATACCTCACGCTTAGCCAAGTGCCTGTGCCTTTCTTTAGGAACTTTATCTAATAAACAAACAGTACCGTTAAACTTCAAACGTCCAGCGATTTCGGAAACTTTGTTAACTTAAACAACCCGCAAAATCTGGGGCTGTACACAGAAGAAATTACTTTTACCTAAGCCAAGGTTTAGTGCTGTTTTTTTTTTTGTATTTCCTATGAAGTGCTAGAATTCACCTTTCGGTAAGTCTGCGTGTGTGTTTGTGGGGATGGCCAGCCCTAGTGTGTTTTTTGAATGAAAGGAGATTTATCTTTTCTTTACCCTTTTAATTAGTTCGACCTTATACTAAGGTGCATTATATTCCTTGTACGGGATCTCTCCTAGTGGGATTGGGTAACTGTGTTCATTCCCCCCCTCCCGTAAAATTTGTTGATTTAAAGGGAGACAATTGAGAACCCTAGCTTTCCTCTACACCCCCCCCCCTTTTTTTCTGTAACCCCTTGCCTCAGAGTAATAAATTTACCAGTGTGTTAAATTGCCTATCTTCTGGATCACCACCACCCCCCCCCCCCCCTTTTCTGGTCTTTTGGCCCCGGTTTTGTCTGTTAGTCGAAATAAACCGGGAAACGTGGATGGGGGATTTCTCCTCAAAAGCCCTTCCTTCCCTAGTTTATATTGGTATTTTGTAACCTTTGATTTTTGACTGTAAATGTACAATTATGTGTGAGTCCTTTATGATAATAAAGGTATGAATATTTATTTGTGTTGGTTGTCGGTTGGCCTAAAACTCCAAACATTTCCATCTGTGTAGTTTGTATTCATGTACGTTGAGCGACAGAATCACCAAATCGGTGAGCGCGCCTGAGCGACTGGAACTGACAAACAATTGTTTGTGCAGAAGAGAGATAGGAGTAGTCTGTGAGAAAACAGATATTGTCGTAATAAGAGACTGTCCTTGCTCCTTCCCAGCGCTTGTGAATCTACCTTTATATCTACTACCTCATTCACCTAAATCCTTTATTCTCACAGAGCCTTCATATCACTTTACACTCTAAAGGGACCCAATAGTCATCAGCACCCTCTCAGATAAAAATTTACGACAATATATGGTTTAGCTCGTCGAGATTTATGAACCTAGTTTTAATAGAGTGTGGTTGATTGTCTTTGTGAAGTAGGGTAATAATAGGGGTATATTTTTAAAAGTATTACTTCCCCTAGGACCAAGCCGTTCAGTATTTTGGGCCAACCACACAATAATTAAGACAGGTTTGACAATTTTTTCCACAGGAACAGGCAGTTAGTGTATAATAAAAGATTGTCACATTTGTATTCTCTGGCAGAGGGAATTGAAAATTTTGGTTATATAATTGCTGGGACTGCGTGATTGTTTTACAATCACTAAAGGTTATGAAGCGTTTGAGTTGAGCTAAGCTAAAGACGGATTGTTCTGATTTTTTAAAATTAAGTTAACTACGTCTCATCTCAAAAATTGTCTTCAGGGACGGAGTTTGTTGTTAGAGAATTAACATTTTCTGGGGAAATTTTTTTTTCCCTTTTTAATTGTTTTTATATAAATTTTTCTCTACTGTTAGTAAGAGTAGATTCTTTTCTAGTGTAACTTACCATTTTTTTTGGCATAGTTGCTTGCGTTACGAGTCTTAAGTGACAATAATAGCGGCGATAAGTTAACACACGAGGTCATTCAGTAAATTTTTTTACTTTGTTTTTCTCGTAGCGGCTTTGAGTTTTTCCCCTTCTTGTTCCATCTTACTATTCTCGAGTCTTAGAAGCATCCAGTTCATCGACAAAGGCTGAGAGATATAGGATAAGATCCATTTTGAGACAGGAAGCGAAAGACTCAGGATTAGACACAGAAGCCGCGAATCTGTTCATCACCAAGGAACTGCAAATATATGACGCGGAGCAACAAAGAGCAGAAGCAGAGAGGAAGGAAGAGAAACAAAGGGCAGAAGCTGAGAGGAAGGAAGAAAAAGAGAGAGAGAAGAGAGGGCAGAAGCTAGGAAGAAAGAAGCGGACGATCGTCAATTGGAACAGAAGAAAATTGAGGCAGAAATGGAAGCCCGCAGAGAGAGAGAAAGAGAGAGGGAAAGACAACATGAATTAGCGCTCAAGGCTTTAGAGAGTCGGAGTGCCTCTACTTCAAATAATGGAGAGCCGTCTTCGCCCCAGTCTCAAACAATGGATCTCTCCAGCACTCAGTCTGCCCAATTAACTGCGATGTCTTTTGCTTTAGAGTCTTTTCCTAGCCCTAACGAAAAAATTGACAGCTACCTAGAAAAATTCGAAAGGCTTGCAAATCTGTATGGGTTAGAGAGTTCTCGCTGGGCGCTCAAACTTTCAACGTCACTGAAAGGCAATGCTTATGACGTGTACACAAAGCTGGGACCGAATCAACATGATTACGACATGTTGAAGAAGGCCTTACTACAGCAGTTTGAGATGACTGCCCGAAAGTTTCTGCAGTTGTTCAGAAACAGCCGAAAAGAGAGCACGGAAACATTTCCCCAGTTCTCTTCACGTCTCACGGGTTATCTGACAAAGTGCATTGAATTATCTGACCTACCTCTTACATATGAGGGACTACTTGAACTTGTTCTTGTGGAACAGATAAAGGCAACTTTGTCAAACGAAACCCGTAGATTTTTGGCTGAACAGGGCGCAGTCAGGCTTGAGGACATACTCAATAAGGCCGAACGCTATACCAATGCAATGGCCGAACTTCCCAGCACTAAACGTAAACCCACAGATGAGCCATCTCGTAAACAAAATCTAGAGCAGTCATCCTATTCCTCTAATTCCTCTCAGAATTATAACCAACGAGAAAATAATACCCAGAGACCTCCCCAGGAAAAATCGAAATTCTACAAAACCCGGTACCCCCCAACAACAATTCTGATCAACCCACCAAGCCTACGTGGCAGCGCGGCCACCAAGGTCAAGGAAAAGGAAAGACCCCTACACCAGGAACGTCTGATCAGGGCAAACAAACCGGTCCAAACCGCGTTGGATGTTTGCATACAGCCTCGAAAGGTAGAGTCAATGTCAGTGATTCTCAACCTGAGGGGGACCGACCCTCAACTCGAGGAACTGTAATTTTGAATGGTACCTCAACCACTTGTCTCTTTGACACTGGATTAAGTTTTAGTTGTATTGTTGCTAGACACCTAGTCAAACCAGGTCAGGAGACAGAGGAAACCGTCAAACTTAGTGGAGTGTTTAAGAGTGATGCGCCCAGGACGCTGCCTATCGCACTGGTAGAAATACACTCTGATTTTGTCAGAGGAGATATAAAAGCGGCCATTATGGATGATCCTATCTACCCAGTTATCCTGGGATGTAGATATGTGTTTATTGGGAGACCAAAGGAGCCGATTGTGGCAGCGGTAACCACAAGAGGGCAAGCCAAGAAGGAGAGGGAGCCTGCGCCAAATTTGTTGCCGAACGAACTGAAGGAGGCGCAACAAAAGGACCCTACTCTAGAGCTCTGCTTTAAAAAAACTGCCCATGGCTAAGGACCCCAGACACAACGGAGACATCTTTTCTAAGGATGGCGTATTGTATCGTAGAACGGGAAACCCGGACACGGGGAATAACCAGCTCCTAGTTCCGACGCAGTACCGAAGCCAGATCTTAGAGATGGGGCACTCTCTTCCCTTTAGCGGACATATGGGACAAAACGCCACTATTCAGCGAATAAAAACCCACTATTGGTGGCCAGGAATGAACTCTGACATTGTCAGGTACGTGAAATCCTGCGCCCAGTGCCAACGGGTAGCACCCAAGCACTTGACACCCCCAGTACCTATGGGGCAAATGCCAATAGTAGGGACTCCATTTGAACGGGTTGCTGTCGACATTATTGGTCCTCTGGAAAAGACCAAAAGAAGGAACAGGTTCATCCTGACCTTAGTTGACACTTGCACTATGTGGGCCGAAGCTGTACCGCTAACATGCATAGATTCCAAGCATATTGCAGAAGCCCTTGTGCAAATTTTTACACGGTTGGGATTCCCTCAACAAGTTTTGACGGACAATGGATCCCTATTCCGTAGCCTGTTAATGGAGGAGATCTTTAAGATCTTGAGGGCCAAACATATCCACACAAGTCCCTACCATCCGGCCGGAAATTGGCTCGTGGAACGTTTTAATGGCAGCCTCACCACCATGTTACGTAAGCTGGGTCAGGAGAAACCGGAAGACTGGGACCTATATATATCGGCTGCCTTATTCGCCTACCGAGAGGTTCCCCAAGCGTCTACGGGATTCCCGCCTGCTACACTTTTATTTGGCAGACCTATAAAGGGGCCATTAGAAGCCTTACTTCGGTCCCTGACAGACCAAAAGGCTGACGAGACAGTCGTCTCTGCAAGCAAGCATGTATCTGAGCTCAAGGAAAGGCTAAAGCTAGGATGGGATCTAGCTACTACCAACCTTAAGAAAGCCCGCGCTAAACACGCTAAAAGATACAACAAAGCTGCAAAAGAGAGAGAGCTCCAACCAGGGGAGAAAGTTTTGTTGCTACTCCCAACCGGAAGCAATAAACTTCGCATCGGATGGCAAGGGCCGGTTACCGTCCTTAAAAAGATCTCACGTACCAACTACAAGATCTCCATCAAAGGAAAGGAGAAGGTCTTCCACATAAATCTGCTAAAGAAATATTTGGAAAGACCGGTGCCATCCTCCGAGCATCTCCTGGCTGTCGCCATAGCAACGGAAGACGAGGAAGATGATGATGGGTTGCATGGAGTATCCATTGCAACCCACAGATCCTTTAAAGATGTCAAGTTCGGCGACAATCTCTCACCAGAACAACAAACAGAAACCAGGGCTCTACTAAAACAGTACAGTGCAGTCTTAACGGATGTACCTGGTCGAACAAATCTCATTGAATTTGATATGAAATTAACAAACGAGACCCCTGTTCAAACCAGAGTTTACCCCATCCCGTACGCTAAAGCTGATGCACTTCGCGGAGAAATAGACAAGCTGCGTCAGGCAGGAATTATCAGTGAGTCTACATCTCCTTACAGCTCGAGTGTAGTGCTGTTGCAGAAGCCCAATAAGGAAGTTCGGCTGTGCATTGATTACAGGTTGCTAAACGCTGTAACGGAATTCCAGCCCGAACCTCTCCAAACTGTTTCTGAGTTGTTCACCAAGCTCAGCAAAGCAAAGATCTTCTCCAAGATTGACCTCAGCAAAGGTTATTATCAAATACCAGTCAAGGAGGAAATTAAACCTTTGTTAGCTTTCAGCACTAGTGAAGGACATTACACATTTAACGTGATGCCGTTCGGTTTGCATAATGCACCAGGAGTGTTCACCAGGATGATGAGGAAGCTTCTAGAGCCTTTGCAAAGTCCCCATATCCATAATTTCATGGACGACATATTAATTGCATCGGAAACCTATGAAGAACATATTGCTACGTTTGCTATGCTCCTCAGGAGACTACAGGAAACGGGTCTCACAGCCAGACCTAGCAAATGTCTCATCGGGTTTGAACAGTTAGACTTCCTGGGGCACACTATTTCTCACGGATGCAGTTGGCCTATTAAGAAGAACGTGGAGAAAATAGTGGCAGCAAAAAGACCCCGAACGAAGAAAGACGTACGTTCCTTCATATCGCTATGTGCATACTATCAGAAATACATCCAGAACTTCAACGGACTGACAGCACCTCTGACTGACCTCACCAAGAAAGGTTGTCCTGATAAGGTCATATGGGATCAAAAGTGCGAACACGCGTATAGTACTTTGAAAGGACAGTTGTCGGCATACCCTATCCTAAGGTTACCTGACCTTAAGAAACCTTTCATACTGAGAGTTGATGCGTCAGGTCAGGGCATCGGGTCAACATTGCTGCAAGCCGATGACAGTGACCTGAACATGCTATTTCCAGTTGCCTATGGCAGTCGGAAACTGAATAAAGCGGAACGCAACTAACAGTGTTCGTTGAAAGAGAATGTCTCGCTCTGATTCATGGCATCAGACGCCATCATGAGTTTCTGTATGGTACTTCTTTCACGGTGCAAACAGACCATGCTCCACTAGCTTTCCTGGGTGCCAAGAAGGAATTCAACGCAAGGATAATGCGGTGGGCCTTGCCATGGAGAGTTAATTCCTTCAAAGTGGAATATATTCCAGAAAACCAGAATATCGGGGCTGTCTTCTTGAGTAGAAACTGGACCACGGAGGAAGAGGAAAAAATCGACAATGCCAATCACCCTAAAACCACCGAACAGGGCAGCTTCATTGGCAAAAACTAAACATGAAAACGAGTTTCCATGTCTCAAAAGTGGGGACGATTGTGACGTACGTCTAAGTATGACAAATGAATTTCCCTGACTCGATGGATGATAACAGAATATTGGCCTCTCATAACTTTAGAACCCCTGATCATCTGTTGTAACTTTTACCGGCATGCAGCGGTACCATCAAAGAACAGGCTGATCTTCAGAATTCAACGTGGAGCGGCCGCGATCTAAAGAAACAGGGAACCCGCAGCTCACAGAGTTAGCTTCTCGGAAACTTTTCACACTCTTATGCGAGCAGCCTGAGACGGAAAAAAATCGGTAGACCGGGGAAAACGAAGGAATCGCCACGATTAACACATCGGCGAGGTACCCCGAATTTTGCTCAAGATCAAGAAAGGTGCGAAAATTTAACACGCCCCATTCAAGTTACATTCGAGAAGTATAAATAGAGAACTCCGAGAAACTGCATTTTATCGTTCGCTCTGACAGAATCCTAGTTGCACTAGCATAGTCGGATTCCTGCTGGATTTCATCTACCTTCGTGACTATTGGAGTGTATTCTTTCTGTGCAGACGGTAATTTATACATTAGCTTCGAGTGATCATTGGTCGAGTTATTTAAATTGATTTCAATGGATTGTGGTGTAAATTTAACCTTATTAAATAAACCCATTTTCAAAGTTCTAGTGCAAACTAATGTTACAGCTAAAAGTATTTCCTAATACAATTGACGCGTAAATTTATTTTGCAGACGTTAAAGAGAATTATAACTTTAATACAGTTTAGTTCTGTATAGATAGATGTGCTTTTAATTATTTTTAACTCACGGGAAGTTTTCCTGATTTGTTAATTGACGACGCTAATAAGTAAATAGGCTAACTGTAATTTATCGCGGCAGATTATAATATGATTTGTAATGCATTTCTTGTTTTGATTATCTTTCATTCAGAACGATCATTCAACCTGCATCCCAGCAATTATTAACTATATACAGAGTTCTGCCAAACTCAATTTGATAACTCCAGTAACATATGAATTTTTTAAAGCTAAACTTGTGGCGACCTGTAATGGGCCCCGCTCCTCTGAACGTAACTGAGAAAAAAAGCCATTCAAGAAACACTTCAAAAATACTAGTTCATATAGAGCCCTTAACGACAACTGGAAGCAGAACATATTTTATTCACTGCCCCTATTTGTGAAGAAAAAGCATCGATACCTGAACACTGTCTGTCACGCATATTCAGTGGATTTTAAACCCCCCCCCCCCCCCCCCCGAAGAAGAACTTACCTCAGTGTTTTCTTAACTTGTGACATTACGGAAAAAGGAAGTTATCTCCGCCAGCTGTGCCAATTTTAGGAACCACACCATACCTCACGCTTAGCCAAGTGCCTGTGCCTTTCTTTAGGAACTTTATCTAATAAACAAACAGTACCGTTAAACTTCAACGTCCAGCGATTTCGGGACACTTTGTTAACTTAAACACCCCGCAAAATCTGGGGCTGTACACGGAAGAAATTACTTTTACCTAAGCCACGGTTTCGTGCTGTGTTTTTATGTATTTCCTATGAAGTGCCAGAATTCACCTTTCGGTAAGTCTGCGTGTGTGTTTGTTGGGATGGCCAGCCCTAGTGTGTTTTTTTGAATGAAAGGAGATTTATCTTTTCTTTACCCTTTTAATTAGTTCGACCTTATACTAAGGTGCATTATATTCCTTGTACGGGATCTCTCCTAGTGGGATTGGGTAACTGTGTTCATTCCCCCCTCCCGTAAAATTTGTTGATTTAAAGGGAGACAATTGAGAACCCTAGCTTTTCCTCTCCCCCCCCCCCCCTTTTTTTTCTGTAACCCCTTGCCTCAGAGTAATAACTTTACCAGTGGGTTAAATTGCCTATCTCTGATCACCCCCCCCCCCCCCTTTTCTGGTCTTTGGGACCGGGTTTTGTCTGTTAGTAGATATAAACGGGAAACGGTGGATGGGATATTTCTCCTCAAAAGCCCCTCTTCCCTAGTTATATTGGTATTTTGTAACCTTTGATTTTGACTGTAAATGTACAATTATGTGTGAGTCCTTTATGATAATAAAGGTATGAATATTTATTTGTGTTGGTTGTCGGTTGGCCTAAAACTCCAAACATTTCCATCTGTGTAGTTTGTATTCATGTACGTTGAGCGACAGAATCACCAAATCGGTGAGCGCGCCTGAGCGACTGGAACTGACAAACAATTGTTTGTGCAGAAGAGAGATAGGAGTAGTCTGTGAGAAAACAGATATTGTCGTAATAAGAGACTGTCCTTGCTCCTTCCCAGCGCTTGTGAATCTACTACCTCATTCACCTAAATCCTTATTCTCACAGAGCCTTCAATATCACTTTACACTCTAAAGGGACCAATAGTCATCAGCACCCTCTCAGATAAAAATTACGACAACCACATCGTACTTTTCTTATACTACCAGTTCCCAAAGTGCCAGAATCATTTTCAGCTGCTTCCACTGATGAAGAAGAGGACATTGGTGGTCCTGAACCATCAACCTCAAGCGACCCAGATTTTGAGCAAAGTACATCCACTAAACCACACTTAATAACCCAAGGTGAACTGAATGACTTTGTAAAAAATCTGAATTTACCGAAGAACAAGGTGGAGCTTTTGGGTTCCAGATTGCAACAGTGGAATCTCCTGGCAGAAGATGTTACAATTTCTGTGTATAGGAACCACCTGAAGCCGCTTATTACATTCTTTTTCAAAGAGGGTGACCTTTCTGCATGCCACAACATTTCTGGTTTAATGGCAGACCTCAAAATCAATTACATACCGGAAGAGTGGAGGCTTTTCATTGATTCATCCAAGACGAGTCTTAAAGCTGTTTTGTTGAATAATGGTAATGTGTTACCGTCAATTCCAGTTGGTCACGCAGTTCATATGAAAGAAACTTATGAAAACATTAAACAGCTTTTGAAGTGTATAAACTACGATCATCAACATTGGTCACTTTGCGGTGACTTAAAAGTGGTCGCTCTTTTGCTTGGACTACAGAGTGGATACACCAAGTACTGTTGCTTTCTCTGTGAGTAGGATAGCCGTGCACGAAGTGACCATTACATCAGAAGACATTGGCCAATCAGGCAGTCATTGCAGCCTGGCAGTAAGAACGTTGAGAACCCAGCACTTGTCGACACCAGCAAGATTTTGTTGCCACCCTTGCACATTAAGCTGGGTCTCATGAAAAACTTTGTCAAGGCAATGGAGAAAACAGATGAGGCTTTCAAATACCTCATCATAAAATTTCCAAGACTGAGTGAAACTAAAATAAGAGAGGGAGTATTTGTTGGTCCGCAAATTCGAAAACTTCTTCATGATGACGAGTTTCTTTGCGTGTTGCATGGCAAGGAAAAAGCAGCATGGCTAGCATTTAAGTCAGTGGTGGACAATTTTCTTGGAAACAACAGATCTGATAATTACAATGAAATTGTCGAAAATCTCCTTCTGAAGTATAAGAGTCTTGGCTGCAACATGTCTTTGAAAATTCATTTTCTGGATTCTCATCTGGATTTCTTTACGTCAAACTGTGGAGCGGTCAGTGATGAGCATGGTGAACGATTTCACCAGGACATTGCTGCTATGGAGACAAGGTATCAAGGCAATTGGAGCCCTTCAATGCTTGCTGATTACTGTTGGACTGTGACAAGAGACACCTCATCGATTGACTACAAGAAGCAAGCAAAGAGAGCTCGAACAGCGACTGAATAATGACGGGTGGGTTTGAAAAAAAATCGAAAAAAGGTGATTCGTCTTACGAGGACAAAAGACAAAGAAAATAGTCTACGTTACGGCCACAAGACCTTCGTCAGGAAAGGAAAGAAAGTGAAGTCTAGATAGGACACATAAAAAACTTAATAAAATAATAAAATAAAAACTGGGTACTTCCCTGAAGGCAAGAACCGAAATTCGCTGTCTGTTGAAGAGCGCGTGGCTGAACAGAAAGCGACTTCCGCCGCCGGGTGTACACCCGGCGGCGGAAGTCGCTTTCTGTTCAGCCACGCGCTCTTCAACAGACAGCGAATTTCGGTTCTTGCCTTCAGGGAAGTACCCAGTTTTTATTTTATTATTTTATTAAGTTTTTTATGTGTCCTATCTAGACTTCACTTTCTTTCCTTTCCTGACGAAGGCCTTGTGGCCGTAACGTAGACTATTTTCTTTGTCTTTTGTCCTCGTAAGACGAATCACCTTTTTTCGATTTTTTTCAAACCCACCCATTGTATTCCACGTCTTACCGCAGTTCCCCTCAACTTCCTCTGAATAATGACGGAATGGGGACAAATGTGCCTTTTTAAAACATAATATGTGAACTTTAAATAATGTTTTTTTTTTTTCTATCATTTTATATTGAAATATCAATTAATTGAGTATGTAACCACAATTTTTATAATGCTAAAGTAGAAATTAATTTCTGGTACAAATAACTTTTGAAAATTTGTTGACTAGTGTAATCAAAGATTGTTGTATTCTTTTTCTGGCAATTTAAAATAAATTTAGCAGCGTCAAGTTTTGTGCTTTTATTTTTTTCTACAAGACATCTGTTGTTGAAAATTGAAGTTGGCAATTTTGTAGGGGTGTGTGTGTTTACCCTTGCCTAGTACGCAAAATAACCTGGAACTGTCACTGCATGTAAAAGTATATATCACTCGTCTTAGCGATACCTTGCGGGCTGATAATAGATGTTCAAATGTCCTGCAACTTATTAATTTGATGGACATCTCTTTAAAAAGTTACAGCTTTATTTTTTCGCAGTGCTAAACGGTTAAAAGAACAAATCATTTTTTTTTTATTTCGAACCAAAATCACAGATTCAACAACATGCCCGAAAAGATGAAAACGTTCATCCGTTAGTATTTATCTTCTTGTTGAATTAACGGTCTTAGACTACCATTTCGTCGCTTGGGTAGCGAATAAATCACGTGATAAATGTTTTAACGTTTCATTTCTGCATGCCAATGGATCACCATCATAATCAGAATATTGATCAGAATATTGACGGATGTCATCTTTTTTATGTAACTGGATGCTCAGCTTCAATGTCATTGTTAGCAATCTGCAACATAATAAATTTTAAACTCTTTCTGGTTCATGAATAGTGCATACTGCCCGGAGCAGTGTTTGAAATTCATAATCTTGTTGCAATTATAATCAAATCGGGTTTGAACACGGGCGCTATTATATCAAAAATCTTATGACATGTATTGATTCGAAATTTTCTAATTAGTTTAAAAAAAAAATCAAATGTAATTTAATAACGATTTTAGTTCAGAACTGAATCTAATCTGGAGGTTTAACTGATCCCTAAGACAAGGCTTTCTACTGTCATTGTACCTGTGCCCCTTTGGTTATGGCGCCGTAGGCGGCTCTGTCCTTACTGTTTCTGCGTTCTGAATTCTGTAGTTCTCGATTCATACAAAAACGTTAGTATATTTTGACTATGTAGCCCTACATTCGTACAAATACAAAAGTATTTTATGACTTCTGTAGTCCTCTGTCCACACAAAAAAACAAGAGTGTGTTTTGACTTTGTAGACATCTATACAAACAAAACAACTTTTAAAAAAAAGTTCAGACTTCTGAAGATAAATATCCTCATTTAAACATGAACAAGGTTGTGGAGAGCAACAATCACCTACGCCTCTCTGCATGTCACTTGATGATAACATAGCTTTTTTTTTTCCTTTTACTGTTTGCAGTTAATACAATATCAGGCATAGACAAAATCTTCCATGTATATAGATAGTTTACAGTTAAACTTCACTCTTGTATGGGTATAATAAAGGTTAATGTCGCCCCATAACAGCAATTGAGCGTCCGATTGACAGAGTGGTTAGAGCACTGGTCTCCCGCGGCTAAGGTGCCGGGTTTGAATCACGCATAGCATCTGCTATGGGACTACCTTTACCTTATAGCAGCAACTGCCGTAGAGGAGTTAAGTGTTAGAAACTTCACGATACTAGGTACAGCTTTATGAGGTTGGGTACCAGTTCCCTTCCTCGCTGCCTTTGCCTTCCCTAACCCAAGAGCAGACAAATACTCATTTACAGATTGGTAGACTAGAACGTAACGCTACTGTATTTCTATCCCGAAACCTGGTAACTTTGCCGAGAGAAGAAAGTGTTCTAACTGCTTAGCCGTGTAGATATAAGGTTCAGAGATATTGTAGGGTTTGCGATTTCATGGTTTAAATGAAGTCAAGTACAATAATGGCATTACCTTCTACTAAATCTCCTTTCATCTTCTTTGTTTTGTCTAGGTCCGTAGCTGTAAAAAGAAGGTGCAAATAAAAATGTAATATAATGTAGACAGACCCAAGAACTAGCAGGAGGCAATAGTAGTGAAACAACAGTAGTAGTCATGTTAAAAGTTGCAGTAAAAGTAGTAACAGTGAATAGAGATAACATACACGGTAAAACAAACAAGGAAATAAAACAAAACAGAAGAGACACGCAATTGCGTATAAGGAAAACTTCAAATACGATAAGAAAATGTGACAAAGAGAAGGCTATACCGAAAATGAGCACGGAGAAACTTCGGGCTGGTGGTTCCTTGTGACATGGCTGCAGATTCTGTAGCAAGTTGTACATTAACAAGCAACCTACCTTAGCTTGCTGGGGAAAGACTCCATCTTAACAGCTGCAGTAACCTTAATCGGCCATCCTGTACAATAGTCTGGATAATACCCATTCATATTGAAGGTGTAAGTTGTAACATGCACTTTTCTTATTTCATTTATGCACTTTAAATGCATGAAATGCTTATTTCAGTTAAGTTGTGTTTGAGGCTGGCAGCCTCATCATGTAAATAAAGTGTCACATGAACCATCACTGCAACAGCTGGTGACTGCTTCGTGTGGCTTTCCTCACAAGGGACCAATAACAGAGGTAATCCATGCTCCAAAGGGAGCAGAAAGAGAATGATGAAGACATAATGGTATATATATATATATATATATATATATATATATATATATATATATATATATATATATATATATATGTGTGTGTGTGTGTGTGTAGATAGATAGATCG
The DNA here is from genome assembly GCA_024509875.1 of Oreohelix idahoensis. NCBI lineage: Eukaryota > Metazoa > Mollusca > Gastropoda > Stylommatophora > Oreohelicidae > Oreohelix > Oreohelix idahoensis. Next base: position 179,417 of record JAMPIV010019633.1, read on the forward strand.
ATCGATAGATAGATAGATAGATAGATAGATAGATAGATAGATAGATAGATAGATAGATAGATAGATAGATAGATAGATAGATAGATAGATAGATAGATAGATAGATAGATAGATAGATAGATAGATAAATCGATGGATGGATGGATAGATAGATAGATAGATAGATAGATAGATAGATAGATAGATAGATAGATAGATAGATAGATAGATAGATAGATAGATAGATAGATAGATAGATAGATAGATAGATAGATAGATAGATAGATAGATAGATAGATAGATAGATAGATAGATAGATAGATAGATAGATAGATAGATAGATAGATAGATAGATAGATAGATAGATAGATAGATCCGGTAACATTTCTTGAAGTTGCTCCAGCAGCGCAAATCACTTAACAAGCATCAACTACACCAGAGCACGTTCAACAACCATTCACTGCAACTGGACAGTTAAGTTGACCTAATCGACACTCATACTGAACTCTCAGTCACTACTCTATTAAATTGAAATCCTCCCATGAAGAAAATCACCATTTTCTAAAAGACCATATACCATTATTTAACTGTTTTCTAAAGTGACAAATTTTCCCATTTTAACATTGTTTCAATTATATTTCATAAATAAATATCATGTTTATATATATATATATATATATATATATATATATATATATATATATATATATATATATATATATATATATATATATATATATATATATATATATATATATATATATATATATATATATATATATGAAAATTGTAGTTGGTAGATTCTAAAGGTGTCATTAGGTGGCAGCAACATCCAGCTTGATGATTACTTATGCTTACAGTGTTTTGGGATTCTCAAGGAGGGCTGTTAACCTATTTCAAGAAGAAAGGCGAGAATGTTGAATGCTGCATCGTACTGAGAAGTTCTATTGATGCTTCGGGTTGCAATTCGAAGAAAACGTCCAGGTTTACTGACTAGAGGAGTATTGCTCCATCACGACAATGCCAGGTCACATACGGCTCGATTAACCCAGGAGAAAATTGAACAATTAGGGTGGCAACTTCTTGAACATCCATCTTACAGCCCCGAGTGATTTCCACCTGTTTGGTGCACAAAAAACTCACCTTGGCGGCAAACGTTTCGCGGATAACGAAGAGGTTGAACGTGAAGTGAAAATGTGGCCGAGACAGGAGACCAAAGACTTCTACGCTGCAGGTTTTGAGGCACTGATAAATTGATGGGATAATTGTATCAATGTTGGTGGAGATTATGTTGAGAAATAAAGAGAAATGTAAGTGCAATAATAAATGGTTTTTAAGTTCGTATCTTATTAACAAATTTTTTTATTGCCATTTGTGACCTATTTACTGACTTGCCCTCGTATATATATATATATATATATATATATATATATATATATATATATATATATATATATATATATATATATATATATATATATATATATATATATATATATATATGTGTGTGTGGGTGTGTGTGTGGGTGGGTGGGTGTGTGTGTGTGTGTGTGTGTGTGTGTGTGTGTGTGTGTGTGTGTGTGTGTGTGTGTGTGTAAATATAAAATCCTTCGTTGGAGTTGATAACTCAGTTGATTGAAAATGATAGTTGCACCCGCAATTTCTTTTTTTTTCAAAATACATATATACAAAGATATTAGATTAATAATACTTTATTGGATTACCTTCTGCTGGGGGCTCAATAAATACGATTCAGAAATATTTCTCTCACAAAAGTGGGCGGGGGAAACAAAGTTTACAACAAACTTAGTAAACGCAGTTCTTGCACTTGCCATCCTAGAAATACCTGAGACCCCCTGAAACAGGAGCTTCGTCCTCCTATTTGCATCACTGCCAAGAAGATGCAGCAATAGAGAATGCAGTCAGCGACCCATAGCTTGACTGCTTGCATCAGGGTCAGCGAACCAGAGCTGACCAAGACCCTACTCCACCTCCAGGTGGTGGTCCTGGAAATAGGCTGCATCACTGCAGTCTGGCTGAGAGAGTAGGGATCGCAGAGGGAAGGCAAACCCGGTCCCAAAAAATGCCGTGCTGAAGTCGGATGTGTCAACCGAAAGGTGCAGATATCACAGCTGCTGCGTAAACAGACACAGCGCAACCAACGTCCTTTTCAGGAGGAACGAGGAAGAAGAAGAAGAACTGCCAAGAATAATCTTGAGAGAAGGTTGCTACCTTTGGAGACCTCATAATTTTACTCAACCTGTCGGGCCATTATTGGACCACTACGGCAGATCAAGGGAGACAAGCCGTGGCAAAACGATTGTCTTACGTGTATTTGAAACATCAGAATTTTTACATACATACTTCAATAATGTCATTTCTATAAGGGTTTCAAATTATCTTCTGGTTTAACTGTGCAGCTATTCCGCACTCGCTAATCTGTTTATACCCCTGCATTTGGTTTACTTCACTTCACACCTCATAGCGGCAATGTTTTTTCATCAAAATTATCATTAGCAGGGAATCTCAAACTTGGAATAAGCACAGGCATATTTAAAGAGCTACGAACTGTGGGGATCTACTCTCTAAAATTATGTCACGGACAGAAACCAATATAAATGTACATGCTTTAAGAAGTCCACCGTTAAAAAGTCTCATTCAATCATAAAATCGTATTTGGAAAATTCACGACGACTCTACTTTAATTTTTAAGACCTGGCTTGCAGTAACCTCTGAGAGTTCACAGTGCACTGGTTAGGCATACTCCACTCAGAGGCAACGGTCTAACCAGAAGCTGTTGGTGTTTACCGGTGTCAAGGTTTAGTGTACTTTTACTGCCCACGATGGGGTCCCTGCTCCATTACCTCTTTTCAAGGGAATTATCATCTGCCATTTTTGAGTGCAGGAATCACAGTGTGAGGCTCCCCCAATCTGCATAAACAACTAAAACGTTTCACTATATTAAAATTATTATAAATAATGTCTCTTTGCTAGTGAAGAGGTTTTTTTTTTCTCTAACCAGCGGCACTCGAGCTTTCCAGCTCTTTTGGCCCAATGACATGTCATTGCGAGGCTGGGGGGGGGGGGGGGGGGGGGTGGGGGGTCAGTGGACTTTCCTTCCAACCCGGTCAGGAGCGTCGCTCCTTCCCATCCACACGGGATGTATGTGCAGGAGCGGTTCAGGTTATTCAGTCAAATTTCCGGTCGTAAACATTCCTTCACACGCTGACGCCCGAGTTTGAACCATGAAAACCTGGTCGCCAGTACAACGCCGTAGCCATTACACCAGCGCGGCTCCCAAGTGAAGAGGTTTAACAAGTACAGTAGTTCCATTTATTCACTACAGCAGAGGTTTTCAAACTTTTTTGGTACGCGGCTCCCTTGACCTGTTGTAGTGGGTTTTGATGGTATTGTATGGTTGTTATGTTACCTAGTGTAATGTATGAGGTCAGCTGTGAAGGCTCCTGAGATAAATGTTTATGTGAATTACAGAAGGCCCTTCTTACTACCACTTACGACCTCAAACAGATCTCTTTTACTATTATGAATGTAGCTACGTTAAAAAGTCTAGGGTACTGAAATGTAATGTGTTGTAATAGAATATACAAACACACACAGGTAATTAATAAGTCTAATAATATTAATAAAATCTATAACACACTGAACTAACTCAGACTGTTTTAGTTTTGATTTTAACAATTTTTTTCTAAATTTATTTGTTCTGAACCAATGTTTTATTTTGGTCAGAACATGTGAAATGTTATGGAGTTATAAATGGAATGCATAAATATATGGCATACTAAAATGGAATTTGTGTACATAGGTATTTTATAAGACTGGTTAATATTAATAATATTTATACTGTCTCTGGGAGAACTATTACTGGATGGGCTGTTGGGGTGGTGTCATCACACCCACTCTGTGACTACAACAAGCTTTGTCCATTGACTTATAGACTGTAGTAAATGTTATATTTCCCAAGAATTCAGTATATTTGTGATGGGGAAATATTTATAAATAGTTAAGAGTTCTGGTGAATCTTCAGCAGGCCACTTATTCACTCATCTTGTCTGTGAAGATCTGATACTGGATTCCTGTGGCCCACTCCTCTCGGTAGCTGGAATACAATGCTAGGCTGCACCGACACAAATGTTAGGCGGCACACACATCTGCTTGTGTATTCTTGATTAAGTATGTGGCACTACCTTAGTGCCACAACAGAAACTCACAATTCAGAATTGAGAACACAGTTATTACTAGCAAAACTCAGCTGAGCTGCTGGCTATAGTATGGCGTCCCACTAATTGTATATAATATCTTCTGGGAAAAACACCACTGGAAATACTGACTGTGTTCCCTGGACAGACTATTATCAAATGGCAAAAATGCGCGTCTCTATCCCGCTAATATGAATACATTTGTCCAATCACAGACTTCCCCCCTAACTTTTTCAAATCTACTACCAAAAGTCAAATTTCAGTCAGATCTCAGTCAAGTATGTATTATTGTCTGTTGGTCCGTCTGTCTCTTCTTGGTTTTTCACAAAAACACACTTGTTTCTTGGACCAACTACACGCAAAACCCCTACACAAATCTGCCTCCTAAGTTATTTTTAGCCACAATTCTCCAACCGTCCCCCTCTCTTTCATTACAGCTTGATTTTTGCATTTCCGTGTCTCAAGGACGAAAATTTGAAACTTTAGTGAAAGTATGAATAATACAGTCGCTAGTCTGATATGAACAACACAGTCTTTTGTCAATATCTTCCTTGTTATCTATCCGTCTGTATAATTGAAAGTATATTAGTTCTCTGCTTAAGATGGGCTATCAAACTAGCTAGGTTTTATATTCGTAACTCTATTATTAAGAAAAAACATATTTTTTCTCAAGTTTAGTTTTTTAAAATTTGTTCGCGAACCTTCTCCACGGCGTTTGCCGCTGAATTCAAATAAAACAACCAAGTACCGTAAAACGTCCAAGAAATGACTGTTTCGAACAAGAGCCAAGGTCTTTTCTGTCCATTTCCTTACATTGTGTCCACTAGTGACGTGAATTTTTTTTCTTTTACTACCAATTGCGTCTTTTAGCCTTTCTAGATTCAAACACGTGTTCAGTCATATTTTTCCTTTTTTATATCTCCGTTTCCCTCCCGTCTACAAAGGGTAAACCGTTTCGTCTGCACGTCTAACTAGTTAGTTTGAATGGCGGTAGGAAATGCGGGCATGGGCGAGCACGTCTCCTAGTATCTTACGCCTTATTTTTATCCCTACATTTTATCTTTATAATTGGAGATATTTTAACGTTGTATCACGGTAAATTCATCACACCTGTGCATAAATCACCGCGGCTCCTCTCTATACTATATATTATATATAAGCAATTGTACCCAAAAAGATATTAATGACTTCTGAATGTGCATATTTTACACCAGCATCCGCCATGATGACATCAGAGTTAGTGATCAGCTGTTCGTAACATAGACCTGCTCTGGAGTTTTATGGTGCATTTGTCAATAACGTCTAGTACCTAATGACACGTATTGGTACATGTAATAATACCTCGGCGCAAACATGTCGTCCTACGAAGATCTATATTTATTGATGGAC
>JAMPIV010019633.1:187500-190000 GCA_024509875.1 Oreohelix idahoensis
TGTATGTATGTATGTATGTATGTATGTATGTATGTATGTATGTATGTTATGTATGTTATGTATGTATGTATGTATGGTATGTATGGTATGTATGTATGTATGTATGTATGTATGTATGTATGTATGTATGTATGTATGTATGTAGCATGTATTCCTAGCCCGTACTAGATTTTGTCTTGATCATCTAGCCATTTCTTCGCTGCATGAATCACTCCTTCATCATCTTCAAACCTTGTCCCACGGAGTGCATCTTTAAGTGGACCAAATAGATGAAAATCAGAGGGTGCCAAATCCAGACTATAGGGTGGATGGGGTAGTACAGTCCAACCCAATTTGGTGATTGCTTCCCGTGTTGCCAGACTTGTGTGAGGTCGCGCATTGTCGTGAAGGAAAAGCAGGTCTGCTGGATTATTGTGTGGCCGAACTCTGCGAAAACGTTGATTGAGTTTTTCAATGTCTTAATGTAAGCTTGCGAATTGATTGTCTCTCCTCTTGGCATAACGTCCACAAGAATCACACCTTCAATGTCCCAAAAGACAGTGATCATGACCTTTCCAGCTAAAGGAATTGTCTTGAAATTCTTTCTTCTTGGTGATTGCGGATGATGCCACTCCATTGACTGTCTTTTTGTCTCAGGTTCAAAATGATGTGCCCAGGTTTCGTCACCTTTAACGATCTCAGTCAAAAAGCTCTCTCCATCAGCATTGAAACGCTCCAACAATTCAGATGAAACTGCTTTCCTTTGCAATCGGTGGTCATTTGTGAGACTTCGAGGAACCCATCTTGCGCAAACCTTAGAAAATCCGAGAGTTTTTATAACTGCATTTGCACTACCAATGCTGACTGAAAGCTGTAAGGCCAATTGTTGAGTAGTGATTCGCCTATCAGTAAGAATAATGCCCGCAGCGCATTTCAACATTTCTGCGTTGGTGGCTGTGGCAGGATGTCCACAGCGCGGCCGATCAAGCAGCTCCGTATCTCCACTTCCTGATTCTTTGATTCTCTGAACCCAGCGACTGACTCTACTCCTGTCGACTGCAAAACTTCCATACACATCACATAGACGCTTGTGAATGTTTACAACCGTTTCCTTCTCTGCAACGAGAAATTATATCACAATTCGCTGCTTATAACGCAAGTTGCTAATACGCTCCATTTCAACGGTTTTGGGGAGCCGTATTATTTGGCCGGTCGCGGTGCAATTTGATGCACACAATTGGCTCATGCCATATTTGAAGTGTGCAAAATTTCATGCTTCTATCTTCATTATTAGCTGAGAAAAACGATGTGGTGCATTACTTTGTGAACGCCCCTCGTATGTATGTATGTATGTATGTATGTATGTATGTATGTATGTATGTATGTATGTATGTATGTATGTATGTATGTATGTATGTATGTATGTATGTATGTATGTATGTATGTATGTATGTATGTATGTATGTATGTATGTATGTATGTATGTATGTATGTATGTATGTATGTATGTATGTATGTATGTATGTATGTATGTATGTATGTATGTATGTATGTATGTATGTATGTATGTATGTATGTATGTATGTATGTATGTATGTATGTATGTATGTATGTATGTATGTATGTATGTATGTATGTATGTATGTATGTATGTATGTATGTATGTATGTATGTATGTATGTATGTATGTATGTATGTATGTATGTATGTATGTATGTATGTATGTATGTATGTATGTATGTATGTATGTATGTATGTATGTATGTATGTATGTATGTATGTATGTATGTATGTATGTATGTATGTATGTATGTATGTATGTATGTATGTATGTATGTATGTATGTATGTATGTATGTATGTATGTATGTATGTATGTATGTATGTATGTATGTATGTATGTATGTATGTATGTATGTATGTATGTATGTATGTATGTATGTATGTATGTATGTATGTATGTATGTATGTATGTATGTATGTATGTATGTATGTATGTATGTATGTATGTATGTATGTATGTATGTATGTATGTATGTATGTATGTATGTATGTATGTATGTATGTATGTATGTATGTATGTATGTATGTATGTATGTATGTATGTATGTATGTATGTATGTATGTATGTATGTATGTATGTATGTATGTATGTATGTATGTATGTATGTATGTATGTATGTATGTATGTATGTATGTATGTATGTATGTATGTATGTATGTATGTATGTATGTATGTATGTATGTATGTATGTATGTATGTATGTATGTATGTATGTATGTATGTATGTATGTATGTATGTATGTATGTATGTATGTATGTATGTATGTATGTATGTATGTATGTATGTATGTATGTATGTATGTATGTATGTATGTATGTATGTATGTATGTATGTATGTATGTATGTATGTATGTATGTATGTATGTATGTATGTATGTATGTATGTATGTATGTATGTATGTATGTATGTATGTATGTATGTATGTATGTATGTATGTATGTATGTATGTATGTATG
>JAMPIV010019633.1:195000-272500 GCA_024509875.1 Oreohelix idahoensis
TTAGTTACTTGCTTTAGTTTGTTCTGGCTTTTTTTACCCACATCTTTCTCTATTTAATTTATTGTAATCAAAATTATTTTTGTTTTATTAGTTTTGTGTTTATTAATTTTTAAATGTTTTTGTGTGTGTGTGATTAATATGTTTTGCAACGTTCTGCTGTGATGGATACATTTATTTACCCTTTCTTGTCATTTCTAGTACTTCTTCTTCTTCTTTGTTCCTTAGCCGCCGACCGTCAAAGCAGTCAATGGCCATCACGCCTAGTGGCGTCTTGTAGGGCAACAACAAATTGATTCCACTTTGCTCAGTCGGCGGCCATCCTTCGTACAGTGCCCCAACTCTGGTTCATTCTTTGCATCTCAGCCTCCACTGTCCTCCGCCAGGTTGTTTTTGGTCGGCCTCTCTTTCGTTTTCCTTCAGGGGTCCAAAGCATAGCTGTTCTTGTGATGGCATCGGGGTCTCTTCTGAGGACATGGCCAACCCAGCTCCAGCGTCTGCCAGCTATGATGGTGTGCATGTCCTCTTGCTTGCTCCGAGTAAGCAGATCTTGGTTGGTGATGGTATTCGGCCAAAAGATTCGGAGAATTTTTCTTAGGCATGTTGTGTGAAAGGAGGACAATTTCGATATTTCCTTCTCTGTAACTTTCCAGCATTCCGCACCTTAGAGAAGCACAGAAAGCACACAGCTCTGATATAATCTTAATTTTGTGCTTGTGCTGTATTGAGAGGACTTGTAGATGTTGTTTAGGCTAAAAAAGTCTGTTCTTGCCTTATTCATTCTGATGTTGATGCCTTTGCCTGCCCCGCCGTCTGGTGTTACTATGCATCCTAGGTATGTGAAGGTGTCTGTCTGTACCAGGTGCTGATTCCTTACTGATATGGGCTCAGGGTTGCTCACATTGAGCGTCATGACCTCTGACTTCTTTAAATTGATGTTCAAGCCCACCTGCTGGCTAAACTTATTAAGTCTATCCGTTTTTTCCTGGATGTGTTGATGTGAATGTGCTGGTAGTGCAATGTCATCTGCATATTCCAGATCTTCCAATGTAGAAAATGTAGTCAATCTTATTCCTCTTGGACTGCCCTGTTGTCTGGCGCATCACCCAGTCTATGACTGTTAAAAATAGAGTGGTTGATAAGGGGCATCCCTGTCGTACTCCTGTCTTCACCTCAAAGATTAGGTAGCTCTGCCCGAACATAGGCTCACCAGTCACGTATGTCCCCACCGCTCCGTTCAAGGCTTAATGTTAGAAGTCGTGTGTGTGTATGTATGTATGTATGTATGTGTGTGTATGTGTGTGTGTATGTGTGTGTTTGCGTGCGTGCGTGCGTGTGTGTGTATGTATGTATGTATTTATGTATGCATGTATTTTAGTTTTGTGTTTATTAATTTTTAAATGTTTGTGTGTGTGTGATTAATATGTTTTGCAACGTTCTGCTGTGATGGATACATTAGTTACCCTTTCTTGTCATTTCTAGTACAGACATCTGTTTTATGTTGACTAGCACGTTACTCATCCAGAAATGACTGCAAAGAATTATGGTGTGCATTGGCTGTTTCATGTCCTGAGAATGGCACCGTTTTTCCTGCATTCAGTTTCTTCCTTTCCATTTCGTTCCACCCAACAAGTAAGCCCGTCAAAAAGTACAGACACTTGTAAACTTTAATTAACAACAACACACATACAAACACGGAAGACAAATGAATGAGTTAAAATTAATAAATAGTTTTTTTTTTTTTTAACCTCTTGCCAGGAATCACACCCAGAACATATGCTTGAAAGGTGAACGTTCGGATTATTATACTATAAACTGCCTCTGTGTGGTTAGGGCTGTGCCGGATTAAGCTTTCTTGGCCCTAAGTACTGAAAATATTATGGTGTCCCCCATTCCTACAAAATGTGAAACTCAAAATGAAATATTAAGACAGAAATATTTTTTTTTCTAAAATAGCTTTTTTTTTCTTCATTTCGTGGTTGTGAAATCATGATTCGGTCCAAAACTGTTAGAAACAGTGACAAATGTTGCATATTTTGTAATAGCAAAATGTTAATGTTTTACACTTCTTCACTGAACACTGTTGAATTGCAGATAATCATGATCAGTCTGTAACAGAAAATGGAGGTGGGGGTGTCTTTCTGACCTTAAGCACTGGTGCAGAAAAAAGGCTGTCAGTGGCAACAGGACGATTCTCCAGCAACTTCAGAGCAGAGGCAGAGGCCTTGAAAACTGCAGTAGAGGTTATATTGACAGAAGAAAGCACAGAGAGACAAGTTGCTTTCTTTACTGATGCACAGTCAGTAATTGCAACTTTGAAAAGACGAAATAATACAGACCTGGATGATCTCAAAATAGTGCTCCACAAACTTTGTCAACGATTCAAAAGTGTTGTGATCCAATGGATCCCATCTCATTGTGACATCACCAGCAATGAAGAGGCTGACAGAATGGCAAACGAAGGTTCACATCTACCTCAGCCTGATGCAAGCATAACTTTTGAGGAGGCAAAGAGTTTTATCAGAATCAGATACAGAAACAAATGGAATGTAGACCATCCAGGGCACACACAGAATGATGCTTACTACCAGCTCCACAGAAGAGAACAAGTGGTAATCTTCAGACTCCGCACTGGCCACAACAGATTGAGATACCATCTATTCAACACGCTAAAGATAAGAACTACCGATCAGTGTAACTGTGGCACTGATAAAATGACTGCCGAACATTTGCTTCAAAGTTGCCCTTATATGTGGTACAGAGAAAGTGTATTTGGCCGACGCCAGCTCCTTTCGTGGAAAAGCTTGCGGTAATCAGTACATTGTTTGTACAGGGCCGACATATTGAGGCTAATAGTTAAAGTTATTGAGGCAAATTTTCTCTGGTATTGATTTACGTATTTCATATGTTTGTTAGCCGTGTGTGGCGGTATTGTGTGTAGTCATTCATTAAAGGGAACCTGAAGAAAGTGTTAATCTTTCTGTGTCAGCCATTATATGTTGTGGTCGTACTCCTAATGGAGCGAGCCTATAATTATTGATATTGATTGTTGTGATAAATCCACAATATTAGTGGCACTGACATCTGGGTGGCTCTGTTCCATTCTTTAAAGGCGGTAGAGCCTAGATTTTCATTAAAAAAGCTAGAAGGTATGCACATAGATTGATAGAAGGTAATAGTAGCATTGTGTTTACGCATTCAGGGTAACAGTGTTCACGCAAGTGTGTTTGTTTTTGGTTAAGCTGTTGTGCAGTTAGCTGTTTACGGTCGGTGACCTCGATAACGGTTGTTGACCTTGTTAGGAAACAGGTCGCAGCGTCACAGTGAAAATTGGTATTTTCAAGTTCAGAGAATATTTGACAGTTATTGTGTTTGTCACTGTGTTGCAAGGTAGTGTTGGTGAGGCTGGAAAGTAGTATTGGAAGAGTAATAGAATAAAGGTGCAGCTGGCTTCTGGCATTTCAGTTTGAGGTATTGCAAGGTATAGTTTGTGTCTTAGTGATATTGATCCAGGTGGAGCAGCGGAGATTAAGGTGTCATTATTGTCTGGTACAGATTGTCCTAAGTGACTAATGGTGTCAGGCGGGAGATAGATTGTCAAGTTCGGTATAGTTTGACCCAAGTAACAGACTGTGTCAGAAGGGAAATTAGTTTGTCAGGAAATTGTTGGATGGTAAGAAGGTCAGTAGTGACATAGGTATCTCAGGATATGTTGAACTCCTCTTGTTTGGATCTGTGTGAGCAGGTAGCCAATTAACTGTAGAGCCATTGCTCGGACTGACTATATCTACCTGGGAAACTTTATCTCCTGCGTTCCGGCAAAGTTCTGTGGTTTTCAAGCCGTACTGATGTGCCTGTCCAGTGGGTGCCTACCAACGCCTCTGTCGTGACCTTACTTCACTGATGTGCCTGTCCAGTAGGTGCCTACCAACGCCTCTGTCGTGACCCTGGAAATTTACTGTGCAGTAGACTGGTGGATTTCGCAAGTGTCGAACTGTGAAGTGAACTTTTCGCGTGACTCATATATCATAGTGCCTAAGGACTTATTTGTATTATCTGGCACATAGACTTGTGAAACTTGTTCTTTTTCCTCGCTTTCGTTGTAGAAACTTAGTTGTATCTTCATATGGGGTTAGTTAGTTAGGTGGGATCTTCCACTATAAGTTCCTATTTCTTGGGGGGTCTTTACTATTATATATATAATAAATTTTGGATATGTGTTACTTATATTTTTGCTTATATGTTAATTAGGTTTTTTTGACTGATGTGATTAAGTTGGTGGGTAGTGAAGGAGATAGCTCTCAACAATTCATTGTTAAGTATAGTTGTTCTTTAGTTTGCTGTGTTTAATGTTATATTTGTGAGTTCAAGGGTGGACGGGTGGCGAGTTTAATTCATTCTCTTCTTATTTGTGGGAAAAGATTGGATTAGACTGATTTCTTTCTAGGGTATGGCTGTGTATGTTTAGTGGTGGAGTAAGGCAGAAGGTTTTCCTGCGACTGCCCTACTTAACATTTTAAGCCCTGTTGTTGTTAGGTGTACCGGTGTGGTTTGTATTTACATTGTCTTTTACATTCAGTAATTCTTCTGTTGTGTTTAAGTGATGTGATCTCTCGTTCCTTCTTGCTATCTTGTAAATACGTTTACAGGTATCCCTTGTTTTCGTTCGTTGTCAGTCACGCTTTGTATATATCAGTCTATTCCTGCTCTGATCTTGTCTGTCATCTTACTCCTTGTGACTGGGATTTATCGTAGTGTTCTGTGTGTGTCTTTTCATCTGTGGAGTGTTCATTTTGCCAGTGTAAACATTTCAATTAGATAGTATATTAATTAGTTATATATTGTCAGAGTACAGCACCAGTGTGGGTGCCAGTAACAGACCATGGTGTAAAAGCTGATTTATTGTCAAACTTGGTATAGTGGTGTCATAGCACCAAGAAGTATTATCAGCTGATAAAATACAACTGTCGACTATAGTAAGGGTGTTTTCAGTTGTGTCACAGAGACTAAGTGTTCGGAAGGACCAAACTTACAGAGTAAGGAGACAGTAGCCAAGTGGCAAAGTAAGATTATATGTATACAATAAGAGTTAAAGTGAATTATGTAAATATATTGAGAGGTGAGGTGGTTTATACTTACAGGCATATGTTTGTACCTCGAGAAGGGATATTGCTATTTACGTATCATTAAGACATACCTGTTTAGCAGAGGGGTATCAGTTGAGAAGTGAGGCGGGTTTTGTGGTACAGGTTATTGAGTATTTGCATTGTTAGAATCAATAGCAATATAAACAGATTCATAGATAGTATTTAGTATTGTGAATATACATCATGGACTATGATAGTTTCATGCGGTTAGGTAAGGAAGCTGGGTACACAGGAAAAGAATTGCTGGATTATGCCAAGACAGAATTCCAATTAAAAGAGAATCAGGATGCCTTAAGAGATTTACGTACCGAGGAACGAGAACTCAAGATGAAAGAGGATAGAAAGTTAGAATTTCAAGAGAAGAAGATGAAAGAGGATAGAGAGGTAGAATTAGAGAAGGAAAGAATGAGAATAGCTTTGGAAGAGAAAAAGATTGATAAAGAAAAAAATTGAAGAGATTAGAAGTGGGTGCGAGTGGTCAGAACTCGACTCCTGGGGGGTCTCATTGCCAAATTTCAATGAAAAAAATCGATAGTTTAGATTTTTCTTGAGAGGTTCGAGACCGATTGCGTGGCATGGAAGGCTGACAGAGATCAGTGGTTATCTGTTTATTTTGATAGTTGTTTACATCCAATCAGTTACTGAAGGACTTGTGAAGTTAGGGGATTGGAGATTGTGGCACATTTCTTAGAAACAGAAAGAGATTTCCAGCTGCACTTTCAAATATAAAGGAATTTGAAAAAATAGTACCAGAGGTGCAATGATAAGGCTAGAGATAAAGAATTACTAGCACTGCAGTAGAGAGGTAACAAAACTATAACACTGGTTTCAAGCATTTACAATGCAAATGGCCATAGGTTCGCTAAGTATAGAACTAAGGTTAATTGGAATTTTCAAGAACTTAATGTTAGACAACCAAATCTTGTAAGGGATTACAATATATACATGAAAGTAATGGACAAGATTGACCAGCCAATTAACAAGTTCAATGTTTTGAGAAAGACCAATAAATATTGGAAAACTCTTTTTTTCATTTTCTGGATATTGCTATGGTAGATGCTTACATTTTATTTCAAGACTAGCAGAAAAAACTCCCAGATGTGGAAGACCAGGTAGATATGGTCAGCTAGATTTTACAGAAGAACTAATCCAGAATTGGGGAACATAAGTTTGTATGATGATGCATTACTCGCTTCAAAGCCACCAGTTTTTTCTCGGCACACCATGGACCCCAAGTTTACAGAGACAAAAAGAAGTTGTAAGCTTTGATATCAGATTGTAAAGATTGAAAGAAAAACAAAAGTTAAATGTAAAGTTTGCGATATTTTTAAAAAATGTTTTAATGCAGATAGGTATTGTCTGTCAGAATACCACAAGCCTTAGTAGAAAATATATAAAGATGTGTTGAGTCTTTATTATGTCACCCTCATAACTGATTTTACTTATGTGTTAGTGATCAGTGGTTATCTCTGTTATCCACGTTGCTAGTAGGGCCTGCGATGGAGACTTTCTATAGCCTCCCGCTAGAAGAAAGAGCTGATTACGACAAAGTAAAGGAAAGGTTGCCTCGGAAGTTCCGTATGACTGCTGACGGGTACCGGACGCGTTTTAGAAACGCGATGCCAAGTGCAGACCACGACTTCGAGGATTTCATCGCGAAGATAAAACTTCTGCTCAACAGATGGATTGACATCGAAGGAATTCCTAAGGACTATAATGGCTTGCTAGATTTGATGCTACGCGACAAAGTGCAGTCGACTGAGTTGTTAGCGTTTTTCCAAGAGCGCCAACCAAAAGACATTGATTCAATGGCCCAATTCGGGCACCAAAATGTCCTGGCCCATCCGGGCAAACCCATCCAGAATTCGGGTCTGCCAGACACCTTAGTCGCAAGCGTCGGCAAAGTACAACGCCAATCATGGCAAAGCCAGGCAGGCGAGGCAGATAGGCGCCACGAGCAGAAGCACGATAGGTCCTCCAGTCCCTTTCAGCCAAGAAGAGGAAATTATGGGAACTTCCGATCCCATCGGAATGGCCGCTCGAACTGGCAGAACCGACAATTTAAAAGTGATAGCGACGGAAGAGAGCGCCAAACGCAGAAGCAGGTACGCTTTGAGGAGTCGCGGGACGAAGATCGATTTTGGTACACAACGAAACATCTCAAGCAGAGGAGTGGTTCCTCAGAGAGTCGATCTTCCGACTCCGATGCGCGGTCTTCGTCATCGAAAAGCTCCAGCAAGAGTCCACGCGATGAGTCGAAGAGGGAGCGCCTGTGTTCCAATTGTGGTGGCAATAATCATTGCGCTGACAGGTGTCCTGCCCCAATTGAACACGTGAATTCTGCGTTTGTGTTTGACACATTCAACAGCGAGGACTGTGTGGGGTGTCGTCTGTTGTTCCATGCGAACGAGAAGATAGTGCTACACTGTGGGCATGCGGCACCATGTCTGTCGGCGGTCCATGAGACTGGCATGGTGGCTCTCCACAAAGGAATGGTGGAGAAGAAACCAGTCTCCGTGATGAGAGACACTGGATGTACCACAATTGGGGTGCGTCGGTCGTGTATCGACGAGTCCTGCTTTACAGGCTAAACTGTAATGTGTACTACATTTGGGGGCAAAGTTGAATCCTACCCCCAGGTGTATTAATGTGGACACCCCGTTCCTGTCGGGTAGAGTGAACGCGTTTGTCCTCGAAGACCCGATCGACCGATTTAATTGTCGACAATGTTCGGGGAGTGCATAGTGCCATGGGTGTGACTGGAGCAGAGGCTCAGCAACACCAAAGTCCCAAGGCGGATGACCAAGTGGTCGAGATATTACCACCTGGCGAGAAAGTACATCTGGGACGGGGTTCGCGGCAAGGGCCAAGGCACATGAGTAGGAACAGTAGAGGCATATCCGAGGGCCCGGTAGCTGGCGATCGCACAGTATGGTTTGAAATGTTCCCCTGAGTGCTAGTTGGTGCACACTCAGACGAATGTTTAATGAGGTCGCGCCGGTTAGATTTGTGGAGGTATTGTCATTGCGTGACTTTCGCGAATAGGTGGGGTGCGCGTGAGGCAGTCAGGTAGAAGCACATATCATTGCTCCATAACCACCTGCTGATAGTCCAGCAATAGCAAGGGATAGGTTTCGGGTTTGCATTCAGTTAAGGTGTTTCGGTTAATGTGAAACGAATAGCAGAGTCTGACCCATGCAGCGAGTACTATTCTGAGAAATATAATGTGTTCTGTACAGCATTATAGGGTAGTGAGGAGACATGGAAGGTATTGACATGTGATGGTGGGTAGCAATGAATTGCAACCACGTTTGAGATGTTTTATAATCTATAAAGATCATGTTGATGCTATACTATGTCATGCTTTGTAATGTATGTATCATGGAGCCATAAAGGCAATTTGCCAGAGAGTGAATGCAATGTACATATAAACCATGTTACAAATGACGGTTTATGTAATGAGACTATATACGATTGTGGGTGCTTTTATTAGAGTATATAGAAATGTATTACGCATTGTGTTTTGATAGACCAGGGGGGACAGTCGTTGTTATTTTTCACGACTGTCAGAACCTGGGATAACATACGTCATACTCATGTTGTGTTTTGTGGATAGGTGGAGAAGGCATGAACGACAATGGTGGTGGAGAAATATGGCATTCTCTAGTCAGATGAGGAGATGCTATGCTGACATATGTTCGTCCATACTCCGAAGGGAGTCGGGCGAAGCTCCTCCGGTGGAAGAAATCTACGTTTTCTTTCGGGGGGGGGGGGGGGGGGGGGGGTGGATGTCCCGGCGCTATTTCGCAGTGACGGAAAATTAGGTTGGCGACATTGTTAGCAGTGAGTTTTGGCGAAACTGATAACGTAAACGACGAAGTCATGTGACAGGGCGGAAGCCGAAAAGGATTAGGCGCCAAAACGGGGATTAAGTTCTAGCCTGTGTCCCAGTGAGGACGTATGATTGATATTTCCCTCGCCAGCATTTTGCTGAGAAGAGTGCCATGAGTGGTGTATCCTATGTTTTGCCTCAGTGCGGATTCATTGGATTATATTGTGTAATGCTAGATGTGTTGAATTATCTAGTGGCATTTTACATGTACCGCAAATTATAATTGGTCTATGTCTGAGCATTTTTATTGTCATAGATAATGGCCGCTATGGTGAGCGGTAATCAGTACATTGTTTGTACAGGGCCGACATATTGTGTTGTATGAGGCTGTCGTAAATTTTGTGAATGATAATTATGATCAATTATGGTCCCGTCTGAATAGAACTAGAACAGGTGATAGCTCAGTGGGAGATAAGGTAAAGAAATAGATTTTCAAGAGTGAAATGGTGAAAGGTAAAATCTGTCCCTGGATTTGAGAGATAATCTAATCCAGCCTATCGTTTACGACTGAGATTCTTAGATCAGACAGTTTTCCTATAAATATATATATTGATATATTCAACCACTCACATACACACACAGATAAGTGACGACACATAGACGAACAAACGTGAAAACTATAGTAATGGATGTAGGGATATTGGGACTAGTTGGCCGACACTGGTAATACGTTTTATGTTAATGTTTATTTATCATAAAAGAAACTTCACAACAGTTATTATCAAATATCAAAAATTACAAAAAAATCATAGGTTACAGAATTAATAGAGAAATAGGCACATAAGTGCACCTCCCTATGTGGAGACAAGATCCCACAAAAAAAAAGAAGTTAATTAACCCCCAAAAAGGTCAAAATAATTGCACTAGGGTCTAGGATTTGAATATACTGTCAAGAACAGAGCTACTAGTTAGTCTATTCTGAAAGGAACAGTATTAGCAAACCTAAGAAGAAAAAAAACAAAGTGAGTATATTAGTTATCATCATCTCAACCTGTAACCCGTCATGGGTCGTAGGGATGCCATGGTGGAAGCATCAGCAGACAGGGTCTTCCACTGCTCTCTATCCTCAGCAATGCGTACAAGTGTGGAAAAACCGTGTCCTGCCCATTCTTTGATGTTATCAGCCCAGGATTTTCTTTGCCTTCCTCTTCTCCGTTTACCTTCGACTGTTTCCTGGAGGATCGTTTTCGAAAGGGAGTCATGACGAGTTACATGCCCAAACCAGGCAAGCTTTCGACGTTTCACTACTGATAAAAGTGGTTCTTGGTGGCCTGCATTAGTTATACAATGTAAGAATTATTCATCCCTGTTTTTCTCTCGCTCTGACAGACATGTGATCACATCCATACACTCTTACCAGAAGGTGCTTTCACAACATCTGGAACAATCGTTAAGGTACACACAGCAAATCCAAGTTTGGGTTTTGGCGAAATAAGCCCCAGTTTCTCCAAGGCTAATTAATCCAAATGTTGGGAAACGCTTGATTCGTTACTGTTAGTAGGATGCTGATTATGTCACTTCAATTTTGTCCAGGTAGGAAAATACTTAAGAGATCTAATGTTCACAGTGTACAGTAGCTTGGAATATTCGATCGTTAAATAGAATGTCAGGTAAATAAATCTGTTCAGGATAACTCTTTGCCACACAACACGATTGGTCGGTAATCGGGTAATGTCAATGTTTGATTATGTCGCCACAACGGGCTGAATGTATATGAAGTTGGGAAAAAAGAGATCTGAATATCTATAAGTCCAGTTACAATTTATTATTAATATTCTTTGGGTTGGTACTCTGTCTCTTTCTGGGTGTAAACAAGAGGCCAGACCGGTCCACCTTGAAAACCCAATATTTATATCAGAATGTTCTTTTGTACTGTTGGACTTAAGTCCGTTATTCTCAGATTCAAATGGAAGCCGCTGGTAGGTTTTGAGTATGTGACCCAGTACTAGATGAAGAAAAATACAAAATACTGAACCACAGTATAGTATTCTCAGTCCTATCCTAACCCGCGTAATATAATATTATCCACTTTGGTTATTTAACTTAATTAGAAACTACAAGCTTAGAGCTTGTCTTATCGTTAAAAACCCCGTGAAATAAATTCTAGTCATTTACAAAATTAAATCATCGTGAATTAAAAATAAATATATATTTCGTCAGTATTCATAATGAATAGGGCATTTACTAGTAGATTAAAATATCTCTTACTGGTTAATATCAGTTAGTTAGATTAACGCTACAGCCGGAACAATTCTGGTGTAGATCATTTTAATTCTGCTAGTCAATTTAACACAGCAATCCTAGAGAAATATAGATGACGACTTTTAACCACTAAATCTCTCAACACAGAAATGTTAGTGAAATATAATACCGGACATAACAATTAAATCACTCAAAATTCTAGTATAATATTTACCGCAAACACAGAAATATGACTGTCTCCAAATCGAAAACTAAGAAATTCCACTGATAAATGGATCTAGAAATCGACGCTAGACGCCTAAAAAAATCTGTGGATACTGGATAACTGAGTTTGGAGGATTCGGTATATATAAGAATTAGATAGAAAACCGCCCGCTCTTGCGATTTATAACACCTTTGGGCAAATCTTCGTTCAAATTCTGAATCAGAGGAAAAATTCACACTTTTACTGCTTGCAGACTCTGGCCACGAACGAACGGTCTTTTGATCCCGACTCATCTGAAGCTTAATTACCTACACGAACGAATGGACAAGGGGTGGGTAACTCGTTGATTAACTCCATTTCTTATCTCCCCCTGACCAAAGTTTTCACGAAACGAACGAACAGGGGGAGGTAATTGTAAATTATCTCCCCTTTTGGCAAAAGTACGACTTTCTGAATAGTCGCCCTTGGTTCTCTACAAATCTACCACCCGGCCCCTCTCTGTACACTATTACAGCGGTCTGATTGTAAACGATGCTAATGCTTCTAAGACGTAGAGAAACGAAAGAAAAGAATAGACGTGGCTAAATTAAGAAAGAGACAGATATCTAAGAGTAGGAGGCTTTTACGTAAACTGAACGTGCATATAAAAAACCACAAAGAGAGGTGGGAACCGGGTTGAATCAAAAACGTGATGATACATGTAAATATATTTACATACTCTGTCACAGAGGCTAATAGTTAAAGTTATTGAGGCAAGTTTTCTCTGGCATTGATTTACGTATTTCATATGTTTGTTAGCCGTGTGTGGCGGTATTGTGTGCAGTCATTCATTAAAGGGAAAGTACCTGTAGAAAGTGTTAATCTTTCTTTGTCAGCCATTATATGGCTCCTAATGGAGCGAGCCTATAATTATTGATATTGATTGTTGTGATAAATCCACAATATTAGTGGCACTGACAGGGGGAAAAATAATAATGCCATAATTACAAATGAAAATAATCGTTACACTATAATCGTTATATGATCATATATAATGCATTCAATTTTATCTCAACAATTATTTCTAGTTTTTTTTAACCATCTTTTGGACACCCCCCTCCTCCCCCCGGTTGGGCTGGTGTCCTATGCACATGCTTCGCTTGCTTAATGGGTAATCCGGCCCTGAGTTAGAGACATACCGAGACAATTATTAGAGAATACACATTGTAATTGGTCCTATTTCCGGTTTAATTATAGTTACCAGCAGTGAGGAGATCCTTGAAATTAATTTCTTTCTATTTTTAGTTCTCGCGCGAATGATTTTGAAAGCATAGCATGACACACCGCACGCTAAATACCTCGCAGCGGCCAAAAACCCACATAGACATCTGGAAACAATAATAAAAATACACACTCTTCTGAAACAACAATAACATTTACAGTGTAAAACTCGACAGAGCCCACCCTCAGCTACTGGAGGACCCTCTAGACCGTCTTGTGGAGTCAGCAGACGGCGGAGGAGAACTACTGACCAAAACAAAACAGAAAAAGAGAAACCCAGAGTGCCACTTGTCATGATGCACTGGAATGCAGAGGGAGTGAACAGCAAGCAGGCTGGATACAGCAAAAAGACAGAGCTGGAAAACATTTTGTATGAGAAGCAAGTCAGTGTTTGCTGTATCCAAGAGACTCACTTGAAAGCAGATCAAACCTTTAAAATAAGGGGATATCAATGCTTCAGATCCGACAGAAAAGATAAACGAAAAGGAGGAGTACTTACTCTTGTAAGGAATAACATTCCTGCACACGAAAGGAAAACCTTCATGGATGGAGTGTCGTAGATTTTCGATAGGGGAATTAAGACTTGGGTTGGTCCCTTCGGAATAGCTTAGAATGAGTGATAGATACAGTGAGAGTTGGTGAAAAGCAAAAGAATTTCCACACGTGAGATGATAGAATGTGATATAGAGGCTGTCTTTGAGAATCGAGATAATCTTCTCTCTCTCACCTATCTTCTACGACCGCTTTTAAAGTGTCAGACAGTCTAAACCACAGATATATATTACATAAATCTCTATCTACTCACGGGCACGCACATATACGTGACGACAGTTAAACACACAGACGTGGGAAAACTATAACAATGATATATGTATATTTTAGAACGAGCTGACCAACACGATTTCTAAGTTCAAGAGAGATTTTAATTATCATTTAAAATCTTCTCACAACACCAAAGAAATACATCACGGAAAAACATATACAAATAGTCATAAATTCAAGAAAATGCTACAAGGATGATAGCCCGTTAGAATCTTACTCTAGGTTTAGCCCACAGCCCCGTTAAGAGTACAGATGATGGCCCAAAGAGTTATAGATACATAGGGTTTAGTCTGAGAGGTTTCTTTCTTTCTCGTCAGTGTATGAACAGAGTTGGATAATCTGATTTAGCCTAAGAAAAAGAAACTCTAGCAGTTGTAACAAATTCTGCAGATTAAAAAGTTAAGACAGCAAATAGGTGACAATATACACCGGTAAAATAACACTCTGACCTGCGTACACTCATTCATTCAGCCATGACCATGTGCTCACAGTTATACTTACAACTTTGCTCGCTGCCTCTGGGAACACAATAAATTCTAGGACCTTCACACAGACCCGTAAATGCAGTTCTCGACCAAGAAATCCCCAGTTCCAACAAGACGTACTGAATTTCTCTGTCTCAGGGAACGATTCCTTGGGTGTTCTTATTTTTTTTTTTGGATGTCTGTTAAGTCACATAAAATTTGTCCAGGCACGAAAATTAGCAGAGCCCAATGTCATTAGCTTTGGTTTCTAGAATTTAAGGAATGTCAGATCGGTGTCTACTTTCAGGAAGGTACTATATTTGGTCACCACAATACTAGTCAAAAACTCTGTCGGAATGTTAATGTTATTCTTGTAACTATTCTCGCCGCCAGGCAGCATGTACATTTAAATTTGTGGAGCAATATGAACTGGCTCAAAAGCCCAATATATATTTCTGGTCTTTAGAAACCGTTAGTGGGAGTCGTATTACTGTCTCTCTCTGATGGCATATGCACTGTCAGACCAGTGTTACTTGAAAATAAAACCCACGTGGTTAAAGATAGGAAATGTCTATGCTTCTCATAAATATGTCTCTCATGCTACTAAACGCTGGCCAGTTGGGATCACCCCAATAATCACTGAATGAAGAAAAACAACATATAATATAATATACAGAATATGTATTCGTTATAACTTTACATTTTAAACGGCAAGCCTACAACTTGACTTATTATTTAAAACTTCCCGTGAAGTAAGTTATATAAAAATCGATCATCAGGAATTAGGAATATCTGCGTATTCCGTCAATATTCACTGATGTCGCATCTAGCATTTATCAGTTAGTTTAGAAAAAGATACTCGACTGAGTAGTTAGCAGTTAACTAAATTCATTACAGTTATATGTTGTTTAATGCTAGAAATTATAATTTGTTCTGCTTTCCACTGAAAAACGTCACTAGAAAATAATACAGACTATATAAATTTAGCACTCTGTTCAAAAGAAACTAGTGAAATATGAAATAAGCGACTTAACACTTTATCACTTCACAAAATACTAGATATAATATATATTAATCTCACCCCAGAACTACGGTAACACCACGACTAGGATAATTCACTAGATAGGTAGTTAGAAGCTCGTCAGAAATCTGACGAGAACTATGAAATTCGCTATACAAGCTTCATTCGCTAGCTCAGCCGTAGAAAACACTGTCCCCGGGGAAACTGCAGACAGCTGTCGGCTCTCCGGTCTGACGGAATGCATTATAACACTTCTCGTCTGCCTGACATCTATGTAATAGAATGCTAGTGCGATTCTCCGTTTTTGAGAAAAGAAACAGGTAAAGTTAAGGAATAGTATGAAAATATATTTCGCAAACGAATGGATGCAAAATATACAGGAAAAGGAAATCAAGAGAGATAACAAAATTAAAGAATTCGGGTGAAAGAATAGGAAGACGCTATAGGCAATTTAATGATCAAAACCTACGTGACATGGAGCAGAATATCAGCTGTTGCAGATAAAGGTAGACAAGATGGAAATAGAACTCCTGAACTATTACTGTCCGAACAACAAACCCCTGAGTCTCAGCTCTATACAGGTACCAGCCACCAACTTTATAGCAGTTGGAGACTTTAATAGCCACTCCCAGAGCTGAGGCTATAACCATCTGGATCACAGAGGTGAAGAGGTTGAAACTTGGCAAGATGATCACTCCCTAATCCTAGTCAATAATGCCACAGATACTCCTACCTTCTACTCCAGAGGATGGCACACAACTTCAACACCAGATCTTGCCTTCTCCACACCAGATATAGCTGGATCTATTAGTAGAGAAGTAGGAGACCAACTAGGGGGAAGCGACCATCGCCCAATCTTTCTTACTGTCCAGAGTGCAACTCTCAGTACAGGCCCAGCCATTACAAGATGGAACTACAAAAAAGCCAACTGGGGTTTATTCAGGCATCAGGTGAACACGCTGCTGTCTACCCTCAAGGTACAGAACAGAGACATTAATGAAGTGGTAAAAGACTTCAACAGATGCATACTACAAGCTGCAAAAGAAACCATTCCCAAAGGATGCCGGCGTAACTACATACCATACTGGTCCAGCACACTCCAAGAACGTCAGGAAGCTATGGACAGGGCTAGAAAGGACGCAGAGTCTCAGCCTTCACTTGAAACTCACAACAAATGGAAAAAGGCTGTAGCAGAGTTTCAGAGAACAAAGCTAGAAGAAAAACGGAAAAGCTGGAGAACTAAAACGGCATCGCTGAACCTTGAGAAAGACGGCAGGAAACTTTGGAGATTGGTCAAGTCTCTAAATGAAGAGCGTTCCTCACCTAGGCAGACTATCACATTGGATGAAGGTGGCAAACTTTTCAGAGGAAAACAAGCTGCAGACTTGTTTGCTAGAAGATACAGTTCAGAAAGCAACTTACCCATTAACATAGATCATCAGAGAGAGATAAGAAAAGAAATACTGGCAACCATGGGACAGACAGATACTCCTGCCCCAATGAGGGAACCCATCACACTAGGAGAACTACAGAAGGCTATTTCCAAGCTTAAGTTTCAAAAGTCACCCGGCCCAGACAAAATCAGCAACGAAATGCTAGTAAATCTGAGCTCAGCAGCAAAGACAAAACTGCTTGAGATATTCAACCACAGCTGGTTGAAAGGAACAGTACCCCAAGTATGGAGAGAAGCCATCACAATACCCATACTAAAGAAAGGGAAATGTAAGACCGAGGCTGCAAGTTACCGGCCTATCAGTCTCACAAGCTGTGTTGGGAAGACTATGGAGCGAATAGTCAACCACAGATTGAAATGGTATTTAGAGTCTGAGCAGATCCTGGTGCCGGAACAAGCTGGATTTAGAGAATGCTACAGTATAGAAGACCAAGTTACTTACTTGTCTCAAGCAATAGAAGATGCCTTCCAGGAGAAGAAAAAGGTCCTAACGATCTGGGTCGACTTCAAGCAGGCCTTTGACAAGGTGTGGAAAGATGGCCTCATTGCAAAACTTAGGAGAAGTGGAATCCAAGGCAACATGATGAAATGGATCCAGTCATACTTGCATAACAGGAGAACTAGAGTCACTCTTGACGGTCTGCAGAGCAGAAAAGTGTTGCTCCATCAGGGGGTACCTCAAGGAGGAGTAATTTCCCCAACACTCTTCCTTGTTTACATCAATGACCTGGTGAAAGATCTCCCTGCAGGAGTTAAAGCTGCCTTATATGCAGATGACCTAGTACTCTGGTGCGCTGATGAAAATGTCACCACAGCAAATTATAGAATGCAGCGGGCAGCAGACATGCTAGTGTCATGGGCAGAGAAATGGCTTATCACAATAAACACAGACAAAATCTTCACAACACTGTTCTCCCTCGCCCCCAAGGACAAATCAGCTAACATACACCTAGGGACAACCGTGATCAAGGAAGAAAGCTACCCCACCTATCTTGGGGTGACATTTGACCAAAGGCTTACTGTGGTAAAGTGGGATGTTATAAATATTTATAGGGGACTTAGTGTACTGACTGAGATCAGCTGTGAAGGTATCTATATCTAATAAGAGTAGTGTATTATAGATAACCTTACTTACTGCCACATATGTATACCTCAGTCAGAATTATTCTGGAATAGTGTGATGACTACGTTATATGTCTAGGGTATGTGTATGATGAAGTGTAAGTCATAACAACAACAGACAGATAAACAATTTAATTTATTCCACCACACTTGACAACACTGTGACACTCACATACATATAACACTCTAAGAGGATATCTTAAAGGAGTCACTGATAACTTTTCAAATAACAATATGTATTCAGTGCTGTCATGAATGTATATGTGTCCTGATTCAAATACAAAGGGAACCAGGAATCACAATCAATTTTAATTACAAGTTATATGTACAGAATTTATTAATATGATTCTTGTAGTGACATATATTATTAATGGTATCCTGTGTGTGTCAGTTGTGTAGTGGTAATATGAGGTAATACTGGTTTTGTTTTGTTCAAGCTCTGTTGGTATTTGTCATCATGACTTCAATAGTTTGTTTCTATTGGAACTAGTATTGGAGATGTTCTCAGTTCCTGGTATTAAAACAATTAAATTCCCCTCTTAATTTTAGTTTATAATGTCATTTTAAGATGGGGGTACATAATGTTGAGCTCCATGGCCACACTCTCTTATCTTGCGTGATGACTGCAGTAAAAGACTCCTCTGCTCGATTACTTTAATGAGTTCTGGAGCCACCCCACTGGTTGCTATATGGACCAAGGAGTATGCTGTCCACCTCTGGCTTCAGCAAAGCTCTGACCAGGTGCTGCTCAATAACTTTAAGACCACGGTCCCACAATTCATGGAAATAATAATAAACAGTTTCGTTGACTGGCAATGAATATAGCACAACTCCGATCTGCCGATGTCCCAGGCTTTATTTTATAAAAAATATACACTGGTGCTCAACGCACTGCTTCTTAGTAGGTTTATTACAAGATGTGGCAATGAACAGACGCTCTGAATTGAGTATATTCGCAGCTCTACCCAATCAAACCATGTCTACACATCTTTTCAAAAAAAGTACCCCTTTCTCACGTTTCCCCTGACAACACAAGATAGTATTTATAGTCCGACCAATCGTGTTTAGTCTTTCATTTGTTGCGCTCCAATCAAATAGGAGTTAACATGGTAGGCTATTTCCGTAACGTAATGTTTCTTCAAACACGTTATAAAAAAATTTTATGAGCAGAAATGATTTCATGCTGTCAGGCACCCCCACTATTTTATTTTGGCCATAACTTGGTAATTCCTAGACTATTTGCTTAACGTTTTACATATTCTTTGTCAGCAAACCCTAAGGAACTCAAATATACGAATTTAATGGAGCCAATATGCATTTTCTTCTAGGATAGTCGTGCTGTTACTACCTTCTCACTTCCAAACTTGAGGGTGTCTGGGTACTGTCATGTTTTCAAACGTAAACCGGTATAATGTCATAATTCCCAATACGCGTTTTTCAGGATTTTAAAACCTAACTCTGGTATGGGTAGTGAATTTTATCACTGTCGATTTGAAATAAAGTTAGTGCATGTGGCCTTACACGCGTGATGGCAGCAATTGTGTATCGCGCGACGCGTGTTTAGTGTTGCAGGTGTCCCTGCTTTCTGCCCCTCCCTTCTCTCTATCCTTTAGTCCATCTGTCTTTTAGTTACGCCGTGTATAAAATGGAATGAATGAAATATTAAATTTAGGTCATTGATCAGCTTGCGTATCTCAAGGTTTTTCCAAGAAATACAGTACACGTTTCATTGAAGAAAGCGGGTAATAATACAGTAGGCTTTTACTATCAACGTGAAAGCGTTACAATTTGCAGACGAAGTAGAAAACAAGGGGGATTTCGAGTACAGTCATTGTGACAGCACTGTTCTTTACCATTCTTCTTTCCTTTTATTAAATTTATTTGTTAGGCTTTGCATTTACGTTTTAATTTATATATGGGGATTAGAATAATTCACGACATCTCCCCTCTTAAAACAGACATTATATGTCAGTCCTTTATTCTATATACACATAGAGAAATTTATTATTATTTCTGGGGTTTACGGTGATTCTCATCACACGGATGGCGGCTTAAAAAATCCGCTCCCAAATTTGTTTTTCCAGATATATACTCAATGCTAAAATTATAGGGAGCCAAAAGTAAGGACCATCGGAGTAACCTAGAGTTCTCATGCCTAGCCTGGGCTAGAAACGATAAAGGTTTGTGATCCGTTTGCAACTTAAATGCCTTCCCATACAGATAAATATTGAATTTCTTTATTGCCCATATTACTGCAAGACATTCTTTTTCGCTAGTTGAGTAGTTGATTTCAGCTTTATTCAATTTTCTGCTAGCATATGCCACTGGGCTTAATTCCTCATCCAATGCATCTGATTTCTGTAGTAGAGTTGCACCTAACCCAATATTACTGGCATCCGTCCTTACTATGAATTCTTGACTTAAGTCAGGTAATTTCAAAATAGGTTTACTTGTGAGCTTTTCCTTCAATTCTTGGTAAGCCATTTCACATTGTGGTGTCCATGTAATGCGATCTGGATGTCCTTTACGTGTCAAATCAGTTAACGGTGCACATATGGAATTAAAGTTTTTGATATACTTCTGGTAGAAACCACATAATGAGACAAAGGATCTCACGTCCTTCTTGGTTTGTGGTCTCGGGGCTTTCTTTAGTTTCTCTAAATTCTTTGGGTCAGGGGTCATGTTTCCCTGATAAACTGTGTGTCCCAAAAATTCCAATTCTTTACATCCAACGCAACATTTGGTTGGTCGGGCTGTTAAATTTGCTTCCCTAAGTCGATCAAACAGCATCTTCAGAGAGTCAATGTGTTCCTCAAATGTTTCTGTTGCTATAAGGATATCATCCATGAAATTTGTTATACATGGATTATTCAGAGGGTCCAATAATTTTCTCATCATTCTAGAGAAGACACTAGGCGCATTCTTCAATCCAAATGGCAATCTATTAAACTCATAGTGTCCTTCTGAGGTACTAAAAGCTAGGTATGGTCTAACCTCAGGCTTTACTGGAATCTGATAGTATCCTTTACTCAGATCCACTTTTGAGAAATATTTAGCTTTATTTAGTCTGGCAAATAGCTGATTTGTATCCGGCAATGGATCCACCTGTCCTTCTGTAATAGCATTCAGTCTCCTGTAATCTATACAGAGTCTATGTTCTCCAGAGGGCTTCCTTAAGAGTACAACACCGGAACTATATGAGGATTCACTGTGTGAAATAATTCCTTCCTTCAACAGATAGTCTATCTCTTCCTTCAAAGCTTTCTCCTTAGCAAACGGAATCGAATATGGTTTCATACAGACAGGTGTGGGGTCTATCAGTTTCATATCATATTCCAATAGGTTTGTATGCCCTGGTCGGTCTGTTAACACCTCTGCATGATTATTTAGAACCTGTTGCACTCTCTCTTTCTGAGTTTTTGTTAAATGTGTACTGATTTTCACCTGTGCTGCTGTCTCACAGGGGTGTAATGGATATTCAAATGATGAAAGTGGTTCCTTTTTCATCTCCATGGCGATGGACACGGTCAACAAGTGTGTCTCTTCCTGATGTTCTCTTTCCAAATATTTCTTCAGGAGATTCACATGATAGATTTTTTCTTTCCCCTTCTTATCTATCTTATAATTTGTTCTAGACACCTTCTCTAAAACTGTATATGGACCTTGCCATCCAATCTGTAACTTATTCTGACTCCCGGGGAGAAGAAGCAGTACCTTCTCTCCCACAGCCAAATCTCTGTCTTTCGCCTTCCTGTTATAATAGGCAGCATGTTTCTTCCTGGCTTGTTTCAAATTTTCATTGGCAAGTTTCCAGCCAGTTTTTAACCGAGTGGTCAGCTCATTCACATATTGGTATGAAGATGTAATGTTTTCCTCTGCCTTTTCATCAGTCCACGTTCTTAACAAAGCTTCGAGTGGACCTTTTATTGGCCTTCCAAACAATAATGTTGCCGGGGCCATACCGGTTGAACTATGGGGTACCTCCCGATAAGCAAAGAGGGCGGCGTGCAGGTACTGGTCCCATGTATCTGGTTTTTCGTGTGCCAACTTTCTCAGGATCGACATCAACGTGCCGTTAAATCTTTCCACTTGGCCGTTCCCTTGGGGATGGTACACACTACAATGGAAGTGTTTGGCCTGGAAGATCCTGAAAACTTCTTCAGTTAGTTTCCCCTTGAACTGAGAGCCATTATCAGTCAAGATTTGATTGGGAAAGCCTAACCTTGTGAAAATTGTGAGCAATGCCTCTGCCACATATTTAGAATCAATCGATGACAGGGCTACTGCCTCTCCCCACATAGAACAAGTGTCCACCAGAGTCAGAATGTAGCTGTTCCTTCTCTTGGTTCGGGTGAGAGGTCCCACAAGATCCACGGCAACTCTCTCAAAGGGTGTTCCCACTATGGGCATTTCCCCCAGAGTTGCTGGTGCAGTCCAATGTTTAGGTGCTAC
This sequence comes from Oreohelix idahoensis, assembly GCA_024509875.1. Classification (NCBI taxonomy): domain Eukaryota; kingdom Metazoa; phylum Mollusca; class Gastropoda; order Stylommatophora; family Oreohelicidae; genus Oreohelix; species Oreohelix idahoensis. The sequence continues at coordinate 217,038 of JAMPIV010019633.1, forward strand.
TCGTTGGCACTCTGGACAGGATTTTACATATCGTTTGATATCTTCAGTTATTCCTGGCCAGAAATAATGACAAGCTATTCGCTGTCCTGTTGCGCTGATTCCCATATGACTACTGAAGGGAATCGCATGCCCTAGTTCCAACACTTTAGTCCTATATGAAGTGGGAAGGACCAGCTGTCCGTGACCATTGGATTCAGATCCAGCCTTCCTATATATCAGTTTGTTCTTCATATAAAACTCTCCCTTGCCTGGAGGTGTATGAGATTTGGGCAACTTCTTGAAACATGGCTTGAGTGTTTTGTCCTCAGCCTGTGCCTTCCTCATCTCATCTGGGTGAGTATTTATTGGATTATCCTCCTCCTTTTTAGACTGTGATCTGGTCTGCACTGTTGCCAATATCACAGGTCTCTTGGGATTCCCCAAGAAGACATATCTACACCCCAATATCAGAGGGTAGATTGGCTCATTTATCACTGCTGCTTTTATGATTCCTTCCACATATCGCGTTTTCACTTTTATTCGGGCGACGGGAAGTGTCATGGTAGCTACATCCTTGGTTGCAGTTTGAATCTCCACTGTTTCTGTGGTGTATTGATCGGCCTGCACCAGGTGAGAACTCACAACGGAATCGTAATCTAAACCGGTATCATATAAACACCTTATAGTGACACCATTACAGATGACATCTTCACACACTGGGGGGTGGTATGGTTCCTGTAGTTCTTCAGGTTTGACCTTCTTTTCCTTTTTCCCCGATGTCATAGCAGCACAATGAGGAGGTTTCCTTCTACAATGGTCAGTGTCATGATTGTTCATCTTACAATTTTTACACCACCTTTTTCCTTGGTTGAAAGATTTTCTTTCATCATATTTCCTTTCATCGAATTGTGGGGTTTTATTTTTATTTTCATACCGTGGCCTATCAAACTGGTGCTTACCTTTGTTTTGATCCCTAGGATCAAATTTATTAAAGTTCTGTGGTGCCCTAAAGTTATCCACTTGTTTCTTTTTATTACCTGTTACCTCTGCTTGAGCTGCTTGATACCTTTCAGCAACATTTAGCAACTCACCCAGCCTCTCTGCACCTTGTTCCATGAGAAACTTTCTCAGGTCTGGAGCCATGGACTCTCTTAATTGCTCTATAAGGACCATTTCCTTAAGATCTTGGGTTTTCCCCAGAGAAGTCCATTTCTCCAAGTATGTCTCTATTCGTGCAGAGAACTGGTGATAGGTTTCACCTGACAGTAGTTTAGCATTCCTAAATTTTTTCCTATAAAATTCTGCATTCTTTTCATATCTTAACAAAAGAGCCTGCTTTAGCATGTCATAATTTTCCTGATCACTTCTGCTCATTTTTGCAAAAACTTCATAAGCTGCCCCACGAAGTCCCTGAGATAACTTTAAGCTCCACCTTTCTCTCTCTAACCCATATGTGGTAGCTAATAGTTTATACCTATTTAGATAGCTCTCTATATCATCGTCTTTCTCAACAAAATGATCTAAATGAAAATTCATAGCTGAGGTTGAGGCTCCTTGGCTAGCAGTGGCATCAGAGGCAAAGGGACTGGCACTATTTTCAGGAGCATGGCCTTGAAACTCAAACTCCCTTAGTCGTAACTCATGTTCCCTTTGTAATCTCTTCTCCTCCTTTTCTGCTTCCCTCGCTGCAGTCAATCTTCTTTCTTCTGCAGCTAATCTTTTGTCTTCTCTTTCTGCCTCCAATGCTTTAACCTCTTTGTCAGCCTCAATCTGCAACCTCTTAGCCTCAGCCTCAATCTGCAACCTCTTAATCTCTTTTTCAGCTTCTATTCTCTTATCTTCGGCCAATCTTTCAGATTCTAATTTTCTTTCGGCCTCTTTTTCTAATCTTCTTTCTTACCGTTCAATATATTTGTCACATTCAGCAGTGACATAAGAAATCATAATTTGCCCGTCCATTCCTAACTCTTTCGCAGTCTGTACAGCAGCAGATCGAAATTTTGCCAGGTCGGCCATTGTCTAACAGATAAATGTCTAAACAATTTTATCTATGACTAATTAACTCAAGACAACACAGGCACTGTGAGCTCAACCTTATTTATTTTCACCCAAGGATACCCTTTAATTCTTATTATTCCCTGAAGTGAGTTACCCCCAATATTTGTAATAGGGAAAGATTCAAAATCCCGAGGGCGAGACCCCAATATATGTGGTAAAGTGGGATGTTATAAATATATATAGGGGACTTAGTGTACTGACTGAGATCAGCTGTGAAGGTATCTATATCTAATAAGAGTAGTGTATTATAGATAACCTTACTTACTGCCACATATGTATACCTCAGTCAGAATTATTCTGGAATAGTGTGATGACTACGTTATATGTCTAGGGTATGTGTATGATGAAGTGTAAGTCATAACAACAACAGACAGATAAACAATTTAATTTATTCCACCACACTTGACAACACTGTGACACTCACATACATATAACACTCTAAGATGATATCTTAAAGGAGTCACTGATAACTTTTCAAATAACAATATGTATTCAGTGCTGTCATGAATGTATATGTGTCCTGATTCAAATACAAAGGGAACCAGGAATCACAATCAATTTTAATTACAAGTTATATGTACAGAATTTATTAATATGATTCTTGTAGTGACATATATTATTAATGGTATCCTATGTGTGTCAGTTGTGTAGTGGTAATATGAGGTAATACTGGTTTTGTTTTGTTCAAGCTCTGTTGGTATTTGTCATCATGACTTCAATAGTTTGTTTCTATTGGAACTAGTATTGGAGATGTTCTCAGTTCCTGGTATTAAAACAATTAAATTCCCCTCTTAATTTTAGTTTATAATGTCATTTTAAGATGGGGGTACATAATGTTGAGCTCCATGGCCACACTCTCTTATCTTGCGTGATGACTGCAGTAAAAGACTCCTCTGCTCGATTACTTTAATGAGTTCTGGAGCCACCCCACTGGTTGCTATATGGACCAAGGAGTATGCTGTCCACCTCTGGCTTCAGCAAAGCTCTGACCAGGTGCTGCTCAATAACTTTAAGACCACGGTCCCACAATTCATGGAAATAATAATAAACAGTTTCGTTGACTGGCAATGAATATAGCACAACTCCGATCTGCCGATGTCCCAGGCTTTATTTTATAAAAAATATACACTGGTGCTCAACGCACTGCTTCTTAGTAGGTTTATTACAAGATGTGGCAATGAACAGACGCTCTGAATTGAGTATATTCGCAGCTCTACCCAATCAAACCATGTCTACACATCTTTTCAAAAAAAGTACCCCTTTCTCACGTTTCCCCTGACAACACAAGATAGTATTTATAGTCCGACCAATCGTGTTTAGTCTTTCATTTGTTGCGCTCCAATCAAATAGGAGTTAACATGGTAGGCTATTTCCGTAACGTAATGTTTCTTCAAACACGTTATAAAAAAATTTTATGAGCAGAAATGATTTCATGCTGTCAGGCACCCCCACTATTTTATTTTGGTCATAACTTGGTAATTCCTAGACTATTTGCGTAACGTTTTACATATTCTTTGTCAGCAAACCCTAAGGAACCCAAATATACGAATTTAATGGAGCCAATATGCATTTTCTTCTAGGATAGTCGTGCTGTTACTACCTTCTCACTTCCAAACTTGAGGGTGTCTGGGTACTGTCATGTTTTCAAACGTAAACCGGTATAATGTCATAATTCCCAATAAGCGTTTTTCAGGATTTTAAAACCTAACTCTGGTATGGGTAGTGAATTTTATCACTGTCGATTTGAAATAAAGTTAGTGCATGTGGCCTTACACGCGTGATGGCAGCAATTGTGTATCGCGCGACGCGTGTTTAGTGTTGCAGGTGTCCCTGCTTTCTGCCTCTCCCTTCTCTCTATCCTTTAGTCCATCTGTCTTTTAGTTACGCCGTGTATAAAATGGAATGAATGAAATATTAAATTTAGGTCATTGATCAGCTTGCGTATCTCAAGGTTTTTCCAAGAAATACAGTACACGTTTCATTGAAGAAAGCGGGTAATAATACAGTAGGCTTTTACTATCAACGTGAAAGCGTTACAATTTGCAGACGAAGTAGAAAACAAGGGGGATTTCGAGTACAGTCATTGTGACAGCACTGTTCTTTACCATTCTTCTTTCCTTTTATTAAATTTATTTGTTAGGCTTTGCATTTACGTTTTAATTTATATATGGGGATTAGAATAATTCACGACACTTACATGGAATAAGCATATTGAAAATGCAGAAGGAAAGGCCCGAAGACGACTAGGCATACTCAGAAAATTAGCAGGTACCAACTGGGGAGCAAATGAACGAAATCTAAAGAAGATTTATAATGGAGTAATAAGACCACACTTAGAGTTTAGCTCAGCAGCATGGTCATCAGCTGCTAACTCACATCTGCAGTCTTTGGACAAGGTGCAAAATCATCCTCTCAGGCTCATTACAGGAGCCATGAAAACTACACCAATAACAGAGATGCAGAAGGTTGCTGGATTACAGACATTGTCCCATAGAAGAGACACAAAAACCATGATCCAGATGGAAAAGTACTACAGTATGCCAATGCACCCAATGAAGGCAAGACTAGATGATCTGGCATTGGGACGTCTAAAGCGTAGCAGCTTTGTGCATCGGGGAAAAAGACTTATAAGACAGCATCAAGAAGACCTATCCATGAAGACAACACCACTGAAGCCCACCCTATACCCTGTACCATGGGAGCAGGCCAGCAGTGCCCTCCAAATTAATACATCAGTCAGTGGTCTCACAAGTGGATATGAGTATAATGATCTGCAAAAACGAACTGCTACATTGAGTATGATCCAAGAAAGCTATCCCGATCAATCATGGATACATGCCTATACAGATGGATCAGCAACTAATGCTGTTAGGAATGGAGGTGCCGGTATCTTTATCTCATATCCTGACAACCACTATGAGACTAGGCACATTCCCACTGGTAAATTCTGTTCCAACTATACAGCTGAGGTTCAAGCTCTAGAGCAAGCTGCAAATATGATTTATAACACCAACTCTGACTGCCACCAGGTAGTCATCCTCACAGATGCACTGTCTGTCCTGCAAGCTCTCAAGGGTGGTAAACTCCCGCATCTGAGAAATGAACTAAACAAGGTAGCTGCCAAAAAGAGAACCATACTTCAGTGGGTACCATCTCATTGTGGTGTACCCGGAAATGAAAAGGCAGATAAACTTGCAAAAAAGGGAGGAGAATGTGAACAAGAAGATAATGAAGTCACATACTTTGAGAAAAAGAGAGCTATCCAGACTATCAGAAGAGAACAGAACCAACCCAAAGACGACTATCACACTCTCGACCGGCAGGGACAGATAACTATTTTTCGACTCAGGACAGGGCATAACAAACTGAATAAACACATGCACAAGCTACGATTGTCTGCTTCACCACTGTGCACATGTGGATTAAACGAACAAACTGCTGAGCATGTTCTACAGGACTGTCCTCTGTATGACCAGTTAAGAAAGATATACTGGCCCAATGACTCAACACTAAACTCAAAGCTATATGGAGTTAAAGAGGAACTTCAAACAACAGTCGAATTCATCATGAGAACTCGTCTGACGGTGTAATCATCAAAGATGCGATCGCAAGAAGAAGAAGAAGAAGACAGTGTAAAATCACAAAGTCAGTATAATTATAAATCTACCAGCAGTGAATAATGGGAGGATAATCTTGAATTGGCTTTTTGTTCTATTTAAAAATGAAATCGATTTAATTGTAAAGTTACCGGAGCGCATGCTGCGAGAAGACAATTGAAATGACTTTTCATTGTACTATTAAATTGCATGTGGCAGATTTCGAAAGCATAGCCGTATACACAGCACGATAAACAATTTAAAAATGCGCAGTAAGTATAAGCGACACGTATTAATATGTTTGTTTTTAACTTTAATTGAAGCTGTAATATACTCATGGAAAAAAGTAAGTGTGCAGCACTCAACAGGGCACTGTGCGTGTGTTCTTGGGTGAACTCAAATGCAAGTTGGCACACATTTCTGTGTGAGTGTTGTTCACTTACCCGTGCAATTACAATTGGATCGCACTATTCATGGGGAGATAATCACGGTGCAAGATAAATCACGTGAAAAGTGCCGTAGGGGAGAATTTATCACAGATAAAAGGAAGGTAAGTGTGTAGCTCTAATCACAAGCATGTGGAAACGTAATAGTTGAAATAGAGAGTACCAAGAGTCCAACAGAAACATCTTTTTTGACAATGCCAAGATTGAACCAACAACAGCGAGCAATAGCTATAGGGATGTTAGCTGCTGGAGCGACTATATTAGCTGTATCACAACATTTCAATGTTCACAGGAACACTTTATCACGCATTCAAGCTCGTAAGCTCGTTTCCACCAAACTGGATCCACTGCTGATCGCCAAAGAAGTGGCCGACCACGAGTTACCACCCCTGCACAAGACCGTTACATACGCCTTATGCACTTGCGTAACAGGTTTATTCAGGCAACATGGACTGCCAGGAACATTCCAGGTTTAAGACCCGTGTCGTGCAGAACAGTGCGGAATAGGTGGACATACACGGTACTGAAATCAAGATTTCATTTTTTCGTGGGGATGTCACACTGACTTTAGTTTTTATCTTTCTTTTATGACACTTTCACTAAAATCAAAGTGATCACTTGGTCTTTTATTCAATATTCAACCACATTGTGTGCCAACTTTTATTTCATTTCGTCCATGAAATCACGCACAGTGCCCTATAAAGTGTTGCACACTTACTTTTTTCCATGAGTATATTTAGTACAGTAGTTTTGAAGCATTGTGTGACTTTGTTCACAAGGTGAAGGTATTTTCCCCCGAGAGGTGGCGCTGTTAGGAGGTATTATCCTGAAAGATGGTGCGTCTGGGCGCTTTTAACATTTTAAACGCGTTTCACACCAAGGAAATTATAATTTTGACTCTTTTTTTGGTAATATAGAATTTTACTACGTTGTGTAGCTTTCGGGGTAGATACATTTATTAGCAGATTCTAGCAAAAGCGTAGGTGATGGGGAATTTTGTGCTTTTAAGTACAGTATTCTATTAACGGGTGTTTTTTTTTGTTTTTTTTTTGTCTTACATGTTAACAGTTAGTATGCTTTGGTATTTTCTCGAAAGTTGTTACGATGTAGGACTCTTCAATCATATAATATCCTGCACCTAGTTGCAATCTAATCCGTTTCTTATTGCAGGGTATTTTTGTTTTATTGGTAATGTGATAACTCAACCTAGGCCAGTCCCAAGCCCGGCTGAAAAAAGGAAGAGAGCGGCCTGCATGGAGGCCGTAAGGAGGCAGCTCCTCCATCATGCAAAGGCACATCGGGCCAATCACCTGTTTGCCTTAAAACATGATTACAAGAAATGCAAGAGAGAAAACCAAACTGATTCTAAAGGCGACGAACTGGAACGAACTACGTACTTCGACTTATGGAGCATAGAATGTATTTACTTACTTACTTAGTCGTTCCCCTTCTACCGTGAGGTGTAGAGGTTTGGAAGAGAGAGCGCCAGACTATCCTATCGGTTGTCTTTCTCCTGGCCTAGTTCCATTCTAGTCCTCGGTCCTTCAAAGATTGTCTAATGTTGTCCTCCCAGCATAGAATGTAAGGAGTATAAAAGGGAAGGAAAAGGAGCTGGTAGAAGAGATGAGGAAAGCAAAACTAGAAATCCTGGCTTTAACGGAAACGAAGAAAAAGGGACAAGGAGTTATAGATCCAGATGGCGACACGCTGCTCTACAGTGGTGTCCCCATATCTGACAGAGCTAAAAGAGACGTGGGTTGTATTGTGGCAAAAAACCAAAAGGATAGTATCAATGGATGGATCTTTGTCTCGGAGCGCATTATGGTCCTAAAACTAAAAGGAGAAACCGTGGTTAACCTTGTCATTGTGTATGGGCCAAATGCAGATGAGCGAGCAGAGGTCAAGGAGGAATTCTTCGAGCTGCTTCAAAGGACAGTAAACGACTGCCTAGAAGAAAATATACTGCTAGGAGATTTCAATGCCGGAGTTGGAGATGACCATGCTAGATGGGGTGGAGTTATCGGAAGGTATGGAGAAGATACTCTTAATGACAATGGAAAGCAACTCCTTAGATTCTGCACAGAGCAAAATCTGATCATTAGAAACACAAAGTCCCCCCATAAGCGCATACATGCATACACTAGATGTGAACCAACAAAGAATAAGAAATCAGTGATCGACTATGCCATCGTTAGGAAGAGCTCATTCAAGTATGTACGGAATGCTAGAGTCTGGAGGGGGCCAGAGATTGGAAGTGATCACTACCTGCTAATAATCAAAAGAACAACTGAAAGACTTGCTCGGCATAGGAATGGCCTAACATCACGCTCAAGCTAAGCAAACGAACAGGATAAATGAGCAGTAAGACCTACAAGCTGAGACAGCCAGAAGTTAAGACCAGATATCAGGAGTTTATTGCTATAGCAGTGAGAAACACCGAAGAACAACCTGATGACCTTGAAACCCTCTGGCTTAAATTCAAGGACATCATAAAGACAGTTGCAGCAGAAGCATGCGATGACGTCCGACTTGGAAAAGGGAGAAAAGGGACACCTTGGTGGACCGAGGAAGTTAAAGAGAAAATAAAAGAGAAGAAAAAGGCATGAAAGCAATACTTATGAGCTAAAAACACAGCAGGAAAAACAGGGAAATATAGAGAATATGTGATACTCAGAACTGAAGCTAAGAACAAGGTGCTAGCAGCAAAACAACCAAATTTGACTTCATACGGTCAACGTGAAAATGATTGTGGCCTTTTCACGCAACTATTTCCGCCCTACCCAGACGTAGAGATTAAAGACATGCGGTGGTGAATGCTTATCGCAACAAGCTGAGTCAGACTACAAAGGAAGGCCAGATTGTTTGTCTGAAAAAACAACGTCTGTGGTCAGTGATATGTCGCCAATTTATCTGCCTAATGACTGAAATCAGGGCAGGTGAGAATTGCGTAATCATTTCCGCCCCGATTCTGGTAATGATAATTATAGATTAAAGCCCGTATAAGGACACAGATTAGCGATGGCAAGATTTGAGGGATAAGTTTACAGATGGGTTTGCCAGTGTGTGTAAAAGTAAACGGAAAGAACATAGCTGCTAATCGTCAAAGTAGCAACTCCCGAGAGAGAGCCAGTAAAAAATAGGAATTAAATTCCATACGAAAGGACCAGACAGAGTATTTGGGCATGTTCGAACCTTAAGAAGAAAACCCGACCTTCTAAATATAAAGGCTAGAGACCTAGGAATCGGAGCACCCGTCATTAGAGGGATTCTAAAATTACCCAAGACCAAGTGTTCGAGGCATCTAAGCAAGTTGCCATGTCTATTCTAAAACTATGCCCGGAGATTGTATTTCCCTAATTGGAGTAAGCTGTAACATATATTTTACAATTTGAATTTGAGATTTTTGTACGTGTAAAAGTCCATACGAGGCTGGCAACCTCAGCATATGAAAATAGTATATTCATACACCACCACAGCAAGCGCTGGTGATTGCTTCATGCTAGTTCTCATAGGGAACCAAAAGCAGAGGTAACCCCCAGACTCCGAATGGAGCAGGGAGTGAGTGATGATTACATGAGCGTGTACATAGTTTATATTATCATTTTTGGAGTTATATGTAGACTTAACCATGTTCTTTCAGGCACAATCCATTGCATTCGCGGCTGTCCAGAAACAAGTTTTTCATTAAATTAACTTAAAATTTAATGGTGGACGGACAGCGGGAAAGGCGCCTGATTAATATCAGAAAAACAAAGACTCAGCAGCGGCGTTTGTTCCTTTTTTTTTTTTTAAAGATTATGGTACGAGGCTGCAAAATCTGATTGTGGTACGAGTCTGCAAGACCATTTGTGGTACGATTCAACGCTACGAATCTGTGATTTAGATTCTAGTTGTTGACAATAGATGGCTACGTTCGACGGGCCTGTGGAGATACTAGCACTGACACCAGGAGAGTTACCCCCTGCAAACATCGTTCGGGACGTGCCTTCATCACAGAACACGGATTGATGAAAACAGCAGCAGCCGCATTAAGAGATTTGGCAAGTCACACTTGTAGAATGCCAGCATTCTAAGAACTCTGTAACCTTAATCAATTCCCACCTTAACCTCAATGAGGACAAACTTTATTCATTTTACTTCTGTTAAAATAATTGATCATTAAAGTTGTTACAAAGAACGGTGGATAGAAACAAAATGCAAGGACATAGAAGACATGGAAGCAAAGCACATGACAAGAGATATGCATGAAGAAATAAAGAAATTATCAAATACGTTGCGGTTTGCTCAAGGAAGAGGCTGTATCAAGAAAAAAAAATGGTGTAATCTTACTTGATGAGAAAGACATATGAAACAGATGGGCAGAGTACGTAAAAGAACTATTCGAGGACAACAGAGGTAAAAAACCATCACCAGATTCTAATGAACTCCCAAACATTCTCAGATCAGAAGTATAGAATGCAATACATATGTGTCGTAGATTTTAGATAGGAGAATTAAGACTTGGGTTGGTCCCTTCTGAATAGGTTAGAATAGGTGATAGACACAGTGAGAGTTAGAAAAAAAAAGAAATATAATTTCCACAAGTGAGATGATAGACTGTGATATAGAGGCTGTCTCTGAAAAATCGAGGAAATCTTCTCTCTTTCACCTATCCTCTACGACAGCTTTTAAGGCGTCAGACAGTCTAAACACAGATATATATATATATATATATATATATATATATATATATATATATATATATATATAGTACATATATTTCTATCTACTCACGGGCACGCACATACACGTGACGACAGTTAAACACACAGACGTGGGAAATCTATAACAATGAATATATATATATATATTAGAACGAGCTGACCAACGCACTGATTTAGTTCAAGAGAGATTTTAATTATCATCAAAAATCTTCTCACAACACCAAAAAAATACATCAAGGAAAACATATACAAATAATCATAAAATTCAAGAAAATGCTACAAAGATGATAGCCCCGTTATGATCTTAACTCTAGGTTTAGCCCACAGCCCCGTTAGGATGACAGATGATGGCCCAAAGGGTTATAGATGCATATGGTTAGGGTCTAATATTGTCCCCTTTCTTGAAGGTAAGAACTGACTTATGACAGCAGTATCTATTCTAAAGGAACAATTAAATTAAGCAGCAAGTCTTTCATAAGGAAACTATAAAGTGGGTGAATCAATAGTTATCAGAAAAAAAACTCACTCAGTCCACTTTCACTCGGTTCTTTCATCAGGGTACCCTGGCACACGTGCTTACCTATCTGTACCGCTGTTCGCCGTCTGGCGCAACCTTAGGACACTTCTCTACAGTGAATCTATATTCTTTGGATAAAGCGAATCCCAGCTCTGCAATTACAGGTTTCTTCCACTGTTTTTCGGGGAGCGTTCACTTCACCAGTTAAATTTTTGATTACTGTTAATGTCACTTGAATCAGTTTGGATAAGCAAGTTTAAACGGGCACACAGAGTCAATAAACACGAGGATTCCCTTAATTTGAAAAAGATGACCAGTGGACAACTGCTCTCAACAGATAGTCTTGGTTCACTATCCACTCTTTCAATAGTGTCGGAAATGTTAATGTTATTTCTTGTAATTATTCTCGCCGCCAGGCAGCATGTACATTTAAATTTGTGGAGCAATATGAACTTGCTCAAAAGCCCTATATATATTTCTAATCTTTAGAAACCGTTAGTGGGATTGGTATTACTGTCTCTCTCTGATGGCACATGCACTGTCAGACCAGTGTTACTTGGAAAAAAACCCACGTGGTTAAAGATAGGAAATGTCTATGCTTCTCACAAATATGTCTCTTTACTAAACGCCGGCAAGTTGGGTTCACCCCAGTATTCACTGAATGAAGAAAAACAACATATAATATAATATACAGAATATGTACTCGTTATAACTCACATTTTAAACGGCAAGCCTACAACTTGACTTATATTTAAAGCTTCCCGTGAAATAAGTTATATTTAAAAAAATACCTCATCATGAATTAGGAATATCTGCGTATTTCCGTCACCACTCATGATGCATCTAGCATTTATAAGTTTGTTTAGAAAAATATACTCGACTGAGTAGTTAGCAGTTAAATTAAATTCATTATGGCTACCTGTTTGTTAAGCTAGAAATATAATTTATTCTGCTTTCCACTGTATGCGTCACTAGAAAATAATACAGACTTATAAGTTAATCGCTCTGCACCAAATCTAACTAGGGAAATAAATAAGCGATTAACCACTTTAAACATTTCTCAAAATACTAGATATACTAGATATAATATTTTACCTCAAACAGAACTACGTATAACAACGAAACTAAGAGACATCACTTATAAGTTTAAGTGTTCTAGAACGAAGTGACCACGTCTACTGTAAAATGGAGAATGAGTGAAGTTAGTTTCAAACTCGGGCCAATATCTTAAAATTAGACAAAAGCCCCAACTTATTTCGCAAACGAAATAATCTCCCCTAGTACGTGTAAAACACCTTACGTCAACTAGAAGACACCCATGAACTGACACTTCTACTACTTCACGCCTCACGCTGATCAGCATGCCGTAGCTGCCATCAGTGACCGAGAGTGCGCGCGGTCAGTTGCCAATCTCAGACAACCGTCTGCAGTGCATGGGCGATTTCCACACTCCGCCGGAGCTATTCTGACGAAAGCTCTCATAATTGCTGCAAAATGTAGACAATCCGTCTGCCGGCCATGTCTGGCGGAGTGAATTTTCACGCTACAGGCCCAGAAACTAAGCCGAAGAAACACCGTCCCAGGGGGAAACTGTAGACAGCTGTCTGCTGGGACGTGTTCTAACACTAATGTCAGTCCGCCCAGGGACTTCACGTCTTATGCAATAATTGCGTTATTAGTATTAGAAACGAAACAGGTAAACGTTAGGAATGAGGATGAAAATATTTTTCGCAAACGAATGGATGCAAAAAAAATACAGGAAAAAGGTAAACTGCGATAATAAAATTGAGGATACGGGTGAAATGAAGAAGAAGAGGAAATAGGCAATTTATAGATCATAACTGTCTACGTGACAATATGATACAAAAAGGAAAATCAGCAGGCATGGACAACATGAAAATTGAAATGATAGAAGCCCTGGACAGGATTGGTATAGATACATCTAACAGATCTATGCAACGATATATACAATACAACATATATACCACACGACATGAAGGCATCAGTCTTTATAACATTGCCCAAAAAACCTAATGCAACAGAATGTTCAGATTTCAGAACAATCAGCTTGATGAGTCATGCAATTAAAATACTGCTCAAAATCATTCAGGAAAGAATAAAAAGTAAGGTAGACTGCGAAGTCCAAGAAGAGCAGTTTGGTTTTAGACGGAACAGTGGAACAAGAGAGGCAATATTTTGCCTAAGAATATTAGCAGAAAAATATACAGAGGTCCAAAAAAGTATGTACATGTGCTTCAATGACTATAAGAAGGCTTTTGACAGAGTCCATCATGAGAAAACAATTGAATGCCTCGAAGACATAGGTATTGAAGGACAAGACATAAGAATACTCAGTAACCTTTATTAGGAGCAAACAGCTACAGTAAGATCTGGAAGGAATTATTCACCAAACATAGACATAAAAAGAGGTGTCAGACAAGGTTGTATGCTATCCCCCTGCCTATTTAATCTAAATACCGAAAACATTTTCAAACAGATAATGGAAATGCCAGGACTGAACATCAATGAAAGGTCAATAAACAACCTTAGATATGCAGATGATACCGTGTTGTTAGCTGAAATTGAACAGGATTTACAAGAACTAGTGAAGCAAGTGAACAGTATAAGTCATGAATATGGATATATGGATTGGACATTAATATTGAGAAAACAAAAACTATGATAATTAGCAAAACAGACGATAATCCCACATTAAAGATAAGCATAAATGGGAAAATCCTGGAACAAGTCAAGAGCTACTCATTTCTTAGTCATAAAATAACAGAAGATGGCAGATGTGAAACAGAAATCAAGAAGAGAATAGGAGTGGCCAAAGCTTCATTCAACAGCATGAAACATATACCGACATCTAAACATTTAACTCACAAATTAAAACTGAGAATCATAAAATGTTATATATATATATTCTGCACTACTGTATGGTGTAGAAACATGGACAATGAATAAGTAATTGGAGGAACGAATTGAGACTCTTGAGATGTGGATATATGGAAAGTGAAGAAAACAAATAAGGAGGTCCTACAAAATCTAGGTATGAAAAGAGAACTAATGAGGGAGATCAAAGTTCGGCAGCTAAAATACTTTGGCCACATAAAAAGGCATAACACCTTGCAGAAGACCATAATAGAAGGGAGAGTTGAAGGCAAACGTGCAAGGGGAAGACAACGCTATAAGTGGGAAGATAACATCAAGGGATGGATAGGAAAGAGTCTGTCACAGTGCACCACCAAGACAAGCGACAGAAGACGTTGGAGATCCATTACAGCCAATTTTCGTTGTGGAGATGGAAGCTGATGTTGAAAGTTGTTACATGTTATTTTACAAAGCCCTAGTTGATTCGGCTATTACAGAGAGAAGTGCACCCATATGAATCACTATCTTTATTATATATCGAGCTAATAAGAAGAATTTACTGTTAATTCAGTATGAGCTAAATTGGTTTGTTTTGGTTTTTAAGGACTATCTTCGTTGCACACGGACAACGCCATCAGTGCTCCAATCTCCTCCCTTAGATCACACAAGGAGGATGGTATCGCAGTGCACGAACTCCGTAGCACCGACGAGAATCCCAATGTGTGTGTATAATGTATAGGATAGGAATTTCGGTACTTGTGCGTTTATTCACCGGTTAAATCAAATTCTGGAAATTTATTACCAAAACTGAGAACCGTACTTTTTCTTGACCGAAAAATGTTGATTTCACATTGTGATTTGGGAGGCAAGTTAAAAAAAAAGCGTGTCTCTTGCATTCATAGGTGACACGCTTACGACAGACCCGCCCTCAACCCCCCCCCCCCCCCCGTATTTTTTTTAAAAAGTTTATAAACCAATAGAACGGAATTGAATCAGTTCTACAAGTTAACGGTACACCGGAAACAAGGGAAATCGCTGCCGTTGCCTTCTCTACCTCAAGATCAGAGTGGGGTACCCATTTACAGCTGGTTTGACTGATGCGTGACACCTGTTCCCTTCCTCGCTGCCGTTGCCTTCTCTAACTCAGGATCAGAGTCAGGTACCCATTTACAGCTGGTTATGGAATGTTAGAGACTTCACCATACTAGGTCCAGCATCGAGAGGTGGGGAGACCAGTTTCCTTCCTCGCTGTCTTTTCCTTCCCTAACTCAAAGTTAAGTACCCATTTATAGCTAGGTAGGCCCCATCTCTAGAAAATGACTGCTTCTGTACGCAAACAGTTAAGATCAAAGTAATAAAGAGTCACACTAAGTCACCATGTTATGCTATTTCTCTCACAATTTCGTGACATCAAATGAAAAGGCGCTAAAGATGGCATACATCACAAGATCATTGGTTCAACGCTCGTATTAGAAGATGACCAAAAAATGATGTACATATTTATTGGCGCGGGGCCCTAAAAGAATGGGGCTCGTAGCATATGCTACTTTTGCTACTACGTTAATCCGGCTCTGATTAGGTAAATATTTGACAAGGATCAGTGTATAGTGAGGGAGGGGACCAACTCCCCACCCAGCCCTCCACACCCAGCGGTGAAAACAAATAAAGGCTTTCTTGCCAGGGTACAGTTTTGTTGGTTTTGGGGGCCCTAAACAGGACCGTGGTCCAGTTTTGTGGGCCCTGTAAAAAAACCGTGGTGGGTAAATTTTTGTGGGTTTTGTGGGCCCTGAATAGGACCGTGGTAGGCGCAGTTTTGTGGGCCCTGAAAAGGACCGTGAGGGGAACAGATTACCAAAGATCGCTGAAGCTTGGCACATATCAGGACATACACATGTTCGTTCGTAGCTGCATAATTTACAGAGGAGGCCAAAATTCTGCAATGTCAAGCAGTATACTGTCGAACGGGTCTGACTGACGAACTTTATTCCGATGTCGCCACAAAAATTCACACATGTAGGAATCTAACATGTGTCTGTGCCAGGTGCCAGAACGAATAGGTATATCCTGTGTACATATGTGACATCTCTAACGATCTTGGCGAACTGACAAGGACAAACTCATCTGGTGATTGTTAGCACACAGTCGGACGGTGTGTAGAATGCCCCGATTCTGCAAAAACTTCACACAGTTCTCTTTGTTACGTGTAAAATCTGTCACCTCCAGTAAACACAGTCGGACGGTGTGTAGAATGCCCCGATTCTGCAAAAACTTCACACAGTTCTCTTTGTTACGTGTAAAATCTGTCACCTCCAGTAAATTCATCTTCCACGTCTCTGGACCGCTATCAAATGACAAATGGCACGATAAGATTTGCAAGAAAAAAAAAATTCTACACTACAAATGGGGGAGAGCTCACAATGTGAAATGTCACGTTTTCAGTCAAGAAAGAGTACGGTGATCGGTTTGGGTAATAAATTTCCAAAATAATTATTACCCGGTGAATTAACGCACAAGTACCGGAATTTCATATTCTATAAATATTTTAGTGGTGGGTAGGTTTCCTATGTTTTAAATTTTGCCAGGGCAGCGGCCTGATAAGCCTACTCTTTACGATTTCCAACTGCCGTGGGATTTTTAACGTGCGCAACTTGCACATGGGACCTCCTATTATTTCGCCCTTATCCGAGAAGGCTAGGCATCCGATCTCACTACCCATGAGACCAGGGAGGAGTATGACGTAATTAGAACCACTGGTTCTGGAAAACAATCTTTCAATAAATTATAGTCCGCCAACTGGGATTCGAACCCGGTATCTCTTGAATACGAGACGGACGCCATACCTCTGAGCCACTCCGACCCCCTATGAGCTAAATGAGCTAAATTAAATTATATAATACCTCTTCACAAAAGTCGGCGGGCAGATAAACGTTAACATTGCTAAGACACATTCAACATTGTTGTTGACTTCTGAAATATCTTGTGAACACTCCCTCAAGGTAGAAGCATAATCATCCTCCTATCTGCATCTATGCCACGAGTAATCTTGAGTGAAGGTAGATACCTTTGAAGACCCACATTAGTGTTGAGGGCTGCTGCATGGTTTGCTATCGTCTTGGATTTTACTTTGATTTAGATGATTGCACCATTCAGCTCCTCAACTAGTTATATTTAAACGTTATGCGTAAAGAACTTGATGAGGCGTCAGGCTTAGTAACGGGACAGTCTGCGTGCGGCTTTCGAGCCTTACGGACATATGTTAAAAACGTGTTGCATGGCCACTTACTTGTGTGTATCCTTCTGAGTACGTGCTTTGCGGCCTTAGGATATGAATGATCGAAGTGTGAGTTTGTATACCACATCATAGTATACTAAGGATATGTGTCGGAAGACACTCGTTGATTATATTGTAAATAATATTAAGGACCGAAAAGTCCAAGGAATATGTTCTAGGACGTATTAAATAAAGTGAATACTTTTCTATAAACGTGGTAGTCGCGCAGGACATTGGTGTATTGCTATGGTTGCCATGTAAAACATTTCAAGAAGATCGAAATAAGTGGTGGCAAATGAAGCCAACATTAAATGTTAATACGGAGAAGGATTGTGCTTTTTAAAGCTAAACTATTAAAACCTTTTCTGGTTAATCTAAGGAATATGGAAAACGGAAACATTGTGAAATATATTGTTCAAGAAAAAAAAATGAACTTAGAAGACCTACATTGTAACAGTCTTGGTCGACACGTTGTGTCGTAGTCATAGTACAATCACAGTACATGCTAACGGATGTGAACTACATAGAATGCCAATCTTGTGATTATGTTCGTGAATCTTCATAAAATGTATCGTATCAAGATTAAATGTTAGACAGTCGTCATACAACAGACTTGTTCCAATGAACTTATTTGAGAATTGATGCAACTGCCAGTTTTATTGTGTTTCTTTGTTGGTTTTAAGAACTATTATAAATTATCATCATTTCCTGAACTATAATAGACCTAGAACAAAAATAAATGCAAGAGAATCAAGACTAAGATTATAATATGAACTATTTTATTGAAGCATTGATAATGGACATCGATGCTACAATGACAAGAATAATATTACAAAAAAGCAAAGAAACATATTTCTTTAGAACGGCAACTACATCCACTCAACAATTAGATACTCTAGATTTTGGCCATTGTTGGACCATCACTGCAGAGCAAGGGGAGACAACCTGTGACACATTACTTCAGAGGGTCCTACAGGCAGCTTGGTGCAACAAGACCATACCAAAGGATTGGGAGATTGCCATCATAATATCGATTTTCAAAAAAGGTGACAACTGACAATGTGGAAACCACAGAGGCATGTCCCTTCTCAGTGTCCCTGGTAAAATCTATTCTAGAATCCTGAAGCAGAGACTCATACGTCTAGCTGAGCCACAAATGGATGAGGTACAATGTGGCTTCCGAGTAAACCGAAGTACTCAAGACATAATCTTTACACTCAGACAGCTGAGTGAAAAGTGCCTTGAGTATAAGATTGAAATGCATCTTTATTTCTTAGGTTTGGAAAAGGCGTTTGACAAGGTCCCCTGGAGCAAACTTTGGGACTGTTTTGGAAGGAAGAACATTTCAGCACCTCTGATTCATGCTATACAGAGCTTCTATAGGTCTTGCATAAATTATGTTAGGACGGCAAACCATAAGTCAGAAGAGTTCGGGATTACCACTGGTGTAAGACAACGTGATATCCTGTCACCTTATCTTTTCATACTCCTTATCGACGATGTCATCAAGGCAATTTGGGAGAGGACAAGAAAGTCTTCGGTGAGGTACTGGAGGATGAGACAGGTATGTATATCAGAGCTTGCATCTGCTGATGATGTTGCCCTGCAAATCTGGAAGAGCTGGAAAAGAGAGGGATGGTCATCAGCAGCTCTAAAACAAAAATCATGATGATATCACGAGAGGATAGAAGGCATCAGATTAAGCCGGGAGAACAGGTCCTGTAGCAGATCAACCCCTTTAAATACCTTGGAGCTCTCATAGACCGGAAGGGAAGCATCAAAGAAGAGTTGGGTACCCGAAGAGCAGCAGCTGGGAGACTTTTTCAGGCCATAAATCGAGGATTCCTCAGCAAGAGAAGTTGGCAAGAAGACGAAGATGGCTGTATACCACTCCCCCTATATCTCAGTCTTGACGTATGGATGCAATTAATGGGCAATGACTACAACCCACAGAAGCCAGATCCAAACCTCAGAAATGAGGTATCTGAGGAAGGTGATTGGTGTAACAAGAAGAGACATGGTCCGCAACCAGACGATACATCAAGGCCTAAAAACCCAACCGCTGCAGACCCAAGTAGAACAATCCCAACTAAGATGGTTTGGTCATGTCTGCAGAATGTGAGAAGATTGGCTACCACGAGAAACATGGGAAACTAAGAGCGAGGGATCCAGACCTCCCGGACGACGCAGAGTCCGCTGGGAGGACAACATTAGACAATCATTGAAATACCGAGGACTAGAATGGAACCAGGCCAGGAGGAAGACAGCCGATAGGATAGTAATGGCGCTTTCTCTTCCAAATATCTAAACCTCACGGTAGAAGAGGAACGACTAAGTAAGTAAGTAAGGTAGTTTTACATTCCCGTGTTGGATTTTTCTGCAGCTTACGGGCGTGTCTACATTGTGAACTTTGGTTCCAATTCTCTGAGCATTCCCGTGTTATAATAGTTTTGATTAGGCTTTTGGTCTCTCTTTTGCTCAACACTATGTTAGTTTGGTTTAATCTGCTTCTGCTCTTTCTTTTTTAATTCCTTGTCTGCGGTACCATTTGCTTCTTTTCCCATATTTCATGGTATCCATACTAATAGTAATACGTAGCCTCTATAATTTAAATATGTACAAAGTTGCTGTATTCTATCTGATATATCCTGTTACTTACATTCATGTACATTTCTGAATTGCTGAAAGTGAGTCCATTAAAGCTGTTAGCTTTTCAGAAAATTACACTAGTCAACAAATTTTCAAAAGTTTTTTGTACCAGAAATTAAATGTACCATTTCTTATTGATTTTGACATGCTGATTTCAAATATCATAATGAAATTCACCAATTGGCTCTGGTTTTTTTTTAAATGATGAATTTACATTACAGTAATACAAATAATGTATGCTTGTTTACTTCTCTGGGCTAAACAGCTAGTCTTTCTACTTTAGCATTATAAAAATTGTGGTTACATACTCAATTAATTGATATTTTAACATAAAATGATAGAAAAAATAAAAACATTATTTAAAGTTCACATATCATGCTTTAAAAAGGCACATTTGAACCCATTCCGTCATTATTCAGTCGCTGTTCGAGCTCTCTTTGCTTGCTTCTTGTAGTCAATCGATGAGGTGTCTCTTGTCACAGTCCAACAGTAATCAACAAGCATTGAAGGGCTCCAATTGCCTTGATACCTTGTCTCCATAGCAGCAATGTCCTGGTGAAATCGTTCACCATGCTCATCACTGACCGCTCCACAGTTTGACGTAAAGAAATCCAGATGAGAATCCAGAAAATGAATTTTCAAAGACATGTTGCAGCCAAGACTCTTATACTTCTGAAGGAGATTTTCTACAATTTCATTGTAATTATCAGATCTGTGGTTTCCAAGAAAATTGTCCACCACTGACTTAAATGCTAGCCATGCTGCTTTTTCCTTGCCATGCAACACGCAAAGAAACTCGTCATCATGAAGAAGTTTTCGAATTTGCGGACCAACAAATACTCCCTCTCTTATTTTAGCTTCACTCAGTCTTGGAAATTTTTCTGATGAGGTATTTGAAAGCCTCATCTGTTTTCTCCATTGCCTTGACAAAGTTTTTCATGAGACCCAGCTTCGACCAACCATATGTGCAAGGGTGGCAACAAAATCTTGCTGGTGTCGACAACTGCTGGGTTCTCAACGTTCTTACTGCAGGCTGCAATGACTGCCTGATTGGCCAATGTCTTCTGATGTAATGGTCACTTCGTGCACGGCTATCCCACTCACAGAGAAAGCAACAGTACTTGGTGTATCCACCCTGTAGTCCAAGCAAAAGAGCGACCACTTTTAAGTCACCGCAAAGTGACCAATGATGATGATCGTAGTTTATACACTTCAAAAGCTGCTTAATGTTTTCATAAGTTTCTTTCATATGAACTGCGTGACCAACTGGAATTGACGGTAACACATTACCATTATTCAACAAAACAGCTTTAAGACTTGTCTTGGATGAATCAATGAAAAGCCTCCACTCTTCCGATATGTAATTGATGTTGAGAGCTGCCATTAAACCAGAAATGTTGTGGCACGCAGAAAGGTCACCCTCTTTGAAAAAGAATGTAATAAGCGGCTTCTGGCGGTTCCTATACACAGAAATTGTAACATCTTCTGCCAGGAGATTCCACTGTTGCAATCTGGAACCCAAAAACTCCGCCTTGTTCTTCGGTAAATTCAGATCTCTTACAAGATCATTCAGTTCACCTTGGGTTAGTGGATGTAGTTTGTTCAAAATCTGTGTCACTTGAGGTTGATGGTTCAGGACCACCAATGTCCTCTTCATCAGTGGAAGCAGCTGAAAAGGATTCTGGCACTTTGGGAACTGGTAGGTCATCGCCATGTGGTACCGGAAGTATTGCAGAGGGGATGTTTGGATATTCCAGAGTCCATTTTTTTTCTTCTTTGATATGCCTTTCCCAATTGGAGGGACCATGCAAAAGTAACAGTTGTTGAGATGATCAGTGGGCTCTCTCCAAATCATTGGGACTGCAAAAGGCATAGCTTGCCTATTGCCAGTCAACCACAGTTTAAGATGTGCTGCACATGTATTGCAGCATATGTGTGGCACCCAGCTCTTATCTTGATCTCCTATTCTGCAGCCAAAATACAAACTGTACGCCTTCTGGCATTTCTAACTACGATACTTTTGATAAGGACAAATGCATTAACTAATGGCAAAATTTTATCAGAGATAAGGTATTTATACACAAAGGGGATGTAATCATAGGTAGGATTGCATCATCAACTTCTAGTAACATTTTTATTGGTCATTAGAAAAAATTATGCAATCGCCCACAACAGTTGCGTCATATATATATAAATTTACCGTAATTAAATAAACTAGTAGCATATATCTTGAAAACTAGAGCCAATCAACATTTTTTAATGTCATTTTCGTTTTCAGCACACCAAAATTAGTTAAGATCAGCTATTTTCATTTCTGGTACATTTTGGTTGTTGACTAGTGTTATCTGCAGTTATGTCAAGTGCTTTCGCTATTGCCACCATTTCTTTTGTAAAGATGATGTGTTTTCAATCATGCTAGAAAGTTTTCTTTTACTACCATGCTGCAACATGTATTTCCCCCTTAGACATGATATGCAAAACACATGCATTGCCTTTATACTCGTTATCCATTACCTTTAAAATGTTTTGATATTTTGTGGTTTTTACTGTGGTCTTGGGTTTTTATGTCAATTTTATAACATTGTGTTGAAAGATCTATTTTGCCATTCATTCTAAGACCTTATTTTCTGGAAGTGTAGATCTTAATAAAGTTTGATAAGCCTCATTCTGGTACTCCAGACAACTGCATCGCCTGCAAATTGTGACAGTTTGTCATAGATTGACTAAAATCTTTTTCTCTAATCTTGATGGCATTGATGTTAGATCCCTTACGATCATATAAGCCCCCTACGAGGAGACGCAGAATCATCGCTTCTCACCGTCATCATTATCTTCCCTTGGTTCCCATAAGCTTGGAGCAACCATTGCAGCGGGTTCTGCTCGTAGCAGTCCGGCACCAAGGGCCGCTTTAACCATAAGGCGAAATATGCGGTCGCTTGGGGCTGAGAATTGGGAGGTGGCAAAATCGAGTGAATTAAAAGAACTGCTTTGTCGAAAAAAGTCGTAATTCCAAAAAATAAAACACTTTATTTTCTATGGCCTTTCTACACCAGTATAAATAAGCGAGTATACATACATACAGACACAGACACAGACACAGACACAGACACAGACACAGACACACACACACACATATATATATATATATATATATATATATATATATATATATATATATATAATATATATATATATATATATATATATATATATATATATTTATATATATATACTTACTTACTTACTTAGTCGTTCCCCTTCTACCGTGAGGTGTAGAGGTTTGGAAGAGAGAGCGCCAGACCATTCTATCAGCTGTCTTCTTCCTGGCCTGGTTCCATTCTAGTCCTCGGTCCTTCAAAGATTGTCTAATGTTGTCCTCCCAGCGAACTCTGGGTCGTCCTGGAGGTCTGGATCCCTGGCTCTTTGTTTCCCATGCTTGTCGTGGTAGCCGATCTTCTCCCATTCTGCAGACATGGCCAAACCATCTTAGTTGGGACTGTTCTATTTGTGTCTGCAGCGGGTGGGATTTCAGGCCTTGACGTATCGTCTGGTTGCGGACCATGTCTCTTCTTGTTACTTCAACCACTTTCCTCAGATACCTCATTTCTGAGGTTTGGATCTGGCTTTTGTGGGTTGTAGTCATTGCCCACGACTCGCATCCATATGTCAAAACTGGGACATAGGTGGAGCGGTATACAGCCATCTTCGTTTTCTTACCAACCTCTTTCTTGCTGAGGAATCCACGATTTATGGCCTGAAAAAGTCTCCCAGCCGCTGCTTTTCGAGTGGCCAACTCTTCTTTGATGCCTCCCTTTCGGTCTATAATAGCTCCGAGATATTTAAGTGGTCGACCTGCTCCAGGACCTGTTCTCCCAGCTTAATCTGATGTCTTCTTTCTTCTCGTGATATCACCATGGATTTTGTTTTAGAGCTGCTTATGACCATCCCTCTCTTCTCCAGCTCTTCCTTCCAGACTTGCAGGTTGGATTGGAGATGTGCCTCTGATTTAGCAATCAGGGCAACATCATCAGCAAATGCCAGCTCCGAAATATAGACCTGTCTCATCTTCCAGTACCCCACTGAATACTTTCTTGTTCTCTCCTTACATGCCTTGATGACATCGTCCATGAGGAGTATGAAAAGATAAGGTGACAGGATATCACCTTGTCTTACACCAGTGGTGGTCCTGAACTCTTCTGACTTATGGTTTGCTGTCCTCACATAATTTCTGCAAGACTTGTAGAAGCTCTGTATAGCATGAATCAGAGGTGCTGGAATATTCTTCCTTGCCAAACAGTCCCAAAGTTTGCTCCAGGGGACTCTGTCAAACGCCTTTTCCAGATCTATGAAACAAAGATGGATCTCACTCTTATACTCAAGGGCCTTTTCACTCAGCTGTCTGAGTGTGAAGATTAGGTCTTGAGTACTTCGGTTTGCTCGGAATCCGCACTGGACCTCATCCAATTGTGGCTCAGCTAGGCGTCGGAGTCTCTGCTCTAGGATTCTAGAGTAGATTTTACCAGGGACACTGAGAAGGGATATGCCTCTATGGTTTCCACATTGTCGATTGTCACCCTTTTTGAAAATTGGTGTTATGATGGCAATCTCCCAATCCTTTGGTATGGTCTTGTTGCACCATGCTGCCTGTAGGACCTTTAAGAGTAATAGGTCGCCTGATGCTCCCATGTACTTAACCATTTCTGGTGTTATACCATCATGCCCTGCTGCTTTGCCCATCTTGATTTTCTCTAGTGCTGCCCTCAGTTCTTCCATCTTTATGTCATCTTCACCATCATTGGTTTTCTCTTCTGTGCTAGTGGTTATCATTTCTGTTGCTTCACCATGCTCACCATCCAGGAGTTCTGAGAAATATTCTTTCCATCTTTCCATTACTTCCTTCGGGGCAGTAAGCAATTTGCCTTGCTTGTCCTTTATAAATTTGAGAGGGCATTGTTTTTTCCTTCCTCATGTTCTTTAGGGTCTTATAGAACAATTTCTGGTTTTCTTGTGCATCTTTTTCTAGCTTTTTCTCCAAATTCTTCCCAGGACTTCTGTTTTGCTGCTAGCACTTTGTTCTTTGCTTCTGTTCTGAGTATCACATATTCTCTATATTTTTTCCATTTGTCCTGTTGTGTTTTTAGCTCCTAAGTATTGTTTCCATGCCATTTTCTTCTCTCTTATTTTCTCTTTGACTTCCTCTGTCCACCAAGGTGTCCTCTTTCTCTGGTTCCCAAGTCGGACTTCACCGCATGCTTCTGCAGCAGCTGTCTTTATGATATCCTTGAATTTATTCCAGAGGGTTTCCAAGTCATCAGGTCGTTCTTCTGTGTTGCTCACTGCTGTAGCAATAAGCCCCTGATATCTGGTCTTAATTTCTGGCTCTCTCAGCTTGTAGGTCCTAATGCTCATTTCTCCTGCTCGTTTACTTGGTTTCTTGCGTGATGTTGGGCAGTTCCTAGGCTGAGCAACTCTTTCAGTTGTTCGTTTGATTGTTAGCAGGTAGTGATCACTTCCAATCTCTGGCCCCCTCCAGACTCTTGCATCTCGGACATATCTGAATGAGCTTCTCCGAACAATGGCATAGTCGATCACTGACTTCTCATTCTTGGTTGGTTCACATCTAGTGTATGCATGTATGCGCTTATGGGGGAACTTTGTGTTTGTAATGATCAGATTCTGCTCACTGCAGAATCTAAGGAGTCGCTTTCCATTGTCATTGAGAGTATCTTCTCCACATCTTCCGATAACGCCACCCCATCTAGCATGGTCATTTCCAACTCTGGCATTAAAATCTCCGAGCATGATAACTTCATCTAGGCAGTCATCCACTGTCCTTTGAAGCAGCTCGAAGAATTCCTCCTTGACCTCTGCTCTCTCATCCTCATTTGGCCCATACACTATGACCAGGTTGACTATGGTTTCTCCTTCTTTTAGTTTTACAACCATAATGCGCTCCGAGACAAAGTTCCATCCCTTGATACTATCTTTTTGATTTTGGGCCACAATGCAACCCACGCCCCCTTTAGCTCTTTCAGATATGGGTACACCACTGTAGAGCAACGTGTTGCCATCGAGATCCATGACTCCTTGTCCTTTTTTCTTCGTTTCTGTTATAGCCAGGATTTCTAGTTTTGCTTTCCTCATCTCTTCCACCAGCTCCTCTTCCTTCCCATTTATACTTCTTGTGTTCCAAGTTCCATAAGTCGTAGTCCGTAGTCCGTTCCAGTTCGTCGCCTTTAGAATCAGTCCGGTTTTCTCTCTTGTATTTCTCGTAATCATAGTTTAAGACAAACAGGTGATTGGCCTGTTGTGCCTTTGCATGGTGGAGGGGCTGCCTCCTTACGGCCTCCATGCAGGCCGCCCTCCTCCTTTTTCATCCGGGCTTGGGACCGGCATGGGCGGAGTTATATATATATATATATATATATATATATATATATATATATATATATATATATATATATATATATATATATATATATATATATATATATATATATATATATAGTATTAGCACATTTATGTGAACGTTTAACGTGCTTGAGTTAATTCTAAGGCCGCCAAATACCCTAACCACGGCCTTGATTACACCAAAGTATTCATGAGCTCTTGAAGCTGTAGTTTATGTACCAATTAGTTTTCAAAGATGAAGTTGCTAGCCCTATACATGTCGCATAGAGATTTATGATCAATAAATTTTCTATATTCTTTTCTTTTCTACCCGTGTCCTCTACTTTATTATCGCTCTCTTATCCTTTTCCTGGGTTTTTTTTCGCATTCGTTCGTTTGCGAAAAAATATATTTTCCCATTCTGACTCTGCCGTTTCTTTTCTCATACTGGTAACGCATCGTATTGCATAATCGTGCCAGTCCCTGGAAGAGACGAAATACTGAAAAATTCGTCTCGATAGACATGGGATGGCAGACATATCGTCTAACATTTTCATTCGCTTATTTTGTCTGTTTAAGATATATCTACCCGAGAGAGTTTTAGACTAGTCATTCATACTCCTAAATATGCAGTAGACAGATCACTCGTGCTAGAAAATATCTTGTATATTGCAAAGTTCTGAGTTTCTTGGCAACATTTTGCCGAGTTCTATACTACCATTATATTGAAGGATTCTAGTTCATGGTATTAATCTGTAGTTCTGTGTGGAGGTAAATATATATATATATATATATATATATATATATATATATATATATATATATATATATATATATATATATATATATATATATATATATATATATATATATATATATATATATATATATATATATATATATCTAGTAGAATTGAGTGTTTTAGTGATAAATCGCTTATTTCATTTTACTAGTTAGATTTCTGTGCAGAAGAAATTAATTTATAAGTCTGTTATATTCGCTAGTCGACATGTTACAGTGGAAAGCAGAATCAATTATAATTTCTAGCTTAAACTCATGCAGCTATAAATAAATTTAATTTAAATGCTAAATACTCAGTCGAGAATATTTTAAAACTAACTTATAACTGCACTGATTCATCACTGAGTATTGACGAAATACGTATGTATTTCTAATTCATGATGATTGATTTTATGAATTATACCTTATTACACGGGAGTTTTAAACGATAAGTCAAGCTCTCCGCTTGCAGTTTATAATGTAAGTTATAACCGAGTACATAGTATTATAAGTATTTTATATGTTGTTTTTCTTTATTCAGTGAAAAGTGAGGTAGCCCAACTAAACCAGCGTTTTGTACGGAGAAATATCTGTGAAGAACAAAAACATTTTTTCTTAAAGACTTGGGTGTATAAAGTAAAACCTGTCTAGATTGCATTGGCATCCAGAACGACAGAGTACCCATTATATAATTTTTTTTAAAGATTTAATGGAGTAACGGGCCCATCGAGCCTGATTTAATTCTTCCAGAGAAAAACCTCAAATACATTTCAGCCCTTGTGGCAAGCAAAATATTAATATTAGTAACCTTCCGACAGAGTTGTGACTAGTGGTGGTGTGACCAAATAAAGTCCTATGCTGAGAGAAGGCAGTTACCTGACATTCCTAATTACTAGAAACCTAAGCTATTGACACTGTGATCGCTGTTAACGTTCGTGCCTGGACAATTTTAATGTGACAGAACCAGATATCCAAAAATAAGTATAACCAAGAAAACATTCCCTGAAGCATTGAATTCAACCCGTCTTTTTGGAACTGGGGTTCTCTTGGCCAAGACTACCATTGGAGAGTCTGTATGTGCATGTCCTAAAAATTGTGTTTTCCAGAAGTTGCTACCAAAGCTGTAAGTACGAATGAAAGCACGTGATCACGGCTGACTGAATAGAGTGAATGCAGGACTGAGTGATTCCTTTAACTAATCTAACTCTGTTGTAGATGATAGGCTGACTAAGAGAAGCTTCTCGAGTGTCAAAGACAGAATCTACTATATTTCCTCCACCTCACTCGTGAAATCTATTTCTATTTTATCACCTCCCACTGAGCTATCGATTATCTCTATGTCTATTCAGAAGGGACCAAACTAAGTCTTAATCACCTATCGCAAATCTACGACAATACCAAGCCGTATTAGTGGCCTGTTACAACATACTGAGACATAGAACACTATCTCACATTTAGTCTCAGAAGGTCCAGTCTTTATTGCAGCTTTCAGACCAGTACCTAGTTTCTTCAGCTAAAAAAAGAAAAATAGTTGCCATATCTATGGGAGTTACGTTGTAGGGAGAATGTCTAAACTGAAGCACGTCAAAGTGGCATATATCGTGGGGTGACGTATAGCAGGGGTAGGCAGCCCAGGAACTGTAGAAATCTTCTTTACAAACACTGAGCTATCTAAAAGTCTTCCGTGACAAAATCATGTCTGTTTTAAGATTTCGGGCTATTTGGAATAAATCCAGCCTGTTTGTAACTATTATCTCTGCCGCACGATATGCTTCATGCTATCCCATTATAAGAGCAGTAGTAGCGAATGCGCAAAACGATTATGATTCTGCAGGAGCGCTGCAGGAGCACCTGCAGGAGCATGACTTTTATATAGCAAAAATTCTGCAGGAGCGCTGCAGGGGCAAGATGGCGGACTTGAGCTAACAAGGGGAGGTTATTTGGGGCAAGATGGCGGACTTGAGGTAACAAGGGGGAGATAAATAGGTTGTTGTATTGCATGACTTTTTATATAAGGAAATACGCAGGTGGCGCATCAGGCGTTGGTACATGACTTTTTATATAAGAAAATACTCAGTGTGCAGGTGGAGTAGCAGGCGGGGGGTGACTTTTTATATAAGGAAATACTCATTGCGCAGATGGAGCATCAGGAGCAGCAGGAGAAGTGGATGACTTTTTTTATATAGTAATATGTGTTTATTGAGATAACGAGAAGACTTTGAGATTTTGAGATAATATTTAGACATATATTTACATAACAAGAAGACGTTATTTATAGACGTATATTAATTCTGCAGGAGTGATGCAGGGGCAGGGGTGATATTTTTGTGTGGGGTATGGTTTTGGAGGTTATTTTAGCTGTTGAGGGGATGTGGTGACGTTGTGCATCTGTGTACATTTTTGGGGTTAGCAGGACGAGTGGACCAGCATTGAGAGGTGGGAGTGAAGAGGCGTCGGTGAAGTAAGTAGCAGGTGGGGTTGGGTTAGGGGGATATTTTTGTGTGATGTGGTATGGCTTTTGGGGGTGGAAGAGAGATATTTTAGCTGTTGAGGGGATATGTGGTGACGTTGTCAGGATGCCTCTGTGTACATTTTTGGGGTGTAGCAGGCGAGTGGACCAGCATTGAGAGGTGGGAGTGAAGAGACGTCGGTGACGAGGTACCGGTGTAACGTAGCAGGTGGGGTTATGTTAGGGGGATATTTTTGTGTGATGTGGTATGGTTTTTGGAGGTGAAAGAGAGATATTTTAGATGTTGAGGGGAGATGTGGTGACGAGGTACGGGTGTAATGTAGCAGGTGGGGTTAGGTTAGGGGGGGATATTTTTGTGTGATGTGGTATGGTTTTGGAGGTGGAAGAGAGATATTTTAGATGTTGAGGGGAGATGTGGTGACGTTGTCAGGATGCCTCTGTGTACATTTTTGGGGTGTAGCAGGCGAGTGGACCAGCATTGAGAGGTGGGAGCGAAGAGACGTCGGTGACGAGGTACGGGTGTAATGTAGCAGGTGGGGTTAGGTTAGGGCGGATTTTTTGTGTGTTGTGGAATTGTTTTGTTATGTGTGTTGGTGTGTGTGTTTATACAGTCTACAACTGCGTGACTTTTATATAACGAAAATGTGTTGGAGGAACGTGGAGGAGGAGAGGTCTTGGTATATAGTAATATATAAGTTCATTAATGGCGGGCGTGTTGTGTGATGATTATTTTACAAACAGTTATATGCACATATTACAGATAGGTAGCCAATATTACAACAGTTAGACCATATTTAGTTATACATATAGAAATATAAAAGAGAAAACACTAGATACATTTTATATATTTATTGATAAAGTTAGTTGATCTATGGGTGACGTATAACCGCACTTCTTTTTCGTATACCACTAGGAGCCCTCAGAACACAGGCGGTTCGGATTACTTGGCGAGTCTGTCACGTCTTTTTCGTGTAACCATCTTCTACAAGGTGAATGTCTGTCGTTATCACACCATTGTCTATGAAGGGGGGAAAAAAAACAGGCTTGGGGTGGGTTAGTCAGGGTCTGACTAAGCGCGTAATTAATCGCGAGAGGTGTGTTGTATTGTGTGTTGTATGGTTTCTTGGTTGTTGTACAGAGTGGAAGATCTTGTCGGCCAAGTAGTTTATGTGTTGGTGCATATACCTGTAGGTATCTGTGTGTGTGTCTGTAGGTAGCTGTATACAGAGAGTTTAGATGTTGAGCATCACCATATGTCACTTTAGCTTTCTTGGTTAACATAGATTGTACAGGGTTAAATATTTTAGAAATGTTGTGCCCCGGCTGATCGTGTACAGAATACTTTATTATAGAACAACGTGTCTCAAACGGTTTAGGCTAAGAACCCCATGATGTCTTACAAATTATTGAGGTCCCAGAGATCTTTTGTAGATAAGAGTTGTACCGCGAGGATATGACAATATCAAAGAAGGTGTTCGATTATAAGGAACATAGTGTTCACCTCGCTGACCCCCAAATAGACTTTCCGCGCACCATATTTTGAGAATCACCGTTCGTATGTCTTTCTTTATTCAGCTGATAATAACATTCGGGTTCTTTCGCCCTACCAATTAGACACATGATTCTGGTTAACTTTAAAGCGAGATATTCTAACAGAGCCTTTAACTACAAGCCTGGTCATTTACAAGGTGTACCTCTCACCTTTTTGTGGATCCAACATAATTTATTTCGTGTCTACATTACAACTGTAACAAAGACAGGGGTTCTGAATATTTGATTTTGACATGTACGGGTAACAGCTGTGTAAAATAAGTCATATTTTCGACAAGGGACCGCTTATCGAGAAGAGGAAGAATATTTCTCACTGTCATATAGAAGTAAACTGGTGATGGAAATAGAGCTGGCTCTTGATGTAAAAGTAAGACAGGGCGTTGCGTGTTGTTCGTATTTGTAGATGGAGGATTTTTGTATCTCCCTATCCATTAGTTCAACTTGTTATTACTCTCTCTTCTAGTTTTCACTGTGATACAGCTTATCCAAGGAAAGTTAGATATCTGGTTTTAATCTCAAAGGTTCTTATCTTTAACGTACTTTATGATGTCTTCGGAGTGCTTTCATTTGCGGTCAGTGTATTTTTTTTCCGGAGTATTTTCAGTTGTCTTCAACGTACTTTCAGTTGTCGTAAATGTACTTTTAATTGTTTTCATTGTAATTTCAGTTGTCTTCCTTGCACTTTTAATTGGCTTCATCGTACTTTCAGTTGTCGCTTACGTACCTTAATTTGTCTTCAGTACCCTTTCTGATGTCTCGAACGCACTTATGTCTTGAACATATTTGCCGTTGTTTTCAGCGTACTTTCAGATGTCTGCCGTACTTTCTATTGCAAACTGGAGTCTAAATAAGCTTTTTACTCAATTTTTAGTTTTAGTTATTGATTTGTAATGAAAACACACTCGCGGATAATACACTTGTGGGGCTGTCGAAGCGTGGGGTGTGTTGGGGTATGGGTTTTTGTGTGCCCGTATTTTAATTGTTGTATATACAATATGTATGTATGGAAGTGAAGTGTTAGAGACCGGTACTAGTTCTACCATCGAACTTGCGTCCTGGTAGTGTGTGTGTTGTTTATTTTACATATAGACAGGTATACATATACAAGATGTTACAGCAGTTATACGCTAAATAGTCAAGCTAAAACACTAGTCTCAAACGCATTGTAGGTCGCTTGACACCTGCCCAGCCTTATTTGCTCACTAACAGCAACTTGCTTAATGAAAAGCTAATCGATTGTGTTATAGCGGCTTTAATCTAGGTTGTGAAACGGTTTGAGACACGATTTGTGGTAACAGATGGTTACATACTCAGAAACCTAATCAATACTCAACGTGCTGTTGAACAAATATTCAGTGTTAGCTTTCTTGGTTTGATAGACTCGTTCACTATTTATTAGCTGTAATTCTTTAAATAGTCTTGTTAAGGTATTATTTCTATAATATTGCGTATTCGTAAGCAATAACAGGAGATTTTGTGTGTGTTTTATTAGGTATAGATACACTACGCAAAAGTGATCTCACCAGAACTTTGTTATCTATGTAGATGTATTATAGTCTGGTTACAAACAACAAGCTGATTTAGAAGTAACTTTATCCTTTTTATTGGAAGGAGTTGTGTTATTATCGTTTACATGAATATAACAACTGATTGTCCCAAACCCTTCCGACAACTATGATTCTACTTGATTTGAGAAGAAAGACTTTTTATAAACACTCTTGAGTGAATCCCCCTTTGCCTAAGCGCTATAGAATAAAGAGGAAAATAAAAAACTAATTTGGTGTTGTGTTGTGTGTGTGTGTGTGTGTGATGAGAATATAAGACGCTGAGAGGTGAAGTGGGATCGTAGGCAACTACTCCCTAGAAAGAAACCAGATCGATGGCCCCACAAAACAGCGCGTGTAAATTTCTGTTCACGTCACTAGGGCAAAACACAATCGAACAATAGTAGGAAATTTATAAAAGAAACATTCCTTCGTTCATGTGTTCAAATCCGCTACTTAAGGTTTTCAAATTTTTTTTTTTTTTTTTAATTTTTTATTTTATTTTACAAGTGCGGCATGTGGCCACGTGTGTTTTGAGTTTTATTAAACATGGATGAGAGAGAAAGAGAGAAAGAAAGATATATAGAGAGAGAGAGAGAGAGAGAGAATAAACACAGTCTTATATGTAACAATCAGTTAAATAAGACACAGACAAGTTGAGAAAGAAAGAAAGACAGAGAGCGAGAGAGAGAGAGAGAGAGAGAGAGATAGAGACAGAGAGAAAAAGAAAGAGAGAGAGAGAGACAGAGAGAAGAGAGAAGAGAGAGAGAGAAATAAAAAATGCCCCGCGCGCGCGCTGTGGCAAAAATATCGATTTAAAACCACGCGCTCACGATACAAGTGATGCCCTATCGTTTAAAATTTGTGTTATAACAAGATCTTGTGTAGTTCAGTACTGTTAAAAAATATGGTATTCTTTATTTTATTTCTTTATTATGTGGAAAAAAAATATTCATCACGCTCGAGTTAGTTTGTAGTATTGCACCATCAGTTGAAATCCAGGTTGAGTAATCTCACATAAATGACCAACTTGTCTCACAACAGGTGGGGAGAAACACGGATAAGTTTAAATAGAAATAATTATTTTAACACCCTAACACAACACACGCAAAAACAAGCAACTAAAACTTATAGATTCTCTAAATAGAAATAATTTAACATCTTAACACAGAGAACCGAATACAAACAAACAACTAAAACCTTTTTATAATGCTATTAAATAGAAATAATTATTTTAACATCTTAACACAGAACATCGTTACTTACACATAAAATTAAATACAAAGAAAGAGAGAGATAGAAAGATAGAGAGATAGAGAGAGAGAGAGAGTGAGACAATGAGAAAGAGAATACATATATGTAACAATCAGTTAAATAGAGAGAGAGAGAGGGAGAGAAAGAAAGAAAGACAGAGAAAGATAGAAAGAGAGAGAGCCAGAGAGAGAGAGAGAAAGAAAGAGAGAAAAAGAGAGACAGAGAGAAAAAGAGAGAGAGAGAGAGAAAAAGAGAGAGAGAGAGAGACAGAGAGAAAAGAGAGAGAGAGACAGAATAAACGCAGTGTTATTTCTTATCTTTTTGTTTAAATATTTAATACAAACAATCAACTAAAACCTTTTTATAATGTTATTAAATAATTTTACACCCTAACACACGAAAAAACAGATATTTTTAAAGTTATTTATGGTGTCCTAACAAAAATTAGTTGTCTTTTTGGTTTGTAACTAAGAAGTAAATTTAACAAAGAAATAAAACAGTCGAATACATACTATCAGGTATTTATATGAGAAGGGTGATTTCTTTTCAGTGTTCTTTCAGAGATGTCTGCGTTGAAGGTTTGTTGGTTGCATGAGTTTTTTTTTACACTGCTCTCATTATATCGAGGTTTTGATACAAACACGCGTGTATGAATACACAAGTTTTTTCAGACAATAACGAGATTCAACGACCTTAAACACACCTGTTTACGCCCGTGTACAGTTGTAAATCGTCACGTAATATGGCTCCAAAGGGGGAATACAGTTAGTATTGTCATTGTTTAAATAGAATCTAATTAACAGTAATGTTTACTCACTGTGCAGGTGTTATGAAAAAAGAGTTTATCGGATGGTAATAAGATACCTAAACAAACAGCACTGTTGCTCTTAATGTCTTATTTGACACGGACAATTATTGATGAATATCGACAATTCGTTTACCCAGGGAACAGCTGTTTATAACTTGATGTCTGTTTCGGCACGTACCAGCATAAAATTAGCAAACATTTTGTTTGTGACACGGACAGATGTGTTGTTGCCGGAAGGGAACAGAATGTTACAAGCCTTTTTTAAAAGTTTGAAATACACTTAATAAATATACCAAACAAGTTGAGAAAGACAGAGAGAAAGAGAGAGAGAGAGACAGAGAGACAGAGAGAGAGCGAGAGAGATAGAGAGAGAGAGAGAGAAAGATAAAGACAGAGAGAGAGAGAGAAAGAGAACGAGAGAAAGAAAAGGCATAAGACACATTTCAACATACTTGTTAGATATTTTTTTGTAAACCGATGTTAAAATGTGTCTTATGCCTTTTCTTTCTCTCGTTCTCTTTCTCTCTCTCTCTGTCTTTATCTTTCTCTCTCTCTATCTCTCTCGCTCTCTCTCTGTCTCTCTCTCTCTCTCTCTCTCTCTCTCTCTTTCTCTCTGTCTTTCTCAACTTGTTTGGTATATTTATTAAGTGTATTTCAAACTTTTAAAAAAGGCTTGTAACATTCTGTTCCCTTCCGGCAACAACACATCTGTCCGTGTCACAAACAAAATGTTTGCTAATTTTATGCTGGTACGTGCCAAAACAGACATCAAGTTATAAACAGCTGTTCCCTGGGTAAACGAATTGTCGATATTCATCAATAATTGTCCGTGTCAAATAAGACATTAAGAGCAACAGTGCTGTTTGTTTAGGTATCTTATTACCATCCGATAAACTCTTTTTTCATAACACCTGCACAGTGAGTAAACATTACTGTTAATTAGATTCTATTTAAACAATGACAATACTAACTGTATTCCCCCTTTGGAGCCATATTACGTGACGATTTACAACTGTACACGGGCGTAAACAGGTGTGTTTAAGGTCGTTGAATCTCGTTATTGTCTGAAAAAACTTGTGTATTCATACACGCGTGTTTGTATCAAAACCTCGATATAATGAGAGCAGTGTAAAAAAAACTCATGCAACCAACAAACCTTCAACGCAGACATCTCTGAAAGAACACTGAAAAGAAATCACCCTTCTCATATAAATACCTGATAGTATGTATTCGACTGTTTTATTTCTTTGTTAAATTTACTTCTTAGTTACAAACCAAAAAGACAACTAATTTTTGTTAGGACACCATAAATAACTTTAAAAATATCTGTTTTTTCGTGTGTTAGGGTGTAAAATTATTTAATAACATTATAAAAAGGTTTTAGTTGATTGTTTGTATTAAATATTTAAACAAAAAGATAAGAAATAACACTGTGTTTATTCTGTCTCTCTCTCTCTTTTCTCTCTGTCTCTCTCTCTCTTTCTTTTTCTCTCTCTCTCTTTGTCTCTGTCTCTCTTTTTCTCTCTTTCTTTCTCTCTCTCTCTCTCTGGCTCTCTCTCTTTCTATCTTTCTCTGTCTTTCTTTCTTTCTCTCCCTCTCTCTCTCTCTATTTAACTGATTGTTACATATATGTATTCTCTTTCTCATTGTCTCACTCACTCTCTCTCTCTCTATCTCTCTATCTTTCTATCTCTCTCTTTCTTTGTATTTAATTTTATGTGTAAGTAACGATGTTCTGTGTTAAGATGTTAAAATAATTATTTCTATTTAATAGCATTATAAAAAGGTTTTAGTTGTTTGTTTGTATTCGGTACTCTGTGTTAAGATGTTAAATTATTTCTATTTAGAGAATCTATAAGTTTTAGTTGCTTGTTTTTGCGTGTGTTGTGTTAGGGTGTTAAAATAATTATTTCTATTTAAACTTATCCGTGTTTCTCCCCACCTGTTGTTAGACAAGTTGGTCATTTATGTGAGATTACTCAACCTGGATTTCAACTGATGGTGCAATACTACAAACTAAACTCGAGCGTGATGAATATTTTTTTTCCACATAATAAAGAAATAAAATAAAGAATACCATATTTTTTAACAGTACTGAACTACACAAGATCTTGTTATAACACAAATTTTAAACGATAGGGCATCACTTGTATCGTGAGCGCGTGGTTTTAAGTCGATATCTTTGCCACAGCGCGCGCGCGGGGCATTTTTTATTTCTCTCTCTCTCTCTTCTCTCTTCTCTCTGTCTCTCTCTCTCTCTTTCTTTTTCTCTCTGTCTCTATCTCTCTATCTCTCTCTCTCTCGCTCTCTGTCTTTCTTTCTTTCTCAACTTGTCTGTGTCTTATTTAACTGATTGTTACATATAAGACTGTGTTTATTCTCTCTCTCTCTCTCTCTCTATCTTTCTTTCTCTCTTTCTCTCTCATCCATGTTTAATAAAACTCAAAACACACGTGGCCACATGCCGCACTTGTAAAATAAAATAAAAAATTAAAAAAAATTTGAAAACCTTAAGTAGCGGATTTGAACACATGAACGAAGGAATGTTTCTTTTATAAATTTCCTACTATTGTTCGATTGTGTTTTGCCCTAGTGACGTGAACAGAAATTTACACGCGTTGTTTTGTGGGGCCATCGATCTGGTTTCTTTCTAGGGAGTAGTTGCCTACGATCCCACTTCACCTCTCAGCGTCTTATATTCTCATCACACACACACACACACACACAACACAACACCAAATTAGTTTTTTATTTTCCTCTTTATTCTATAGCGCTTAGGCAAAGGGGGATTCACTCAAGAGTGTTTATAAAAAGTCTTTCTTCTCAAATCAAGTAGAATCATAGTTGTCGGAAGGGTTTGGGACAATCAGTTGTTATATTCATGTAAACGATAATAACACAACTCCTTCCAATAAAAAGGATAAAGTTACTTCTAAATCAGCTTGTTGTTTGTAACCAGACTATAATACATCTACATAGATAACAAAGTTCTGGTGAGATCACTTTTGCGTAGTGTATCTATACCTAATAAAACACACACAAAATCTCCTGTTATTGCTTACGAATACGCAATATTATAGAAATAATACCTTAACAAGACTATTTAAAGAATTACAGCTAATAAATAGTGAACGAGTCTATCAAACCAAGAAAGCTAACACTGAATATTTGTTCAACAGCACGTTGAGTGTCGATTAGATTTCTGAGTATGTAACCATCTGTTACCACAAATCGTGTCTCAAACCGTTTCACAACCTAGATTAAAGCCGCTATAACACAATCGATTAGCTTTTCATTAAGCAAGTTGCTGTTAGTGAGCAAATAAGGCTGGGCAGGTGTCAAGCGACCTACAATGCGTTTGAGACTAGTGTTTTAGCTTGACTATTTAGCGTATAACTGCTGTAACATCTTGTATATGTATACCTGTCTATATGTAAAATAAACAACACACACACTACCAGGACGCAAGTTCGATGGTAGAACTAGTACCGGTCTCTAACACTTCACTTCCATACATACATATTGTATATACAACAATTAAAATACGGGCACACAAAAACCCATACCCCAACACACCCCACGCTTCGACAGCCCCACAAGTGTATTATCCGCGAGTGTGTTTTCATTACAAATCAATAACTAAAACTAAAAATTGAGTAAAAAGCTTATTTAGACTCCAGTTTGCAATAGAAAGTACGGCAGACATCTGAAAGTACGCTGAAAACAACGGCAAATATGTTCAAGACATAAGTGCGTTCGAGACATCAGAAAGGGTACTGAAGACAAATTAAGGTACGTAAGCGACAACTGAAAGTACGATGAAGCCAATTAAAAGTGCAAGGAAGACAACTGAAATTACAATGAAAACAATTAAAAGTACATTTACGACAACTGAAAGTACGTTGAAGACAACTGAAAATACTCCGGAAAAAAAATACACTGACCGCAAATGAAAGCACTCCGAAGACATCATAAAGTACGTTAAAGATAAGAACCTTTGAGATTAAAACCAGATATCTAACTTTCCTTGGATAAGCTGTATCACAGTGAAAACTAGAAGAGAGAGTAATAACAAGTTGAACTAATGGATAGGGAGATACAAAAATCCTCCATCTACAAATACGAACAACACGCAACGCCCTGTCTTACTTTTACATCAAGAGCCAGCTCTATTTCCATCACCAGTTTACTTCTATATGACAGTGAGAAATATTCTTCCTCTTCTCGATAAGCGGTCCCTTGTCGAAAATATGACTTATTTTACACAGCTGTTACCCGTACATGTCAAAATCAAATATTCAGAACCCCTGTCTTTGTTACAGTTGTAATGTAGACACGAAATAAATTATGTTGGATCCACAAAAAGGTGAGAGGTACACCTTGTAAATGACCAGGCTTGTAGTTAAAGGCTCTGTTAGAATATCTCGCTTTAAAGTTAACCAGAATCAGGTGTCTAATTGGTAGGGCGAAAGAACCTGAATGTTATTATCAGCTGAATAAAGAAAGACATACGAACGGTGATTCTCAAAATATGGTGCGCGGAAAGTCTATTTGGGGGTCAGCGAGGTGAACACTATGTTCCTTATAATCGAACACCTTCTTTGATATTGTCATATCCTCGCGGTACAACTCTTATCTACAAAAGATCTCTGGGACCTCAATGATTTGTAAGACATCATGGGGTTCTTAGCCTAAACCGTTTGAGACACGTTGTTCTATAATAAAGTATTCTGTACACGATCAGCCGGGGCACAACATTTCTAAAATATTTAACCCTGTACAATCTATGTTAACCAAGAAAGCTAAAGTGACATATGGTGATGCTCAACATCTAAACTCTCTGTATACAGCTACCTACAGACACACACACAGATACCTACAGGTATATGCACCAACACATAAACTACTTGGCCGACAAGATCTTCCACTCTGTACAACAACCAAGAAACCATACAACACACAATACAACACACCTCTCGCGATTAATTACGCGCTTAGTCAGACCCTGACTAACCCACCCCAAGCCTGTTTTTTCCCCTTCATAGACAATGGTGTGATAACGACAGACATTCACCTTGTTGAAGATGGTTACACGAAAAAGACGTGACAGACTCGCCAAGTAATCCGAACCGCCTGTGTTCTGA
Organism: Oreohelix idahoensis; assembly: GCA_024509875.1. Classification (NCBI taxonomy): domain Eukaryota; kingdom Metazoa; phylum Mollusca; class Gastropoda; order Stylommatophora; family Oreohelicidae; genus Oreohelix; species Oreohelix idahoensis. The sequence continues at coordinate 257,072 of JAMPIV010019633.1, forward strand.
GGGCTCCTAGTGGTATACGAAAAAGAAGTGCGGTTATACGTCACCCATAGATCAACTAACTTTGTCAATAAATATATAAAATGTATCTAGTGTTTTCTCTTTTATATTTCTATATGTATAACTAAATAGGGTCTAACTGTTGTAATATTGGCTACCTATCTGTAATATGTACATATAACTGTTTGTAAAATAATCATCACACAACACGCCCGCCATTAATGAACTTATATATTACTATATACCAAGACCTCTCCTCCTCCACGTTCCTCCAACACATTTTCGTTATATAAAAGTCACGCAGTTGTAGACTGTATAAACACACACACCAACACACATAACAAAACAATTCCACAACACACAAAAAATCCGCCCTAACCTAACCCCACCTGCTACATTACACCCGTACCTCGTCACCGACGTCTCTTCACTCCCACCTCTCAATGCTGGTCCACTCGCCTGCTACACCCCAAAAATGTACACAGATGCCTCCTGACAACGTCACCACATATCCCCTCAACAGCTAAAATATCTCTCTTCCACCCCCAAAAGCCATACCACATCACACAAAAATATCCCCCTAACATAACCCCACCTGCTACATTACACCGATACCCCGTCACCGACGCCTCTTCACTCCCACCTTTCAATGCTGGTCCACTCGTCTGCTACACCCCAAAAATGTACACAGATGCCTCCTGACAACGTCACCACATCTCCCCTCAACAGCTAAAATATCTCTCTTCCACCTCCAAAACCATACCACATCACACAAAAATATCACCCCTGCCCCTGCATCACTCCTGCAGAATTAATATACGTCTATAAATAACGTCTTCTTGTTATGTAAATATATGTCTAAATATTATCTCAAAATCTCAAAGTCTTCTCGTTATCTCAATAAACACATATTACTATATAAAAAAAGTCATCCACTTCTCCTGCTGCTCCACCTGCACACTGAGTATTTTCTTATATAAAAAGTCATCCCGCCTGCTGCTCCATCTGCGCAATGAGTATTTCCTTATATAAAAAGTCACCCCGCCTGATGCTCCACCTGCACACTGAGTATTTCCTTATATAAAACGTCACCCCGCCTGATGCTCCACCTGCGCAATGAGTATTTCCCTATATAAAAAGTCATCCCACCTGATGCTCCATCTGCGCAATGAGTATTTCCTTATATAAAAAGTCACCCCACCTGCGCAATGAGTATTTCCCTATATAAAAAGTCATCCCACCTGATGCTCCATCTGCGCAATGAGTATTTCCTTATATAAAAAGTCACCCCGCCTGCTACTCCACCTGCACACTGAGTATTTTCTTATATAAAACGTCACCCCGCCTGATGCTCCACCTGCGCAATGAGTATTTCCCTATATAAAAAGTCATCCCACCTGATGCTCCATCTGCGCAATGAGTATTTCCTTATATAAAAAGTCACCCCGCCTGCTACTCCACCTGCACACTGAGTATTTTCTTATATAAAACGTCACCCCGCCTGATGCTCCACCTGTGCAATGAGTATTTCCCTATATAAAAAGTCATCCCACCTGATGCTCCATCTGCGCAATGAGTATTTCCTTATATAAAAAGTCACCCCGCCTGCTACTCCACCTGCACACTGAGTATTTTCTTATATAAAACGTCACCCCGCCTGATGCTCCACCTGCGCAATGAGTATTTCCCTATATAAAAAGTCATCCCGCCTGATGCTCCATCTGCGCAATGAGTATTTCCCTATATAAAAAGTCACCCCCCGCCTGCTACTCCACCTGCACACTGAGTATTTTCTTATATAAAAAGTCATGTACCAACGCCTGATGCGCCACCTGCGTATTTCCTTATATAAAAAGTCATGCAATACAACAACCTATTTATCTCCCCCTTGTTACCTCAAGTCCGCCATCTTGCCCCAAATAACCTCCCCTTGTTAGCTCAAGTCCGCCATCTTGCCCCTGCAGCGCTCCTGCAGAATTTTTGCTATATAAAAGTCATGCTCCTGCAGGTGCTCCTGCAGCGCTCCTGCAGAATCATAATCGTTTTGCGCATTCTCTACTACTAAGAGCTGCGAAAAATTAAAACTAGATATTTGACCGAAAGTTAACTTCACTTCAAAGTAAAGTTCGTTCTTAATCTTACACTACTCAAAAATAAAGTGAATTTAAGTAAGCTAACTTGTGTGCTTTTCACTTAAAATGCAGTGAAAATACCTTTTAAACCTGGGTACACCGCCCTTTTAAGTGCCGGTAGGAGAGAGTGAGTCCGAAATTTAATAAGGTTAAAAAATAATTGTTCCCTCCTACGACATCTAGAGATCTACCAAATTATGCGTTGCGATCTACCGGTAGAGCAAGATCAACCGGTTACCAACTCCTGGTGTATAGTGTACATCAGCGGTAGGCAACCCATGATTTGTGGGAATTAACTTTAGAAACACATAGATCTCCAAAGATCTACCTTGATTCAAATTATTTCCTAATGGACAATCAGTTACAATTTTAAAATGAACAGTCTAAAAGTGCATCTTAGCATTGCTTTTCTTGTCAGGTACGTTACATTCTGGGAATACCACGTTTTAACTTCCATCGACAGAGCGTTAGTTCGAACTGCCCATAGCTTAAAAGTGATTTCTTTTTTCTTCCTCTGAAACTTACATATATACCTAATCCCATGTGATCTACCAGGACACCATATAAGGCACACTTTGAAACACAGGCGAGAACATAATTGTGAACGATCACTCCGGATTCAATGTTCGTTAAATTATAGTGCTATACCGCACAGAATATTTCGTGCAGCTTCAAATTGTAGTTTTCTCTTGTTTTTCTCAATACAGTACTTTATTTTTCACATTGCGTACGTATATATTTGAATTCGTGTAAACTACATGAGCGTAAGAGGGCTACACTAATGTATGCGTGTATGAATGTGTGTGTCCACAGACAGACAGACAGACAGACAGACAGACAGACAGGCAGGCAGGCAGGCAGGCAGGCAGGCAGGCAGGCAGATAGATAGATAGATAGATAGATAGATAGATAGATAGATAGATAGATAGATAGATAGATAGATAGATAGATAGATAGATAGATAGATAGATAGATAGATAGATAGATAGATAAACAAACCACAGGCGCCTGTTCACTGTATCCCCTAAAGAGGTCGAAGACATGACGTCACGCAGTAAAAAGCGTAAAGGGGTGGGTTCAAAATTTTGTGACGAATTGTGATGATATAGAGAGGAGGGTAGACAAAAATGTGGCGTCGTACAAGAAATAAAAATGTGGATTGCTTCTGTCATATGTGATTGTCGCATAGAGATTTATGATCAATAAATTTTCTATATTCTTTTCTTTTCTACCCATGTCCTCTACTTTATTATCGCTCTTTTATCATTTTCCTGTATTTTTCGCATTCGTTCGTTTGCGAAAAATATATTTCTTTCCCATTCTGACTTTACCGTTTTTCTCATACACTGGTAACGCATTTATTACATCAGATGTCAGTCGCTGCAGGTAGACGACAAACTGTGAATATCCGTCTAGTCAGACAAGGGAGCAGACATATCGTCTAGCATTTCCATCGGACACGTAGCTTCTACGGCTAAAGTTCTCGGCGAGGTGTGGAAACTGCCATCTGCCTCGACCAGAAATGAGACATTCATCTAGCATTTCCATCTGACACGGCACTCTACGGCCAGTTTCTTAGACGGAGGTGTCAAAGACGCGAAGTTGCAGTTTATGGCAATCTCTTGGTTTACGTAAAGTGTTAAGAGGAGAGTTGAAGACGGGAAGGGGGGGGGGGGTGTTGCGCACATATTTATGGTGTATGCATACGGATGTAAGATATATCTATCTGGTTGTTAAAAAAGATATTTATTTGTGAATTTACGTCTCTTAGTAATGGGACGGAACTCAGAATAGTCTATGTGTATTTATTCTTTGAGTTACCGGTCCTTGTATCTTCGCTGAATATTAATTTAGCGTATGAATACCGAATTCATGTCATTTTATGTCTATTACGGCTAGAAACAGATTGTTCTTGCTCAAGGTTTTGCAGGAATGTTTAGGGCCTGAATTCATCTGTAGTACTTGTCTAGTGCAAGAAGATTCTGTCTTATATTGTATATCTTCGTATGTTTAGGTTGGACTATATTCTTTCTGCCGAAGTTCGGCGCAGGTATTCGTAGTCCCACTGAGTTGAAAAGAGTTCCGAAGTTGCCGGTCGAGATGGCCGTGCGTGTGTTTTTCTAGGGCTGGTCCTGTTTAAGGTTAAAAAGTGATTTGTGGATGATTTTCCATAAGGAAGGAATATCTCTGCGAGAGTATAGTGTCAGAGATTCTCCTCATGTACTTTATTATGTTTAAATTCGGACTCCAGGTAAAGCCAGACCCTCTTTTCTTCGATGACCTCCATTTGGTTAGATTTAGATGACATCGTATTTCGAGCATCGTTGGTCGTCCATATATACAGTTGAAGATGACAGGTTCCAACAGTATTTATATCTACATGAAAATAACCTTATTTATGTGGAGCTGGATGGAACACTCTATGAAGTTATACACATTCAAATGGTGAATTAACTTTGGCTTGTTATTATCCTTCTGCTGGGTGAGTGAGCGAAAACTCAGAGAAGGTAGCCATTTTGTATGCTTGTCATCGTTATAGATCGCTGTCAAGAGAACAGTTTACCAAACCTATTATCGGACAGTGACATGGAGGTATTATTGAGATGAAAACCCCTATCGTGGTTTAACGTTGTTACATAAACATTCGATATATGTCGCTGGAGAACTTAGCGAAGGAAAAGGTTCGTCCAGTGGACGCTATATACGTTTACACACCCACACCCACTGATGTGTTCAGTCAGTTGGGATATGGCAATAGTCTACTAGAACATTCTATGATTATCTCATGCCACCAATTATATTTGTATGCTACATGAAAGATGATCTACCATTCTACTACCTAATGATTTGCTATGTCAACATGCTCCTGACCGTATTCCGTGCTGTTCAAGTGTGTGTGTGTCCTGAATAAACAGTACAAAACGACCACCGCAGTCTGTATCGGTGTCTTATAGTTATGAGTGAATGAGTGCATTATATTGGTCAACACACGAACACTCCAGCATTCGCGTTACACTTCACACTCTCACTCCATTTCTGTATAATCCTGTGTCGGTTGGGTTGACCCTTTGCTCCACCTGCAGCACCCATCATAATCAACCACTGGTCTGCGTAAGAAGAAGAAGAAATTCATCATATTTTACTGTGACTGATCCAGTACTTTACAGCAGCTCCCACTAACTGTTACAGTGGTAACGCAGATGTCGTGCTCCTCCTGGAGCCTCAAAGGAAACCAGTTGCAGTGATGACAAGTGCTGTCCAAACATAGAAGTCTCTCACACAAAACATATACTCGGGTCTTCTACAGTAGTGGCCAGTTCCCTGGGTCCAGCCTTCGCAGTCTTGATGATTGAAGTCACCAAGTATAACAAGAACGTTTATTTTGGCAAAATGTGACACACATCAACACAAGTAGGAACTATACAGTCGATGTCAGCTTGACCTGTTCTGACAAGTGAAATGAATCTGGGTCAATGCTTGTTGACATTTTTCGCAGTACAGAGCTGAAAACTTTGAAGGACATAAACTGTTCGGTTGTTACAGTGTTTGATTACCTTGCTAAAGAAGAACATAAGTGGTGTTATTTCATCGGTGGATCTTCTCATGCTCAAAAAAATTGAACAATGTAATAAGATAGTTCAATAATTTAAGATTGATTAAAAGTGCCAGTTTATTTTGATTAAAAGCTGTGCCATTAAAGTGAAAGCTGAACATACTTTGCAACACATTCCAACCACAACACATTTAATTAATTAATGATATATGCATTTATGCTTTATGTATATTTATGTTTACATGTTTATATGTATTTATGTTTGCATATTATTTGTGTGTCTATGTCGCGGGCCTGGTTGGGAGGAGACTAATATAAGATTTCCCAAGTAACATAGGGCTTATATTAGCGTTCTATAGGGAGCGATTTTCTTAATTGGAAATCTGCTGGCAACATCTGGTGCTATTTTTGTTAGTTGTGATGAGGTGTTCTTTTCTTCGTTGTTTTTGTTAATAATTTTGTTTGATTTGTTTGTATTTGTAGGTCTATCCTTTCGTATCTTTCAGTTCTATACACCATTTATATTTATACACTGTGGCGTTATTTTTCTTGTTATCTTATTGCAGTTATCATCACAGATTCTGTGATCATTTTCTTTGATTTTTTCTATTTGATTAATTTGATTTCTGCAAGTGTTCTCATATTGTCTTTTCTTGTTTGTCCTTTGTGAATGTCTTGAGTTGACATATGATATATAAGGTATATTTGAGTACACTTATGCTATAGTATAGATCAATACTTTATTGTTAGTATTGTTATACAAGAAAGTATACAAGACCTATGTAAGGCTTGTCTCCCACAGAGATTGGGATTGTGAACTAATTTGTCAAGTTCATCTAAAACTTGTGACTATATTACCTTGAAATATATATAGTATTATTATTGTTTCAAGTAATTAGTATTATTGTTAGACATCATGTCTACATTAGAATACTTTATTGCACAAGGGAGATCCCTTGATAAGACTGGTCAAGACTAAGAACAATGGGCAACTGCTCAATATGACAAAGCATTAGCAGCTGAGGAAAGAAAACCTCAAATAGAAGAAAAAAAATTGCAAAGAGAAGCTGAGGCTGAGGAAAAAAGATTGCAAAGAGAGGATGAACAAAAGAAATTACAAATGCAAGTGGATGAATAAAGGTTCCAGATGGAAATGGAAAAAGAAAAAAGAAAAGCTGAAGCTGCGGCTGAGGAAAAAAAGCTGCTGCTGCTGCTGCTGAGGAAAAAAAAGCTGCTGCTGCTGTTGAGGAGAGAAAACTTCAAGAAAAAAAATAGAAGCTGAGGCTCAACAGAGAAGATTAGACAGAGAAGCTGATGCTGAGCAGAAGAGATTAGACAGAGAAGCTGAGGAGAGAAAAGCAATGAGAGAACATGAACATCAAAAAAAACTTTTAGCATTTGAGATAGAAACATTAAAATTGACAAATATGAGTAATGTCAATCAGTCATCTAATGGTAAACCCTTTACTTATAAGGTCAAGGTGCCAGCGTTCAATTCTGCCAGTGATGATATAACATTCTGGCTTGATAGATTTGAACGTGCTTGTCGAGCACATAATGTGGATAAATCACAATATGCTAATCAGTTGTCTGAGAATTTAAAAGGTGATTCTCTGACAAGTTTAAGTTTGGTTGAGGAAACTGACAAGGATAATTATGAGGTTATTAGGGCAGCCTTGATAAAGAAATATCAGTTATCTGAAGAAGGTTACCGTATTTTGTTTAAGAAAATGGTACCTGAATCAGGGGTAGAATTCTCAGAATTCATTGCAAGGACACGTCTTACATTTAATCGTTGGATTGAGCTATCCAAAACAGAAAAGACTTATGAAGCACTTATGGATTTATTGCTCAGAGACAAGATTATGTCAAGCATAAGTAAACCATTCCTTGAATTCCTACATGAACGTAAACCTAAGACACTAAAAGAAATGGAAGAATATTGTACCCAATACGTCACTGCACATCCAGACGTTGCTATTAGCAATACAAAGGTTAAAGAAGGTATGCCAGTTGCATCAGCAACACCATACAACCCTAATTACTCACACAAATACCAAGGACCTCAAAACAGGTTTAATAAAAAAGGTAACCATAACAGTTATCATAACCAAGGTAACCAATCATTTCAGGGTTCTTCTTCGAATATCTGGAGACGGGCCGACAGCCCTCGATTCAGGGGTGGTCATAATTATAGGAACTTCCGCAAAGGAAGTCATTATAGAAACTATCCTAGTTTTCCGTCATGGAGACAACAAGATCATAATTACAGAGATACTCATTATAATGAATATGATAATAGTAACCAGGGGAATTATGACTCAAACCCAAATAGGGGTTACAATAGAGGAAACTATGATAATTACAGAGGCAATAATAACAGAGGTAGACACCAATATAAAAAACAAAAATCACATTATCAGGGAAACTCTGCACAGCAAGAGTCCCATGAAGCCTATAAACAAAATAAAGATAATGGTGACTCTAATAATATGGCATGTGCCGCTTTCGATTTTGGGAGAGCATCTCAGTGCCCCCAATGCAAAACTTTATTCGAACCAACTACGGTGTCCACTTTAATTTGTGGCCATCCTCTTTCCGCTCTTCCTGCGTCAATCGCGCATGATGGAAGAGGTTCTCTTGTCTTACACAAAGGTTTAGTAAATGACAATCCAGTTTCATTGCTTTTTGATTCTGGATGCGCCACCATTGGTGTTAGGCAGTCACTCATAGATCCTTCCCGTGCTACAGGCAAAGTAGTCAAATGTGTAACATTTGGCGGCACCATAGAGAAATACTCTACCGCTATCATTAGGATTGCTACTCCTTTCTTCACAGGAGATGTCTTTTGCCGAATCCGATCGCTGATCTTATCATCGGTCGCATTCACGGAGTCAAAGAGTGCACTCCACAACAAATTTCCGTTTGGGAAAAACAAAATATGCAAACTGCTAATGCTGTTGTCACTAGAGCTCAAGCTCTCAATATGCCTGAAACTTCATCTACTGAAGATAATGAAGTGCATAACCAAGATGATCCCTTGGTAATTTCTCGTGACTTGTTTATAAAACAGCAAGAAGATGATCCGACTCTAAAGAAATTCTTCACTCTTGCAACAAAAGGTGATCCGAATAAAGATTCAAAGTGTAAATCTTGGATTACAATGAAGAATGGCGTACTTGTACGTATGGTGCAAGACTCCACTAAGTCAAGTCATTCTCAGATTCTTGTACCCAAGAATTTGAGGGTTAAAATTTTACAGCACGCACACGACTCTCAGTGTGCTGGACATATGGGTTTTTCCCGTACAAAGTCAAGAGTTCTTGCGGCTTTCTTTTGGCCTTTTGTGAACAAAGACATACGGATGTATTGTCGATCTTGTAAAGTATGTCAAGAAGTTAAATCCAAATGTCCTCGTCATGCTGCGCCTATTAAGGCTGCAGACATTCCCATTCGACCATTTCAGAAAATGGCGATAGACATCATTGGTCCATTTAAGATCAAATCTGCTAGAGGACATCAATTTATCTTAATGTGTGTGGACATGTGCACACGTTGGCCAGAGGCTATCCCTCTGAAGAGCATTACTACTGCTGACATTGCAGATGCTCTTTGGCTTATATTTTCTCGTCTGGGATTTCCCGGAGAAATATTATCAGATCATGGCACCCAACTAATATCGGATACCATGTCTCAATTAATGTCTACCCTACAGATAGAGAGATCTTTAAGTAGTATCTATCATCCTATGTCCAATGGGATGGTCGAACGGCTAAATAGAACACTTAAGAACTTACTAGGGAAACTAACTGAGGATCATCCTCAAGATTGGGACAGGGTTTTACCCGCGGCCCTCTTCGCTTACCGAGAGGTCCCTAATGAACATACAGGTTTTTCTCCCTTTGAACTTGTCTTTGGCGCACGACCGCGCGGCCCTATGTCTTTGCTTCATGATCTAATAACAGCTGATAATATTGACGATGACACAAAATCCTCTTACGAATATGTCATCACGCTTAGACAAAAAATTATCGAAGCATGCAAATTAGCAACTTCCTCTTCGGAATTTGCCAAACAAAAGGCAAGGCAATTTGCTAATAAGAAAAGAACCTTACGACAACTTTGTCCTGGAGACAAAGCATTTGTTTTGCTACCTTGTAGGGAAAATTGACTCCTTATTTCTTGGAAAGGTCAGTACGATATAATATCGAAAATTTCAGATGTTGACTATATTGTCGATATTAACGGGAAGCATAAAACCTTCCACATCAATATGCTTACGGAATTCCATGAACGTCCTGATTATTTGCAGCCAATTTTCCAGGCAACGGACGATTCTCCAGTCCAACATGGTCATTACTCATCACTGTCCGTAATACAGGATGAGGAAACAAGTTTTTCGGATGTTAATCTTCCGCTCCCAATGATTCCACTTCATTCTAGTGAATCATGGAAAGACGTTACTGTTTCTCCTGATTTGTCGCTAGGAGAACAGCGACAAGTTTCGGCTATGTTACAAATATTCCAGGATGTCCTCACTGACATCCCTGGACAAACTCGTGTCATTGAACATGACATTATTCTAACTGACCATAATCCTATTAGGGTTAGACCTTATCCTATCCCTATACATTTTCAAGCACAGGTTGAAAAGGAGTTGGATGAGATGATAGATTTAAAAATAATTGAACCATCCACTTCTGCATATTCTTCGCCAATGGTTATTGTTCGAAAAAAAGACAGTAACATACGTCTTTGCGTTGACTATCGCAAATTGAATCAAGTTACGAAATTCGATGCTGAACCTATGCCTTTACTAGAAGAGCTACTTACTAGGCTTTATAAATCTCATTTTTTCACTAAACTTGATTTATCTAAAGGATGCTGGCAAGTTCCATTATCCGAACACGCCAAACCCCTTACTGCTTTTTCTACACCTAGAGGCCTTTTCCAATGGAATTTTATGCCTTCGGTCTTATGAACGCACCAGCTACATTCGTGCGCATGATGCGTCGAATCCTATCGTATGGGTCAGATGTCATTGCTTACCTAGACGACATCTGTCTTTTCAGCGATACTTGGGAAGATCACTATTCATGGTTAGTTGAATTGCTATCAACTCTACGCGAGTATAACCTGACAGCGAAACCATCTAAAGCTTGCATTGGTTTTAGCGAAATTTCTTTCCTAGGCCATCGAGTAGGTCATGGTTTCCTAAAGACAGAGGACCATAATATCACTAAGATACTTAACATCTCTATCCCTAAGACTAAAAAGCAAGTGCGAAGTCTCTTAGGTCTCATACAATTTTATGGACGATTCATCCCGAATCTGTCCTCTATCATGGCACCTCTCTCTACACTACTAAAGAAAGGGTCTCCTAATATAGTCCGTTGGACTCAAGAATGTCAATCCTCTTTGGATAAGATAAAAACTATGTTCTCAACACCACCTATTTTAGTGTTACCTACTACAGATAAGACATTTGTTCTTCGCAGTGACGCTTCATCCACTGGGATTGGAGCGGCACTAATGCAAGAGTACTCTGGAACTCTGCATCCTGTAATGTATATATCCAGAAAACTTAATGCTGCAGAAAGGAATTACTCGGTTTTAGACCGTGAATTATTGGCGATGGTTTGGTCAATTCTCAAACTTCAAAGATTCCTTCTTGGTGCGCATTTCATAGTGGAAACTGACCAGAAAGCTCTTACGGCTATTCAAAGTAAGAACTTGAAGAGTTCGAGATCAACTCGATACGCCATTGCTCTTCAACCGTTTCATTTCTCGGTGCGAGCTATCCGTGGGTCAGAAAATGTGATGGCAGACATTTTGTCTAGATGCCCACATGATTCCACCTAACTGTTAAATCTTGGACTTTACTAGTGCGTCTAACTTTACAACAGTTATTTTTTCTATATCAAAATATGTACACATTTGTAATATATGATATGCTGATTGTATAAACACTTAGCGGTTCAGTTATTTTGATTCACCGCTAATCATCTGATGTGTCTCTTTGATCAATCTTGAACTTAAAATAACTTATATGTAATTAGTGATTGAAATTACTATATGCATGCTGTCATTGCCAGTATTGTGGTATGCGTTGGTGGCAACTCCCTGGAAATATTTGCACTTAGAGAAATACTCTGAGATGAGGAGATATATTCTTTGCCTTAATTTGGCTTTATAAATTCCTGATATTTCTCATCTGCGCATTATATGTGCGTTGTGAGCCTATTGTATGTTGCTCTTAGATGAAAAATTTCCCGGGGGTTGCGGTAGTCTGTTGCGCACATATTTATGGTGTACGCATACGGATGTAAGATGTATCTATCTGGTTGTTAAAAAAGATATTTATTTGTGAATTTACGTCTCTTAGTAATGGGACGGAACTCAGAATAGTCTATGTGTATTTATTCTTTGAGTTACCGGTCCTTGTATCTTCGCTGAATATTAATTTAGCGTATGAATACCGAATTCATGTCATTTTATGTCTATTACGGCTAGAAACAGATTGTTCTTGCTCAAGGTTTTGCAGGAATGTTTAGGGCCTGAATTCATCTGTAGTACTTGTCTAGTGCAAGAAGATTCTGTCTTATATTGTATATCTTCGTATGTTCAGGTTGGACTATATTCTTTCTGCCGAAGTTCGGCGCAGGTATTCGTAGTCTCACTGAGTTGAAAAGAGTTCCGAAGTTGCCGGTCAAGATGGCCGTGCGTGTGTTTTTCTAGGGCTGGTCCTGTTTAAGGTTAAAAAGTGATTTGTGGATGATTTTCCATAAGGAAGGAATGTCTCTGCGAGAGTATAGTGTCAGAGATTCTCCTCATGTACTTTATTATGTTTAAATTCGGACTCCAGGTAAAGCCAGACCCTCTTTTCTTCGATGACCTCCATTTGGTTAGATTTAGATGACATCGTATTTCGAGCATCGTTGGTCGTCCATATATACAGTTGAAGATGACAGGTTCCAACAGTATTTATATCTACATGAAAATAATCTTATTTATGTGGAGCTGGATGGAACACTCTATGAAGTTATACACATTCAAATGGTGAATTAACTTTGGCTTGTTATTATCCTTCTGCTGGGTGAGTGAGCGAAAACTCAGAGAAGGTAGCCATTTTGTATGCTTGTCATCGTTATAGATCGCTGTCAAGAGAACAGTTTACCAAACCTATTATCGGACAGTGACATGGAGGTATTATTGAGATGAAAACCCCTATCGTGGTTTAACGTTGTTACATAAACATTCGATATATGTCGCTGGAGAACTTAGCGAAGGAAAAGGTTCGTCCAGTGGACGCTATATATGTTTACACACCCACACCCACTGATGCGTTCAGTCAGTTGGGGTATGGCAATAGTCTACTAGAACATTCTATGATTATTTCATGCCACCCATTATATTTGTATGCTACATGAAAGATGATCTACCATTCTACTACCTAATGATTTGCTATGTCAACATGCTCCTGACCGTATTCCGTGCTGTTCAAGTGTGTGTGTCCTGAATAAACAGTACAAAACGACCACCGCAGTCTGTATCGGTGTCTTATAGTTATGAGTGAATGAGTGCATTATATTGGTCAACACACGAACGCTCCAGCATTCGCGTTACACTTCACACTCTCACTCCATTTCTGTATAATCCTGTGTCGGTTGGGTTGACCCTTTGCTCCACCTGCAGCACCCATCATAATCAACCACTGGTCTGCGTAAGGAGAAGAAGAAATTCATCATATTTTACTGTGACTGATCCAGTACTTTACAGCAGCTCCCACTAACTGTTACAGTGGTAACGCAGATGTCGTGCTCCTCCTGGAGCCTCAAAGGAAACCAGTTGCAGTGATGACAAGTGCTGTCCAAACATAGAAGTCTCTCACACAAAACATGTACACAGATCTCTACAGGGGGGTTTCGAAATAATGTGGGATCCTTTGTCTATTTCATATATCTTAACCGGAGTTTTAGATTTCATTCACTCAGTAACTTCGCAGTCAAGACTAGAACAACTTACGTTCGATTCCTAAGAATCTCTGTTGATAGATGATGGCATTTAGTTGGTCGAAGTGGATTTAGTTCTTAGTAGTTCTGTGTTGAGATAAATATAATCTAGTATTTTGCGAATGATTAAGTGTTAAATCGCTTATTATATTTCACTAGTTTCTTTTGTGCAGAGTAAATAATTTATAAGTCTGTATTATTCTCTAGTGACGTGTTTCAGTGGAAAGCAGAATAAATTATAAGTTCTAGCTTAAACTCATTTGGCTATTAATGAATTTAATTAAACTACTAGAAATCAGTCGAGAATATTTTAAACTAACTTGTAATTGCACTGATTCATCATTGAGTATTGACGAAATACGTATGTATTTCTAATTCATGATGATTGATTTTATTTATATAACTTATTTCACGGGAGATTTAAATGATAAGACCAGCTCTACGCTGGCAGTTTATAATGTAAGTTATAACCGAGTACATAGTATGTATAGTATTTTATACGTTGTTTTCTCTTTATTCAGGGAAACTGGGGTGGCCCAACTTTGTCAGCGTTTTAGTACAACTGAGAGAAGAAACATTTTTTTTAAATCTTTAACCACGTGGGTCTACAAGTTAACACCTGTCTGGCAGTGCTTTTGCCTCCAGAAATAGACAGAGTAAAAATCTCACAAACGGTTCTAAAGACTAAATGCCTATACTGGGCCTATTGCGCCAGATTATGTTTCTTCACAAACTCTCATGTACATGCAGCCCTGTGGCGAGAAATATTACAAACATTAACATTCCGACATTCTAAATACTTGTGGTGTGAACAATAATTATCTATTGAGAGAGAATTCACCAACCGGTCATCTTCCTAAATAAGGGAAACCTCGTGATTCTGACACTGTGTGCCTGCTTAAATCTAATTCTTACCTGAACTGAGTAAAGTGACAATAACTAAATCTGAACAAAATATCGCATGAAGAGGACGCTCCCCGGACCCACTGGATGAAACCAAGATCTGTAGAGCTGGGTATCCGCTTCATCAAACGAAAGCAGATTTATGTTGAGAGTGTCATAAAGTGCGCCAGACGGCGAACACCATCCAGACATTAGGTAAGAAAGTGAGACAGGGATCCCTGCTGAAAGAACAGAGTGAAAGTAGACTGAGTGATTCTTTTATGATAAGATTTGTACACCCACTTTGTAATTTCATTTTTTTCAAATTGTTGCTAAAGCAGGTTCTTCCTCTCTTAGGATAGAGTAGGGTAGAAATTCTGTTCTTAACCTTAAGGGGAAATCTTAGACTAAAGCATATGTATCTGTGACTCTTTGGGGCTATCACTTTTCTTCTAACAGGACTGTGGGCTATACATCGAGGGAAAAGATCATACCAACGGGTCTATCATTTTTGTAGCAATTCATTGACTTTATGACTATTTGTATATGTTTGATGTAGTTTTATATGTTGTGATGGAAGTTTATTTTGATAATTAAACTTCACAATTAAACTTAATCAGCGTGGCGGTCAGTTCGTTCCCAAATATCTATATTTTCATTTGTCATAGTTTCACGTATGTGTGTCTATTGTAGTTACTTTTGTGTGTGTGTATGGGAGGTATATATATACTACTATATATTATATTAGATTTGTCTGACTAATCTAACTCTGTTGTAGATGATAGGCTGACTGAGAGAAGCTTCTCGAGTGTCAGAGACAGAATCTACTATATTTCCTCCACCTCACTCGTGA
>JAMPIV010019633.1:277500-400786 GCA_024509875.1 Oreohelix idahoensis
GTTACCACGTGTTGGGGGGATAGCCTATGATGTTGAACTATTTATTATTTGAGAGCGCTGTGGGCTCATTATAACGTTTGCTATTTTTGTTAAGTCAAGAGTAATTTTATTTGATTCTCTGATGTATGGGTAATTTAGTGTATTTCACGATAATTGATCATAATGCTACTGTAGTGGATTTATACGACATGCTTCAGAGTGCAGGGACGAATATTGAGGTGGATCAGTTGCAAGGTTGTGGTTTATGCTCATTAATGAGAGTATTCGTTGTACATATAGTTGAATATTATTCTATATTCATTTTATTATTATTTAATTATTGTTTTGTGTAGAATGGTTTGTGAGAGCACGTGGGCTCACTCGGAGATATATACAGTAGAGCCTCCATAGTTGACCACCTCCCTACATTGACCACCTCCCGAAGTTGACCACATTTTCATAGACCGGACACGCACCACATGTACTCAATGGAAGACGACCTCTATAAGTTGACCACCTCTGTAAGTTGTATCTTGACCACTTGGACTATAACACACAATAGTAATTTACCCTCTATTACTTGACCAGTTTTTTAAAAAAAATCAGTGTCTTTGAACTTTGTCGACACAGGCTTTCTGACCGCTTTTCGAATGATGCTTGCCGACAAAGAAAATTAACCTAACCTCTTTGATTTTTTCGCAAACATGCAGTATAAAAAGACCAACTTCTAAGCAAAATCTTCATTCTTGCTATGACTGCCCTGCCGGTTGATAGTAATTCAACTACTAAACTGTAAGTTCTCTCTCAGACTGTGTTTTATACACTTTATCGTTGACAAAATTAACCTAACCTTTTTGATGGCCCAAAGGAAAGAACTCAAGGAGCTGACAATGAAGGAAAAGGTTGATCTTCTACCTTTTCTGGAAAGCAGCAGCCAAAGAAAGACGGCAGAACATTTTGGGGTTAGCAAGACCACAGTTAGCAACATCCAAAAACGTAAACATGAGTACTTGGAGAGATGTGGTAAGGAAAGCGGAGATCTACAGCGGAAAAGGAGGAAAACTTCCCTAGATGAAGTCAATGAAGCCACATTAAACTGGTTCAAACAAATGAGGACAGTTAACGCCCGAATCTCCGGGCCGATGATTCAAGAAGTTGCTAAAAAATTCGCAAGGGAATTCGGGGGTGGCAGAAGATTTCCAAGCATCAAGTGGTTGGCTCGAGAAATTTAAACTGCGACGCGCGATCTCCCAGAAAGTGTTGTGTGGTGAATCCAATGAAGTTCCAGTAGAAGCTGTGGAAGAGTTCATCAAAAAGTTTCCTTACTTTGCCAGAGGCTTCAAAGACGACGACATCTTTAATGCTGACAAGTGCGGACTCTTTTTCAAGGCGATGCCTGACAGGAGCCTCGCCATGAAGGGTGACAAATGTAAGAGCGGAAAACTTCCAAAGAACGATTCACAGTTATGCTTTGCGCTAGCTCAACCGGAGAGAAACTAAAGCCCTTGGTGATTGGTAAATCGGCAAAGCCACGCGCATTCAAGAACCTGAAGCCCGAAGATCTCCCCGTCACTTGGAGATCAAACAAATCCGCATGGATGACTATTTGAGGAGTGGATAAGGGGCATCGACCGAGAAATGGAGAAGACGAAACGGTCTATTCTACTGACAGTAGACAACTGTCCTGGCCACCCACAAGTGGAACATCTCACAAACGTGACACTGAAATTTCTGCCTCCAAAACCCAACCTCTTGACCAAGGCATCATCAAAACATTTAAAATGCACTACCGGACCCAGCTGCTGCAGTGGGTCATTACTAAAACACAGATCTGTGGTCCGCCTATTGAAGCAGCTTCATCCGCAGCATCAGGTAACGCTCTGGATGCTGTCCTCTGTGGATTTGTCACAACCCAAGAGCATGACGTTTTAGCCCCATCGGACAGTCCATCGCCAATGGCAGAATTCGAAAGAGTAGATTTTGAATGTTTTGTTGCAATGGATGATGAGGTGGCAACCTGTAATGAACCTGACCCAGAAGGAATTTTCCAAGCGATATTGACCGAAGTACAGACAAGCATAACAGTGCATGAAGCAGCTGGTGAAGTTGAAGAAGCAAGTGACGATGACACAGAAATTGCAGAGACTCCAAAAGAAGAGACTGTCAGGCATCTGATAATGCAGTTGAAGTCATTTGCTGTGGAAAAATGCCTAGGTATATTGAGTGGTGTAGCCAGCGTTGAGAGTGCTTTCTCCACTTATGTTTGTAATAAGAATAAGACACAGACCAAGATTGACTCCTTTTTTCAGAAAGAATGATTAAACCATGATAAAACAGATGTTGATGATTTGATTTGATGTTGTGCTTATGTATGATTTCGTATGATACTGTATTCTCCAATATAAGCTGTTCAAGGAAGTAAAGTATCAGAACAATAGGCCTCGTTCCGTATGTTGACCACCTCCGTATGTTGACCGGTTTGCTACAGTCCCATGGGTGGTCAACTTATAGAGGTTCTACTGTATTTCTTTTCTCGCTCCTTATGGAGCATGGGGCCACCAATGTGGCTGGCATCTACATGAAGCCCCCACAAAGCATTCAGATGCTCTTGCAGTAGTGGTTTCGGTAGCAATCTGTGTTACATGGTGAGATTGCCAGCCTCATGCACAACACCATACTAGTCTCATTGGACGACACGCATGAGTGTGTGTGTGTGTGATAGTTGAGTGTGTCAGGTGGCGTGGAAGGACTGTTTGGCAGGTGAGAGTATCGTTTCTCATTATTTAACTATTATAATTTTAACTAGTCGGTGCTTTGTTTGCGTTTTCAGATTAGCAATTGAGCCCTGTCTGGGTGTTTTGTTTGCTTTGTATTATTTGTTTAATGTTTGCTTTATGTGGTTATTGTCACTGACAGGGTTGTATGAATAAATACAGCCCTTGCCTTAGAATCAGAGTTTTATTGTTGATCGGGTCGGTTGCGAGTGTGCAAGAAAGTGATCACATATCACAATAGCATCATCATCATCTCGCCCACCCTATCACACACACACACACACACACACACACACAGATATATATATATATATATATATATATATATATATATATATATATATATATATATATATATATATATATATATATATATGATGTGTGTGCATGTATGTATGTACGTATGTTGACAACATGTGCGTGCGACCAAGATTATTGCACAAAAGTTTCTCGATAGAGAATTTTTTTTAGCCTGATTCTTTCTCTAGTCCCACACACACACTTAAACCTACTTCCTGCCAGACATTGAATACACGTGCCGGATATAAACATTTGACAGCATAATTTACATGGTGTAGTTCCCTGGGTCTCTGAAGAGACCAAGATAGAATAGAACTACTGCTTGGTCGGGCACGTGGTTGAGAGTAGCCTCATACAAGTTTTGTGCATGAGGCTGGACATCTCGACATTTAAAACAAGTCTTTACAGAAATCACCACCGCAAGAGCACGTGAAAGCTTCGTGCAAGCTTTCCTCAAGGTTGCCTGCAGCGGTGATGGTCCCGTACTCCATAGAAGCAAAAAGGGAAAATGATTATGATGATGATGATGATGATTGCGTATGATTCATGCGTCGTTACTTTTACGTACAACGCTATATCCTTTTCTGCTCTAGTATCCTGTAGTGTTTATGTAAATAAACTTATTACTCACTTACAGGCAACTTTTTTTTTTTTTGGTCTTGGAAAGACGAAAGAATACTCTTCTTCACAAGTATTAAATGAAAGAAGCACACCCATGCACATACTTTTAAGACATACTCACTTGCAAACCTCACAGCGGCTATGCGGATATACAGACACTAAATTATATACACACTTCCTTTTCATGCTCACAGCATTACACACATGTTAGTGCCGGTAGCTGCCAGCGTGCTGTTCGTTACCTCTCACGGCTTGATCTACGTACAGACAGCTCCGTAGTTGCTTCCCTTCACTCAGCATCAGCTAAATCCCAGGTTCCATATTAGGTTACTTCGTGTAATAGTTTAAAACGATGCGTTCAGGTAGAATGAACGGAATATTCAAAATGTATTCCATATCTGGGTTTTGATTCTAATTCTTGGATAACGTTTATTCCAGTCGAATGTTCTGTTAAGTAGGCTCTTAGGAGATCAGATCAGGAATTAAGCTAAAAATGATTCGTTCGCAGCTAAGACGGTGGATATATTATGAAAGCTAGTCAAGCTCATTTGAATTAGTATTGAATAAGTCAAGTATGTTTTCGACTCTCCCTATATATATATATAGGCCTGCAACAAACACATGCTAAGTCCTCCTGTCATGTGCCATCATCTCAAGTTCTTTCCATGTTCTCCCCATCATTTTCACCTCTGTTTCTAGCTCTCTTCTCCATGTGCTTCTACTTCTGTCTCTCTTGCCCTGGAGGTTCCAGAACAAGGTCTGCCTTGTAATGCTATCCACAGGTTTCCTCAGTGTGTGTCCTATCTATCGCCATCGTCTTCTTCTCATCTCTTGTTCCACTGGCACTTGTCTGGTTCTTGTCCTCAGTTCCACGTTGGTAACCTTGTCATATCATTTTAATCTTTCTATTCTACGCAAGCACCCATTTATGAAAGTCTGTAGCTTTTTGGTTGTTGTTTTTGGTTGTTCTCCATGTTTCAGAGCCACACAATAGTACTAACTTGACATTTGAGTTGAAGATTCTTATTTTTATGTTGAACCCGATTTCTCTTGATCTCCATATATTCCCAGTGCAATGAAAGCTCCTCTTGCTTTTTTTTATTCTTATTTTGATATCACTGTCTGTCCCTCCAACTTTGTCTATATTGCTGCCATGATATGTGTACGATTCTACATCTTGTAGTGGTGTTTCTTCAAGTTCAACACTGATATCATTTCCTGCATTTATTCTTATTATGTTTGTCTTTTCCCTGTGTATTTTCAGACCCAGTTGCTGTGACCTCTCATCGAGTGTTTTCATTTTGTCCCGCATCTGATTACGGTTATGTGAGAGGAGAGCCACGTCAACAGTGTCGCGTTTAGATAGGTTTTAAAGTTATTTATGGTCCCGCCTGAGAATAGGAGAAGGTAATAATACGTGAGAAGAAAATGTGTACGAAAATAGATTTTCACGAGTGAATAGTTTAAGGAGAAGATCTGTCTCTGGACGGAGTAGTTTCTCTAGTCCAGCCTATCCATACGACTATAATTTAGTATAAGACAATCTTGCACCTCCCTATATTTAAAAATATAAGTTTCACTAAACACAAACACACACAGCTATGTGACAACAAGACACACAAACGTGAAAACTATGGTTAAATGGGTATGGGTCTGACCAACCTATAAAGTTTAGTTCTTTTGTTGTTTATTATCATTAAACTTTACAACATCGAATATCTAAAAGAGAAAGATCAAATACATCAGAATTACATATATATATATATATATATATATATATATATATATATATATATATATATATAGAAAATAACAGAATACCTGTGCCCTCCCCTCATCGAGAAGACAAGAACCCAACAAGTTAATAACCCCAAAGGTTAAAAGTTTAGCACTAGGTTACAGTATAGACAGTAAAGAAAGAACACAGTTCCCACTAAACGTTATCCAATAAAATTAAACAATAGCCAAACAGAATGCAGATAATACAATGTTTCCTGTACTAAAGAAAATATTTCTCTCTCTCTCTCTCTCTCTCTCTCTCTGTGTGTGTGTGTGTCATACGTGGCCACTCAATCTCTTCTTACCTAATCTTGGTGAAACAATAGCTTGGGCGTAAAATCCCTGAATATGTATATAAGGTCCAGAGTATTTATTTTCCGAATTGGGCCCCAGTCCCTCCACTAATAATTAAACTTTATAAGGGGGACGCCTAATTTGGTGGTTGATTCCTGGATAAACAATGTCACCTTGAATAGTTAATGCCGAGACTCTCTGAGATCTGGTGTTCACAGTAAACAGTAGGAAAACATCTGATTGCTAAAACTGTTAATTATTGTTACTTGATGATGATGGTAAATCCTATCGGTTGGCTCTGTTTAGTGCCGATTCTGAAATAGCGTAACTCTTCTGGATAAAAAAATCCACTTGGATACGACTATCAGAAGTCGGGAGAACAGTTATTGGTATTACTCCACAATGGGATGATAAAAATTGAAAATAATTTCTGATGTTTATAGCCCAGTTAATTTTTCTCTTTAAAGTGTCAGTTAGTCTCTGTGGCAGGTCATGTTCACAACTGAACTTGGAGACGCGTAAGTCAAAGGAAGACAACTTTAATCCAATCAGTAAATGGAGAAAAAGCCAACATAGACCACAATAGACCAAAATATAGACCAAAATAAAGACCAAAATAAAGTAAAATAAAAAAACCGCTGGTCGCCGTTTGATCAGGTCATGCCTAAGGATAGAGAAACATTATGAAAAAATGCTACTGGTAAAATATCTACATATAAGAAGACGATGTCTCTAGCCTATTCCTATCCGGTCAGGTTTTCTAGCGCGGCGTCTCTAGGTCAGGTAAGGGTATGTGCCCTCCCCGCTCCTTCTGCGCGCGCTAACAATCAGCGTACAATGTCAGTTATTATTTAATTTATCCATACGCGCACTTTAACAAATATCGCCTGTCGCTAAGTAGCTATTAGAGGGTCGGCGTATGGTATTTAAACAATAGTCACTTACTAAAATTAC
Source organism: Oreohelix idahoensis (assembly GCA_024509875.1). Classification (NCBI taxonomy): domain Eukaryota; kingdom Metazoa; phylum Mollusca; class Gastropoda; order Stylommatophora; family Oreohelicidae; genus Oreohelix; species Oreohelix idahoensis. The sequence goes on from JAMPIV010019633.1 coordinate 284,202, forward strand.
TCAAAATGAAATAAACGTGAATTCTATTCCGTCAAATATCCGTCGCGCCTAGTGGCTTAATTAGTCAACTAAACCGTCTCTTTCTGTGTGATAGCGGATGGAAAAATTATCATTACTGAACAACTGTTACACAACTAGTTACGCGTTCTTTTCCAGTGATTCTAATTCCCAGAAAATCACAGTGAATTTAAGATGATAAACCTTTGTCACTTTAATACGCTAAGCACAAATTTATGTTACCAGAAATCCAGAAAGAAATCACCACGATCTATTAACACATCTATACACAATGGTTCTAGATAATGTGTTTAGACTCTCCGAAAAATTTTGAGCGACAACTGATAACCGATTTTGAGGAACCACAGTTTATATACATCATGTTTTTATGATCTCTAGAGGATGTTAATTTTCATACTCTGTTTCCTAGCAGAGAAATTTGAAACTACGTTTCCCCCGATAAAGGGTTTCCACGGTCTCTCTGTTCGGTGTTGCTAACCGACAACAAAGGCTTAAACCGTGTAACTGGCTCCCTTCTGAGGTTTTCCCCGTTTCTGGAGATCAAACGTTTTTCTGCCCCTGAATGTGTGAACATCAAAGGATCCCTCGGGCAAATATTTGCCCGCGCGATTCACTACACAGAGGTTCGGTGTTTTCCACGTGCATCGGTCTGATATCTGATGATTGACAGATCCGCTCGCGTGAGAAACTCAGGTAAACAAACCGGATTTCGCTTTCTGTTATGCTGGCAGGTCGCGGAGGTTGGTAATATGTCTGTTTGTTTACATCTCAAGAAAAAAGAGGCGCGAATTAAAGGTGAGTAATGCAGTTGGTCAAATTCTTGACTTTGCGAACGAATCATAGAACTACAGCGTGGTCACGGAAGGCTGTCGGATACTGTAGGCTATATTTCCATTATACGTCACGATCAGCAAAATCTAGATCATCCAACTGTTTAGTCAGATTCCACTGGATTCCATTTCTGTTGTGTGTTGTCGATGATCTCATAACCCAATCTATTGCCAGCAAGAAAAGAAATGGAGACAAGAGGCATCCCTGTCGCACTCCTGTTCTTATCCCAAACGGTTCTTCACGAAGAACTCTGCATGTCATGTCTTCACAAGTTTTCTTTATTAAATTAATGATGCCAAAAAGTTATATACTTTCATAAACTGACGCTGGCGCTCAGTAGAAACATTGAAATGGTATGACGAGATCATCAATTTGGAACTGATGGCAAACATCAGACGAACAACACTGAAAAAAAAGAAGCGATGAAAACACGCAGGCATTAATTGTGACACTCATTGAAGAAATAAATAGGTGATAACATTACAAGGCAGTCCTTGATTTGGAACTTCCAGATAAAGAGAAATAGAAATGAAAAACGCGTGGAGGAGGGAATCTGAGTCCGACGTGGAAAGGGATAAAGGATGCAAGTAAAGACCTTGAACGAATAGCACAAGACAGAACGGTCTGGCAGTAGTTTGTTAAAGGCCCATGGTCCACTGTAAGCGGAAGTTTAATTAAGTATGATGATGGCTTGTTTATGTTCACTGCGACAATGTCAACAGGGCATCTCTATGCATGAAGGTTGCAAGAATTGAAACGGTACAGAGAAAGCGCATATGGCCTACGCCAGCTCCTTTCGTGGAAAAACTCTATGGAGATTCAAATAGCCTCAAACTGATTAATGCTTTCTTTGAGAACATTCAAGTGGACGTCTGAGAGTGTACGAAGAAGAAGAAGAAGAAGAAGAAGAAGAAGAAGAAGAAGAAGAAGAAGAAGAAGAAGAAGAAGAAGAAGAAGAAGAAGAAGAATAAACAAACGGCTCATGCACAATCTTATTCATGAAACCCAGAGTGGAAATTGCCGATATCCTATTTATAGAAGATGTGTGACAGAACATGTCGGCAATAAAAACGTAAACTAAGGTTAAAATTGGCAACACATACTGTTTTAATGTCAGTGTTAAACTTAAATTAGCTGAAAATCAACTGCAGCCATCTGTGTTGCAGTTTTATTGTCTTATTATGTTTATGTCCTCAGGAAAGAGATGATTTGAAGCAATCGGATTCCATTACATTTGAATCAAGAGTTTATCTTTTTTTTTAAAAATGCTACTTCAAAAATGATTTTAATTTTTAACATTACAAGGTATTGGTCTAATTTCAAATTATTTTATTTTGATATTTTATACAGTATGTCTACCTTCAAGAAAAGCCTCGTGCAGATTAATGCAAACTGAAACCCGTAATCCAAAGTAATGATAAACAACTTAATCCCGTGTGGTGTACTGCGAAGGAAGGAAATCAATTGAAGCTTCTTTTGTTACGACGTACTACCAGTAGAAGTAAACAGCCCTGTTCTTTTAAAAATATTGTTAACATTTTCGGAATGGCCAATCGCTTACTAACAGGTCAAGTTCATTGACTGTTACCATTTTTGGCGCCATGTACTGAAACCTTAGTCTCTTTTGACAAACCCGGGGATCGTGTCTGAAATTATAAGCCTGAAGGCCCCGGAACAATGTTGTTTCTTTTATCATCTTGTTCGCTCTTAACGTCGATCATAAGCTGAAGCAGGCTATTATTTCAGATCATTTCCCAACTCACATTTTTTTAAGCGGAAGCAACAAGTTTCATGGCCATGCTGATATGCATTACGAGAGGAAAATGTGGACAATATTTTAAAACTCTGAGCATATTTTTATTCGGTGAGAGAGGAAACAGACTATGGTAATAAAAAAATATACTGTATTTGACAGATTTATATTAAAATGTATTACTTTGGCATGTCGTAGTCTGCACCATTTGGAGCACCGACATTCATCTAGAATTGTCACCTTTTAAGCACAGATAAAAAGACAGAAAACAGGCAGAAGAAAAGAGAGGTCGGCTGACTGGACATGCCATACTAATATCATGTTTATTTGTTATTTTATAAGGGATTGTCATTACTGATATCATCATTATGGCCATTATCTAAATTATAAATGTTTCTTAGTTGTCTTCTCATTTTCCATCTTCTTCTACTGTATTATGACGGCCCTGCAGCAGATGATCATGATGGTGATGTGCCTACCGTCATCTAAAAATCCGTTAGCAGCAGCAACAGATAAATTATCAAAGGCACAAAAAGAAGTAAATAGGATTATAGTGGATAATAAAAAAATTGTTATTGTTGATCAAAATCGACATCATTGCAATCCGGGCAAACCCATACCTCAGAAAACTTCGAAGGTTGTGAATGCTAATTCTTCCTGTAGCGCGCTGTTTGTATGCACAACTGATGCGTCCTCTCATACGCCCATCACTTGTAATCTTATAGTTGATGCCAAATTCCAGCAATCTTAGCCTTCTTGATTCATCGATTGTAGTGTTGTAGTGTCGTTCTTTAACAGGCGATCATTAATTGTACTTAGTATCTCTCGCTTATCCACTGTCCCCAATATTGGTGCTCTCGAAGTCAGTCTGTCAGCTCTCTCACTGCCACGTACCTTTGTATGACCAGGAAGGTAGATTCACACCAGTTCCTAAAGATTCGAGGCTTCTACGGATGTTTTCCATTCTGCCCCAGCAATCCATTTTGGACCGTACAAAGTCTGGGCTTAAAGTCTAACATAATAACTGCACTGGTTGGAGAAGTTTCAGACATCCATCTCAGGGTAGCATTAGCTGCCTCCATACCCATTGTTATGGTGGAGGTTGTTGTCATGTAAGCTCCATTCTGTTCAGCGACGACTCGGTCTTTTACTCCTAGCTGATAAGCTCCGTCCTGACTTCTCACCATGAAGTACAAACCCATCAGTGTACACAATGGCACCATCCTCCCCGGCATGATTATTTATCAGCTGCTTAATTTCCAGCTCCACTTTCCCATTGCCCAAAACTCTGCACTCTCTGCCAAAGCTGACCATGATTTGCTGCTAGTTTGCCCAGTTCCCACCTGATTTATTTGGGATATAGAAAAAAATACATTCCCATATTATTAATTGCCTAAGAGTCCTGTAACAAAGAATGACGGAAAAAAATACAGAAAATGCGCGCATTGCACGGTGTAAGATAAAATAAACACCCAAAAAAAGAGTACGCTGGCCGTTCAGTTTTTTCGTGGTGCACTTTGATAAGTTTGACTACACAGATTCAATGAAGTTGAAATGGAATGGAAAGGAATGAAATGAACACAGGAGAATCAGTGTTTTCATTAGGACAGACAGCAGAATGAGCACAACATAGTTATTTCTCGTCATATTTTGGCGGGCTACTTGCTCCTCAAATCAGTACTGTACTACAGTGTCATACCTGGACACAACGTAAAGAACAAGACAGAAAAGCTGCCACTTGTGAAATGAGATGATTGTAACATTAAATGAATATAACACGAAAAAAATCTTTACTAAGAAACTCTGAGAATTGGGGAATCGTTGGAGCTGCACACGTGAAACATGTTGTTGTTGTTGTTATTGATCCAGCGTCGCTTGGGCTCTCGCCCTTCGGTCCAATTGCCATGTAGTTATATCTGCATGTTTTCGCAAGTTGTTTTGTTTCTCCGTACAAGGTGTTCCACTTATCTGGCCTGGGAGGAAGGAGAATTTTCCTAACATCATCGAGTGTGGGCACTCAAAAAGATGGTGGGCAACTGTTTCGTAGGGGTAGTTACACAGCTGGCACTCTGGAGAGTGTTGTGGTTCGATTCTGTTAAGTGACTGTTGAATGGTATGTGTTGTGATCTGAGCCAAAAAATGATGCTCTGATCCCTAAATAACACATAAGGAAGGGAAACCCGAGGCCTGTAAACAGTAAATTAATATTAGACAAACATAAAGGTATGTTTTCAGGCACTCGTAAGAAATAAAGAAGTAGAACACTTGGACAACAGAAAAACAACAGACGTGAGTGGCTTACCCAGGGTTCGAACCCCGTACCTTCCGTACGACAACTCCGCCTAGCTATCAAGCGAATCACACTGACCCCACGGCCAGCTAGGCATCCCCAAAAAAAGATGCTTTACTGGCTATTTATTTGTCTTGTTTGGACTGACACATACTGTTAATAGAGGAACAACAGAAGTGATTTGCGTTTCATTACTATATAACTTTTTAAAAATTAATAAAATGCAAAATAATTCTACTTTTTATACTGCTAAAAGATGCATGACATATGTTACGTTATATTTCAAATAGTTACTGTATTTTGTTTAAAATCTTTTTCTGAGTGAAATATGGCTTCTAGAAGTTGTAGAAATTCGGCTGATCTGTTCTGTTACGTGTGCGGATATTTCGAACCGATCGTGTTCACCAGAAAAACTGTTTTACACCATTGCTAAAGAAAGCATATGAACTTTATTTCGATTCGAAAGTTGATGATGCAAATAAATCTTGGAAGCCAAATGCAGTTTGTTTGACTTGTGCAAATACATTGGCAGGTTGGTTACGAAAATCGCCGAAGCATAAGTCGATGCCTTTTGGAGTGCCAGTAATATGGCGTGAACCGACAAATCACGCTACTGATTGTTACTTCTGCTTGACAAATATCTATGGTCTCACTTTTAAAACTAGAAAGTCTGTGGTTTATCCAAATATTGAATCGGTTTCGAAACCAGTGCCTCATGATCCAATCACGTGTCCGATCCCAGTTCCACCAGAACAATATCCGTTGGACGTGATGAACTTTCAGAAAGTGATAGTTTACCTGCTTTAGAAACTAATTCTGACTCGGATTATATACCGGTGAATGATGGTGTTCACTTAATTAACCATTCAGAACTTTCAGATCTAATACGTGATCTCGCTCTCACTAAAGGACAAGCGGAATTACTCGGTTCGCGACTCAAAGAATGGAATCTTTTAGCGCCCAATACTCCGATATCTAAATTTCGTCATAGACACAGAGAACTTGTTCAATACTTTGAGATGGATGATGACATTTGCTATTGCAAAGATGTAAAAGGTCTAATGGTGCACCTCGGTCATGAGCACATAGTCAACGAATGGCGACTTTTCATCGACTCTTCCAAGACTAGTCTAAAAGCCGTGTTATTGCATAATGGAAATTTATTTTCATCAATTCCAGTCGCCTACTCTGTTCATATGAAAGAAACTTATGACAATATGACTATACTTTTGGCAAAAATAAAGTACAATGACTACCAATGGCGGATTTGTGGAGACCTAAAGGTCATTGCAATTCTCACGGGCATGCAGACTGGGTATACTAAATTTTGTTGCTTCCTATGTGAATGGGACAGGCCGCAACAGACAGGAACATTATGCAAGAAAGGTGTGGCCTATCAGGGATCGTATGCAGCTCGGGCATAAAAATGTAATACACGAGCCATTAGTTAACAAAGGACAGCATCATTTTACCACCGTTACATATAAAGTTGGGGCTCATCAAAGAATTTCGTAAAAGCGTAGATCAAAACGAGCAAAGCTTTCACTTATCTTCGGAAATGTTTCCGCAAATTAGCGATGCAAAGTAAAGGATCAGGTATTTTTGTAGGACCTCAGATTAGGAAAGTTATTGCAGACAAACAATTCGAGAACTTGTTACATGGTAGTGAACTTCGCGCATGGATGGCATTCAAATCGATCGTCGATAACTTTCTGGGAAATCACAAATCTGTCGACTATGTGCATATTGTTAAGCAGTGCATAGATGCATACACTCTACACCCCTACGGAATTATGGGCTGTAACATGTCCCCTCAAAATCCATTTGCTCGATTCGCATCTTGACCACCCTGACAACCTGTGGCCAAATTTCAGCGATGAACATGGAGAACGATTCCATCAAGATATCGCCGTAATGGAGTACGATTATCAAGGACGGTGGAGTGTGACCATGCTTGCCGATTATTGTTGGATGCTTCATCGCGATGTACCACATGCCATTCACCGACGAAAGTCGACTGCAAAGAAATTCAAGCCTACATAACTGTTATACTTCTTGTACGAATGATGTTGTAATACTGTATGCGTTGTTAAAAAAACTTCAATTGCGTATTTCTAGAGATCCCGACCTGATAGAGAAAAACGGTTTGCAGATTTAAAAACAGCGCATTAAAATTGACCAGAAAAACATAGAAATGTTAGAGAAAGAAAAAAAAAATTTTTTTTTTGTTAGTCAGTGTAATCTGTCCGCTCTGTCATTACCTGGTGTCAAAGTTTGTCTAATGCCGTCCTCCCCCACTGGGCCGCCCTGAGGTCCGGACAGGAAGTGCTCCCTGCCTCCCATGCCCGCCGTGGAGCCGATCCTCTCCCATTCTGCAGACATGGCCAATGCCATCCCAGCTTGAAGGACAGACACTGTCTCCACCTGGGTCCGCAGCGGATTGGGACCCCAGGCCCCGACGGATCGTCCGGCCGCGGATCATTTCCCCCGCCACCTCTCTTCCTCTCACAGACATCGCTTTTATTTGGCCTGGATTTGGCCCCCGTATTATGTGCATATTTTATGCCCATTTTTTTTCATCCTATGTGAAGACTGGGACACAGGGTGAAGTCGGCTAATACTCCTCCCCGTCCCCGCTTTACACGCAACCTTGTTTACGTTCCGCAAGGTACATGCACGACCCCAGGTAATTTATACCCCATACGCTTATCTATTCTCCCAGCCGCCACCTTTGGAAACGAGTCGGTCCAACATCCCCCCCCCCCCCCCCAGTGAAATGCCTCCCCCTCGGTGACGCAACTTGTAGCTCCGATGAACAACCAAAGTGGTCGACATCTGCTGGCGGAGGCACGCAGGTCCCAACCCAATCCGACGCCCCCTCCCCTCTCGTGAGTAGACACCTTGGACCCTGCCCCATTAGCTGCCAGGAAAACATGGTCACCCTCCCACCCAGCCCCCCCCCTCCAGACCCGCAGTCCGGACCGGCCCTCAAGACACGCGTGGATATTAAAATTAATATTTTAAACACGTGAGGGGATATTTAAAGCTTCCCCACCCAAACAGTGCTAGAGAGATTTGATTGGTTTGGCTTGAGATGCCGGAATATATAATGAATTATATTGGAATATTCGGCGAAAACACAATCTGGGATTTGAACTGAGAATGAGAGATATAATCTTGCGAACTCAGAGACACAGAACAGACAGCTTCGCAACTTCAACCGAGCAACTCTCAAGCAGCCAGAAAGAGAAGGATCGGACCTATAATTCCTATATCAAAAGTGACAGATCGACAGTTTTTGGGCAACTCTGAAACCTTAAGAGTAAACCAGCATATTTAAATACACAGACTTTAAAACTTCAGGACCAGGACTTTACATATTAGGACTGGAAACCTAGGAATTGGATCATCAGTTGTAAGCGAAATAATATCCCAGACCAAGTGTATCGCAAAACTCCCGTCTAAGAGGAATTACTAGTTTCCCAGGCCAAGTGATTCATAGAACACCGTCATAAGAGGAATTTCTCAGACGAAATTGATTCGAGACAATATGCACCGAAACTGCTCGCGTCCATCTGAAAATCTGCGCAAGGAGGTTGTGTATTCCCAAATTTTGGGCTAAGTTGTGAACATTTCTATTACAAACGTGAATGTAACCTGTTTTCTTGCTAGTGGATATATATGAGGCAGGCAACCTCAACATATGAAAATAGTATATGCATGAACCACTACAGCAAGAGCTGGTGATTGTTTCTGACTAGTCGTGCGGAAAACCCGACAGCAGAGCGACCCCAGACTCCGACTGGAGCAGTGATGAGTGATGACTACATCACATGTGCCTCCAGTGAGATTTATGTACCTTTTTTAATTGTAATTCAGGCAAATCATTATTCACGCACTCCATATGCAATTTCCTAGTTAACACCCAGAAGGATATGGGTGAATTTTCATCACATTCCCTGTGCGCTCGGGAATTTAATTTTTCTGAGAGGTTAACATTGGTGGGTGGAGTGCATGACAATGGGCCTGTTAGTTGCGCAAATAAATGTATTCAGCAGGCATTTGTTTCTTTCTATTTGTCTAAAGTTCGTGGTTACAAGCCATCAGACGATTTGTGGTACTAACGCAGCTAGTGTGAGAGAAAAGCATCCACCATAACCGCCTACAGTGGAAGAGAGTGTGGAGAAGGCTTTCGTCACCACAGAATTGATGAACCACAGCTGCAGGACTCACTCATACAAGATAAGTGCTAACTAAAAGGCACCAGCAAAAAGGACTTCAGTTAAACTTTAAGTATAAAGTTAAAATTCCACCTACGTCTCAATGAAGAGAACTTTATAACTATCAAAATTCCACTAATCTTTCCATATTTATTTTAGTCTGTTAAAGACTATTTCGCTATTAAATTTGTTACCTGTTGTTTTAAAACTAAACAATAATAGTTGATTCAGTTATATGAATGAAAGCAAACGTATGAGCCAGAATATTTAATCTATATATAAAAATACTTAGACATATATTTACACTAAACAGAGCTATACCTTATAAGAGGGATTTCGTTGGATTACACCAACTGGGGGCTTGAACGGACTAAACCATTGCTTAAACCCTTCACAAAAGGCGACGGACCAGATAATAAGTTAACAAATTGCTCAGCACTAAACAGCTTTTGTTTTTGACTTCTGGGAATATCTTGTGAAGGCTCCCCTTCAGGTAGAAGTGTCATTAATCTTCTATCTACATCTCTGCCAAGAGTAATCTTGCGCGCAGGTAGATACCTTGGAAGCCAATATTAGATATTCTTTAGTGTTGGTCACTGTTGGACCACTACTGCAAAGCAGGGGAGGCAATCCGTGACAGACACAACGTGAAGAACGAGACAGAAAAGCTGCCACTTGTGAAATGAGATTATCGTAGCATTAAATGAATATAACACGAAACAATCTTTACTAAGAAACTCTGAGAATTGAGGAATCGTTGGAGCTGCACATGTGAAGCAAGAGACACAAAGAAAATGCTGATTTGAATATCTCGTGAGACAGTGTTGAGAGTCGTTATCTATGACAAAGTAACGTATCAGGGGATGACGTAAAAAGAGAGTCTGTCTACGCTAGGGAGCGTAGAGATGTGTCCGCATATGTGGCTAGTCCACTTATTAATGTGTGGTATAATCCACTTCAACAAATGTTCTTAAGGAACTGCGTTCGACTGTAAACCTAAGTAAAGGTGTATGTAGATATATAAGTATTTCAGTGTGGTATAGCCATGGATTCAGAATATATAAAACCACAGTGTTTAACTGCCAAGATGGCCAGAAATGTGTATTAAAGAAAAATGTGTCAAGATGCGGGAAGCATCAGAAGGTTGGTAAACCTATTTACAAATATGTATTCATGGAGTATTGATAATTATCTATAAAGATTATTTAAAAGTAAATATTTTAGCGGACAGAGAAATAAGTGTGCCATAGAGAACAGGACTATGGCATTGTGCAGATCGGCACTATAAGTAGAAAATTATACGGACAAAGTAATTTGATCAAATCGATTACCAGTGGGTATCAGTTATTAATTGTTTGGAGGAGAATATTGTTCATGAAGTCTTCTGTGAATAAAAAGGAAAGTCGTTTTAAATTAAGAAGTCGTCTCAGATGATTATGTCGTTCAAACTTTGACATTTTCAAATTTATCATTATAAATGTTTGACGTTGGATCATCTAGTGATTTGGCAAACAAAGAACTTTAAGTAGACGATTTGGTAAGTGGAATGAAAGGCCAGTTCTAACAACGTATTTATATATATATATATATATATATATATATATATATATATATATATTTATATATATATATAATATGTATGTATATATATATATATATATATATATATATATATATATATATATATATATATATATATATATATATATATATATATATATATCGAAAAAATAGAAATAAGCAAACTCTCAGATTGGGATGCTGGAACGTCCGGACTATGTTGACTGGACTATCCGAAAACCTACAGGATGTAAACGATGTAAGGAAGACAGCCATAATTAATGATGAGCTTAAACGACTTCAGGTGGATATAGCTGCACTTCAGGAAACGCGCCTGGCGGGCTCTGGAACGGTGAGCGAGAAGGACTACACATTTTATTGGCAAGGGAAAGATCTTAATAAAGCTAGAGAACACGGAGTAGGTTTTGCGGTCAAAAAATCGCTAACTAAAATGGTTGAACCAGGCGAGAATGGATCAGAACGCCTGTTAACGCTCCGCCTGCAAACTAGCACAGGTCCCATCACCCTTGTCAGTGTGTATGCTCCTACTCTGTACTCTGCCTCAGAAGCTAAAGATGAGTTCTACGAGAATCTAACAGCAATTATCAAAAGCATACCTAGGCAAGAACAGCTTGTTCTCCTTGGTGACTTTAACGCTAGAGTGGGTGCCGATAATGTTTCATGGCCTTCATGTCTGGGCAGGTTTGGTATTGGCAAGATGAATGAAAATGGACAACGGCTCTTAGAGTTGTGCGTCCACCATGACCTCTGCGTGACCAACACCTACTTTCAGACAAAACCCCAGCATAAGGTGTCATGGAGACACCCGCGATCCAAGCACTGGCACCAACTTGACCTGATTCTCGTCAGAAGGCCACTACTCAGGTCTGTGCTCTCCACGCGCTCGTACCATAGTGCAGACTGTGATACAGATCACTCCTTGGTTTGCTGCAAAATCAGAGCACAACCAAGAAAACTCTATCGTGTCAGACATGAAGGGAAACCACGCATTGATACCAGCAAGATGTCAGACCCTTTCATGATCGCTCAATTCACTGCGACCTTCGAGAAAGTGCTCAGTAGCCCTCAGCATGGTGATACTATTACAGAGAACTGGGAGCATCTACGGAACACCATTCAAAGTACTGCACTTGCCACCTTTGGTAAGAAAACAGCAAAGTCAAATGACTGGTTTGATGCTTCATCAGATGTGATGGCACCTGTCATTGAAGCTAAGCGCAGTGCTATGAATGAATACAAACGTTCACCGAGTGCCAGAACCCTACAGATCCTGAGGGCTACGAGAAGCAAAGTTCAACAAACTGCTCGACGCTGTGCAAATGACTACTGGCTCCAGCTCAGTGAAAGCATCCAGATCGCAGCGCAAACAGGCAACATTAGACAAATGTATGACGGTATAAAGAAAGCACTTGGCCCCATTAAAAGTAAGACGGTACCGCTAAAAACCATCAGTGGAGAGAAGCTAACCGATAAGGGTAAGCAGATGGAGAGGTGGGTCGAGCACTACTCTGAGCTTTACGCTAGAGACAATACCGTTACGCCTGCAGCCCTTGATGGTGTCAACAGTCTGCCAACTATGGAGGAGCTGGATGCCGAACCAACATTAGAGGAACTCAGCAAGGCCATTGATAGCTTGGCCTCTGGCAAAGCACCAGGCAGTGATGGGATTCCTCCTGATTTAATCAAATGCTGTAAGAGCACGCTATTACATCCCCTGCATAGGATGCTGTGCCAGTGCTGGGAAGAGACAACTATTCCTCAAGACATGCGAGATGCCAAGATTGTAACACTGTATAAAAATAAAGGAGACAGAAGTGATTGCAATAACTACAGAGGCATCTCTCTTCTTAGTATTGTTGGTAAGGTTTTTGCCAAAGTCATCTTAATGCGACTACACAAGTTAGCTGAGCGCATATATCCAGAGTCACAGTGTGGATTCCGAGCTGGCAGATCAACAACAGACATGATCTTCTCTCTCCGCCAGCTTCAGGAAAAATCAAGAGAGCAGAAAAGACCATTATATATCGCCTTTATAGACCTCACAAAAGCATTTGACCTGGTTAGTAGGGATGGACTCTTTAAAATCCTCCTGAAAATAGGCTGCCCTTCTAAAATGCTGGAAATGATAAAGTCATTCCATGACGGCATGAAGGGAACAGTCCAATATGCTGGAAGCACGTCACAGCCCTTTGATATACGAAGTGGCGTTAAACAAGGCTGTGTTCTGGCTCCGACCCTCTTCGGAATCTTCTTTGCCTTACTCTTGAAACATGCATTCAGAGATGCAACTGAAGGAATATGCCTTCACACTAGGTCAGATGGCCGTCTGTTTAATCTTTCAAGGCTGAAGGCAAAAACAAAAATCAGAAGGGTCACTATAAGAGACTTGTTGTTCGCTGATGATGCTGCAGTCGTCACTCAAAGCCAACAGGAGCTTCAGAGCTTGATGAATCGCTTCACTAAAGCATGCAAGGACTTTGGCCTCACAATAAGTCTAAAGAAAACGAATGTGCTGAGTCAGGATGTGGGTGCTGCACCAGTTATCACTATCGATAACTATGAATTGGCAGTGGTGCACCACTTCACATACCTAGGGTCTACCATCCATGACAAACTCTCACTGGATACAGAAATCGACAGCCGCATTGGCAAAGCTGCAACTACCTTTGCCCGCCTCACATCGCGTGTTTGGGGAAACTCTAAACTCACAATGAAGACCAAAGCTGCGGTATATAATGCCTGCGTCACCAGCACACTCCTATATGGCAGCGAGACCTGGACGACCTATGCTAAGCAAGAAAGAAGGCTCAATACCTTCCATTTGCGGTGTCTACGCCGCATCCTCGGCATCTCGTGGAAAGATAAAGTGACAAATGTCGAGGTGTTGTCACGTGCTGGCCTTCAAAGTATGTATACGCTTCTTAGACAGCGCAGACTTCGCTGGCTTGGCCATGTTCGTCGCATGGAAGATGGTCGCATCCCAAAAGATATCTTCTACGGACAATTAGCAGATGGCAAGAGAACAGTTGGGCGACCACAGCTGAGGTTCAAAGATGTGTGCAAAAGAGATATGAGGGCACTGGACATGGATCCAGCAACATGGGAGGATGAAGCTGCCGATCGCACTAAGTGGCGATGCTATTTACGGCGCCACCTCAGATTGGGCGAAGAGAGGCTCACACAAGAAGCAGAGGTGAGGAGAAAACGTCGAAAGGAACACCAGGAAAATAAGCAGCTGAGGGCTGTCACCTCAGGGGCGCATTCCCATAGTCAGTTATGACTGAAGGGGCTATTATTATTATTATTATTATTATTATTATTATTATATATATATATATATATATATATATATATATATATATATATATATATATATATATATATATATATATATATATATATATATATATATATTGGCCTTGGTTTTTTCTGCAGCAATTTGTTATCCATGATGGTATGTTGCCAGCCCAGGTAGGGTGGTGGGGATAGCGGACCCCTCGATTTACTTCCTTAATGTAGATGTCTTGTTTCGTAGACTGCATGCGAAACGTGAGCACATGACAGCATTATTCACGTATCAAGCAATGGCGTGAAACAAGATGACGTCATACAATCGTCATGACAACCTAAACGCCGAATACGTTATTTTAAATTGTTATTCACAGAAAGCAATGGGTCCTGTTTTTTACACTCACTCAAGGAACGCCCATGTTACTCATAACCATAAAATATAATACAGATGTTATGGAGACTTATTCTAAATTTATTTCTGAAACCATTAGCTCACAGGTTTTTTTTTTCTATTAGTTTTACATAAATACATGGTTTGGTTTGGTTTGGTTTAAAAGACTATCTTCGTTGCACACGGACAGCTCCATCAGTGCTCCGATCTCCTCTCTTAGATCATACAAGAAGGATCTCAGCACAATGCACGAACTCCGTAGCACCTACGAGAATCCCAATGTGCGTATATAGGAATCAAACATTCTATACAGATTTTTGTGGTAGGTAGCTTTGTAATTGTTTTTTTAATTTTGCCCTGTCAGCGGCCTTATGGTCTACTCTTTACGATTTCCAACTGCCGTGGGACTTTTAACGTGTGCAACTTGCACACTGGACCTCCTATTTTTTTCGCCCTTATCCGAGAAGGCTAGGCATCCGATCTCACTACCCAGGAGACCAGGTGGGGGGGGGGGGGGAAAGGGGGGGGAAGGATGATGACAACATTAGGACCACTGGTTCTGAAAACAAATTTCCATAAATTATATTCCCTCAACTGGGAATCGAACCCGGTACCTCTAGAATACGAGGTGGACGCCATACCTCTGAGCCATTCCTGTGGCAAAACATCTGTAATTTTTACATGTACTTTTGGTCCCTCTCCCACTCGTTCATCCACTCCGGCAGTATCACCTCTTTTCTTCATTTTTCGCTCACTCATCGCTTATTATTTGGCAATATTTTTGCCCTACATTCTTTTTGCTGTGACCGCACCTCAGACGTATTTACGTTCCGCCAGGTGAACTGTGGTTTTATCGAGGTCGATTATCACCGGTCAGCGGTAATACGTTTACCTCTTTGATTCGATCTAGCCAACCTCTGACAGAGACGATCGATTTAATAGAATACCATATTGTCCGTCTGAGAAATCAGTCTGGGGGATTCACACACACAGGTGATAATTAGATTATTGCATCCGCTGGCCCCTGCCTGTATTATTATTACAGATAAGATGGCAGAGTAGACAATCTGGGCGGAAAGTATTACGCCAGGAAATGAGTTCACAGATTTGTTTGTGAGTTGGCGGACGCATTATGACATATTGAAAGAGGTCACGTGAACGAATTTTAAAATGTAATATTTTAAAACCCGCAGTGCAGATTATGAATTTAAACACCTCAACCCAGATAGTGCTAAAGAGCTAACCATTGGTTTGATTTGAGAGCCAGAATATACATTAAATTTCATTGGAAAATTCGGCGGAAGCACAATCTGTGATTTGAACTGGAAACTGAAAATAAAATCTTTGCAAAATCAGAGACACAGATCAGAGACTGCCTCGCATCGTCAAATGAGCAAACTCCCAGAAGCCAGTGAGACATCGGACTTAGAATCTCATAATTATAAGTGACAGATCCAGTATTTGGGCAACTTTGGAACCTACAAGTAAACCCGCATATTTAAATACAAAGACTGTAAACTTAAGGGACCAGGACTTTAAATATTAAGACTGGAAACCTAAGGAATTGGATCACCTGTCATAAGAGAATATTTGCAGACCAAGTGATTCGCAGAACACCCGTCATAAGAGGAATCAAAATATTTACAGACCAAGTGATTCGCAGAACACTCGTCATAAAAGGATTAGATAAAGTTTCTCAGGCAAGTGATTCGAAAGCATATAACCTAAATTGCTTGCGTCCATTCTAAACTGTGCGAGGAGATTGTATAACCCAATTGGGTTCATTGTTACAAGCTATCAGACGGTTTGAAGTACTAACGTTACTACGCCACTAGTGTGAGAGAAGAGCATCAACACTGACCACCTACATTGAACGAGTTATGTGGAGAAGTGCACTCATCACCAAAAGGAAGTGACGGAAACCACGGCGACAGGACTCACCTAGAGTTAACTTCTTGTAAAAAAGGGCACCAGCAAACGGACTTTTATAATGCCCTATCAAGTCTCGATGAGGACTTTTTTCTAAAATTCACCATCATTTCATCCTTATTTTAACTTCTTAAAACTAATTGACTATTAAATCTGTTACATGTTATTTTAAAACAAAACAATAATGGTTTATTCAGTTATTAGAAATATGAAAGCAAACGTATGAGCAAGATTCGTTAATATATATACATAGATATATATACATAGATATATATATATATATATATATATATATATATATATATATAATATATATATATATATATATATATATATATATATATATATATATATATATATATATTATATATATATATATATATATATATATATATATATATATATATATATATATATAGCCAATAATTATAAAAGAATTTCGTTGAATTACACCAACTGGGTGCTGGAACGGGCTTTAACCATTGCTTAATTCTTCACAAAAGGCGATGGATAGATATAAGTTAACAATTGCTCGGCCCTATGCAGCATTCTTCTTGACTTCTGAGTTATCTTGGGAATACTCCCTTGAGATAGAAACAGAGATCTCTGTGCAGTTTGCCAGCTTTAGTGTAGAAAATTCTTCACAATCTCGGTAAGAATCAATTCCCTTGAGATAGAAACGTCATTACCCTTCTATCTACATCTCTGCCAAGAGTAATCTTGTGCGAAGGTAGACACCTTTGACGACCCACTTTATATACTCTTGAGTTTTGGCCACTGTTGGACCACTACTGCAAAGCAGGCTAGGCAATCCGTGACAATTCCACATAAATACATGAGCGTGAGATTGGCCATGCTGTTTAAGTGCCTTCCTCTCGCAGCGAAGTTGTCGGGTTCCAGCATTGAAACCTGGTAGCGTCACGCTCCAGTCTAACCAGACGTAAATGGGTACCTGACTCTACTCTTGCGTTAGTAAAAGCATACGGCAGCGAGAAATGGAACTCTACCTCATAATAAAACAAGACCTAGAATAGTGAAATCTCTAACATTTTTCTCTCCTGCGGCAGTACAGGATATGGGATTACCTTTCCTTTCTACATAAAGACAGGAACATAATATACTTTTAGTAACAAAAAAAAAAAAACAGGACTCGAAGAGCCAGGAGAACGGATAAGAAACAAATAATACATAATAAGCAGTAAATATTAACACTTCTAACACAGTAACAGCCTTGAACACAAACACAATCTTATACACTTTTACAATATTAGAAGCAACCAAATCCCATCCAGGATTTTAGTCATCATTTTTAACTGCAGGAACCATTATATCATTAAGTATTTAAACCTACCATCTTGCGTGAATATTATTTCCTCTTTCCAATCTATCTCAGTTTCTACATTTCTCTGAAGTTTTCAAAAATACTTCGATCGATTTTAATCAAGAAAGTTTTTTTTTGTGTGTGTGTGCCCGATTGCCATTATTTTTGTCGCTTGTTGTAGCGAGTAGGTTATAGTACTAGTTTAGTACACGATTACAGAAAGCCTTTTTTCGCACTTGTTTGCACCGCTCGCTCTTTGACATTTGCATGCTCACAAACAGAAATAAGCGTACACGTGTTTCTAATCACACATTTGAAGATACCCAATATTGTATACCATAGTAAAGTAGCAGACATCATCAAATGTTATAAATATTCTTCATTACTTTCTGGCAGGGGTTGGCAACCAGTGGATCCAAGCAGATCCCAGTCAATGATTTGGTATATCTTTAGGTGATTTTCGGGGAGACGGGGGGAGAAAGGGGAGGGAGAAAGACTTTTTAAACTAGCGAAATTTCGAACTAGACTTCTCCCATCGACATTTAAAATCGTTGTGTCCCAGAATTCAAAGATACTTAGTACACATTCCCAACAAAAACTCGAGCTGGCTACGACAATAATATATTCGTGAACTTCATGTGATATAAACACCATCTGTTCTTTGTAAGGTTCATCATTCCCCAAGAACCAATCCTGACATACGGACGTGAGTCATGAACAATTAGTAAACAAGTAGGAAAATCACTAGAGGCCACACAGATGTGGTTTTACAGAAGAATGTTACAAATACCATGGACAGCATTTAAAAAAAACAGAAATGGCGATGTCCGGAAAGAGGCCAAGGCGCAAAAAGCTTATTCCTCGCTTTAGAGGGAAGCAATCCACTTTATTTGGGAACATTATGAGAAGAATAATAGGGGAAGATTGAAGGAACAAGAGTTACATGACAGTGTGACATCATGGCATTGAAGGAACAAGAGTTACATGACAGTCTGACATCATAGTATTGGAGGAACAAGAGTTACATGACAGTCTGACATAATGGCATTGAAGGAACAAGAGTTACATGACAGTCTGACATCATGGCATTGGAGGAACAAGAGTTACATGACAGTCTGACATCATGGCATTGAAGGAACAAGAGTTACATGACAGTCTGACATCATGGCATTGGAGGAACAAGAGCTATATGACAGTCTGACATCATGGCATTCAAGGAACAAGAGCTACATGACAGTCTGACATCATGGCATTAAAGGAACAAAAGTTACATGACAGTCTGACATCATGGCATTAAAGGAACAAGAGCTACATGACAGTCTGACAACATGGCATTGAAGGAACAAGAGCTATATGACAGTCTGACATCATGGCATTGGAGGAACAAGAGTTACATGACAGTCTGACATCATGGCATTGGAGGAACAAGAGCTATATGACAGTCTGACATCATGGCATTGAAGGAAAAAGAGCTACATGACAGTCTGACATCATGGCATTAAAGGAACAAGAGTTACATGACAGTCTGACATCATGGCGTTGAAGGAACAAGAGTTACATGACAGTCTGACATCATGGCATTGAAGGAACAAGAGTTACATGACAGTCTGACATCATAGCATTGAAGTAACAAGAGTTACAAGACAGTCTGGCACGGCATTGAAGGAACAAGAGTTACATGACAATCTGACATCATGGCATTGAAGGAACAAGAGTTACATGACTGTCTGACATCATGGCATTGAAGGAACAAGAGTTACATGACAGTCTGACATCATGGCATTGAAGGAACAAGAGTTACATGACAGTCTGACATCATGGCATTGAAGGAACAAGAGTTACATGACAGTCTGACATCATGGCATTGAAGGAAATCAACAATAGAATTGATAAATAGTACTGGAGATAGGAAATATTTAAGAGACATGATCGTTTACGTCACCAAGCAGTACTTGCAGAAGAAGCCTCCTCTCCCATTTTTAAATCGATCTTGTTGCTGATTTGTCTGTATGCATGTGTATGTGTGTGTGTATGTGTGTGTGTGTGTATTTTGTGGCATATCTTCTTCTTCTTCTTCCTCGTTCGTCCTGAAAAGGACGTTGGTTGCGTTGTGTCCGTTTGCAGCGAAGCTGCGATAATTGCACATTTCGGCCGACACATCCGACTTCAGCACGGCATTTTTTGGGACCGGGTTTGCCTTCCCTCTTCGATCCATACTCTCCCAGCCAGACTGCAGTGATGCAGCCGGTTTCCAGGACCACCACGTGGAGGTGGAGTAGGGTATTGGTCAGCTCTGTTTCGCTGACCCTGACGCAAGCAGTCAAGCTATGGGTCGCTGACTGCATTTATCACTGTTGGTGCGTCTTCGGTCCCATATTGTGGCATATGATGATACTGAATGTGATATGTTATTATGTGATGCCTGGATATGAAATCATGCACGTTTTTCACTCTTTTAATTTCTCTATCTGCTTCTCTCTCAATTTTTCTTGTTGTAACAAAGCATCCTAACTTTTCTAGCACTTGTTCACTTCTGCCTCTAATTCTAAAGGTATTGAGTTCGTACCCAGTCCTTCCCCCTCGGGTGGGGGGGGGGGGGGGGGAGGAGGGAGAATGTTTATTAGAGATGCCACTTTGTCTGTATTTTGATATTTAGGGCTTTCATTTTTACTCTATGTGCCTGCTATGTGAGTCATGTCTTTTGCGTGATCGGCATTTATATCAATAAATTATGCATAACTGTACAATATCAAAATAAGTACACCTTTAGGAAGAGAGAACGCTCTATCTCTCTCTCTCTCTCTCTCTCTCTCTCTCTCTCTCTCTCTCTCTCTCTCTCTCTCTCTCTCTCTCTCTCTCTCTCTCGGGGCAAAAATGTAAAAAGGCAATTATTCCCATTTCTTTAGCCTGATGAAATAAAGATTTCGTTCGTTCCTTCGTTCTCTCTCAAACACACACAAAATACCTTCATAAGACCTTGAGAAATATATAATTTTCTTGTCATTATTCCGCCTATGTGCAAATTGTCTTCTCGCATAAAGTTTATTGAAGGTATTCAGATTTGTCCTGTACTTTATTCTTTCTCTCACTGCGTATAAACTTTCAGCAAAAATGTGCCGTGCTCGCACGTAAATGCGCATTTGTCCTGGGATAAAAGGCACCAGGTAGTCTCAAATCAGATACTGTAATAGGGGAGTGTAGTGTTAGTATCTTCACTATACGGGTCAAACTTTAAGAGGTGAGAGTGACTATTTTCATCACTCGATGCCTTTGTCATCCCTAATTCAAGAGCAGAATTACGTATCCATTTATAAACGAGTAAACTGGAGAGTGACCCTACCAGGTGCTAAGCCTAGAACCAGGTAACTTTGCCACAACAGGCAAGCGTTCTAATCACGCTGCTTCTGAAAAAAAAAATTATGCTTTGGTGTCTATAAGCTTCCTGGTTTAGGATGCCATAAAAGTTGTATTGTTTCCACTGTGTTGCTACGACATGCGATACTAAGAATATTGTAAACACAACCAGAGCACATGGGCCCTCATGGGGCACAACAAATTCCTACAGAAACCACCAAGTAAAAATTAATATACCAGGTCTTTTATATTTGGACATGCGCCCTGTGGTGGGTTGATGTTAATACAGTTTGTTGTTAAGAAATCTTAGTGTACTGAATGAGGTCAGCTGTGAAGGTCCCTGAATATAATAAATATTAGAGTAAATTTCCAGGGCACCTTTCTACTACCACCACTATGATCTCATTCAGACTTATTCTAGATAGAATGTAAGATGACTACGTTTGGTGTCTAGGGTTATGAAATGTTAGTGTAAGGTTGTATTAACCAACTAAACATATAAACAATTACACAATTTATTTTATTATCTAATACAACACAACAGTACCACGACAATCACATACAAACTACACTTTAAAAGACTATCTTTAGTAAGTCAGTGGTTGAAAGTTTGGTAAAGTTAATATTTTCAATTTATTGCCCTGAATCTGATTTATTTGGAATCAGGACTGACAATCAATAGTGAAATCATAGAAATTAATTACATCAATCAATTTACACAATGGGTCTTCTGACCATAATACACATATTATTATATAAGGGTGTAGTTGTATTATCTAACTGAGGTGATTTCTAGTATACACTGGTTGATTGTTTATTATCATCATCTCTGCATGTTGTTTGTAAGTTTTTATGGACACTGATGGAATGTTTATATCACTATTCCCAGTTTCTTATTTTGTAATATAATGTTAGTTGAGCGATCAGGTGCCGAAACATGCACCTATCTGTGTAATATGATGTAGGAATCTTCCTGCACTTCGCTGAACGACAACCTTCAGCTCCCACTTCTTCAAGAATGATGGTGGTTTACAGTTGTCTCCGAAAAAGGCAAGACTGTGGCATGAATATATCGGCCCACTGTAGTCTGGCACCAGTTATTGACAGCAACCAAAACCCTCTGAAATCAGAAGGATATGTCTCCTTCGTAATCAACAGCCTACAATAATACTCAACAACCAGTACAGACACATTACAAACAAACATGTAAGATCAGCTCTTTACGACAATCCCTTTCACCAGTTTCTTTTGATGTGACCAGGTATACCAGTATTCCTCTCCCCTAATAGTTACAACGCCTCTGCAATTCCAGCAATAATCTGTTGTCCATACAATAGGATAGGTATTATGCTCCTGATGATAATCCTATATAATTTAGTTGGTCTACACCTCTCTGATAGTCTTTCATATGCTGGATCACTCTCTAGACTCTGAATTGAGTCTGCCATAGACTCACTTACTTATAGTCGTATGTTAGTATTTCACATTCAAATTTTATTTTAAATAAAATGTTAAGAAAATCAATCTTACCACAGATGCAAGGAAATAACACAAATAAACGATGACTAGGCAATATGGCACATTTTCGATCTGCCCTATGTCCAGGCTTTTCCTATGTTAGAAAATGTCTCCGCCTGCTCTCATCGATCTTGCTTTACACAAATTTTACTTGAAATGGCAGTGAACAGTCCCCGTTTCGTACCAGTATCTACTGCTTTGTCCAATGGGACTATGTTTACATTTATTTTTGAATCTATCGTTTCAAATAACAACTCCCAACATGTTTCCAAGGCAAATATATTTTTAGTTTTAGGTCAACCAATTATACTTCGCCTTCCTTTAAAATCCACCCAATCAAATATCCCGTACCTTTTAACCTCATTTACCCAAAGTCGTTTTTTTCAAAACATGCCATAAAAAATTACAAGCAGGCATGATCTTTACTTGACAGTCTGGTCGGATCCACTATAGTATTATGGCTATAATTAGTTAATTAATGGACTATTTGCGTAACTATTACCATGTTCTTTGTCAACAAGTCCTAAGGTACACGAATATACAATTTATATGGGACTAGTTGGCTTGGTTCAGAAGTACACAGTTTTTTTTTTTTTTCTAAGTTAGTGTTTTTTATTTTTAGTCTACTACACGTTCAATTCTTTTCCATGTGCTGTCTTCTCTATTTACGTGATAATTACGTCCTTTGAAATAAGAGCTAAGGTTGTTTTTGTGACACGAGTTGTCTACATGTTCTAACTTTTTCCTCGTATTTTGGGGAAACCCCTAAGGCAAGGCTTGCCCCTGTGCTAGTATTGGCTTTTAGTTTAAAATCAATGCGAAACGAATTAGCATTTCATCTATCCTTTCCCCTCCTCGTTCCACAATGCATTTTTAGGCACATATTTTCTTAGAACTAGGAAAAGTGATTATGTCAAGGACGAATTTGAAAAATGTGGGTACCGTTTTGTTCGGCTATTCGTTAGCAAATAATAATCTGAAGGCGTAGGCGATACCAACAGTTCTAGCAAAAAATTCTTTTATACTTTCTTATTTTGCCGTTATGCCCTATATTGTTATATATTAATTTAGATATTGTATTTAGAAATTCACTACATGCCCTAATATAACCGATGAACATTGTGTCTAGGTAAAAAAAAAAAAACGAGGCAAAACTCCACTTATAACACAAATAAAGAAACCACCACAGCAAGGCCACATCTCGCAGGCTCTCTTCAACGGAAGGGGAGGGGGGTACCTGCATAATGGTGCCATGCTCCCTAAGTAGCAAGCAAGAAAGAGAACGTCTTCCTGTTTGCTTGAGAGGATTAGATTACAGCTGGAGATTATTCTGGGGTATATACAAACTTATGTGAGATTTCTTGTGTCAAGGAAAGTGAACATTGTTATGTCTTCTTTTTTTATATTATTTTTAACCATAAAGTTTTGGCAAGGCCAGTCGTACAACCAAGACACATAATCTGTCGGTTATATTAAGGCGCATGTCCAAATATAAAATGAATTTTGGTTATGCCTTTTGCTGTTATTCTGCACAGTGTATTATCTAGAAACAAAATGGACGATAGTAGGTACGCAGCAGAGAAACATGTAATTAAATAAAATCCGCATCCCAGATTACTGTCCTTTCATTCTGCGATCTGTCCTTAAAGAAAAGAAAAAACTTAAGAAATAAAGAATAGTGAAACACGAAGCTGCTATTCTGAGAACAGTTAATAGCAATAGCAGCAACTTGCGCAATCTGGAGCTGTTGGCGAGTATAGTGCGCTAATGTGGCCAGCAGTGGTGCCAAAGCTGGGTATTTTTTTTACTAGATCTGGGTTTTTTGGCTTCCGTCTGGGTATCTGGGGGGTTCCCCCCCCCCCCAAATCTGCATTAATCTGGGTATATTTGACAATTGGCATTTACAATGTATGTATATTCTGTGCACTGAGCATTATACGTTATATTTAAATTATAATTAAATGTAAAAAAAGTATGTGCTATATATTTTTTATTCCACTTAAATTTAATTCTTGTTTTTAACCACATCAATGACGTTGTTTTTTTACTCGTTTACGTCAGCTGTTGGGTCCACAGCAAGCTCCCGAGATCAACAAACCTTCTGTCATTCCATTAGCAGTGCAGTTCCCAAAAGTTGTTTCAGAAGAGAGCCTTGATTGTCTGTTTGATCAATGGCGAGAACTGGCATCGTACCGAAAAGATTTTGGACATCTGGTGGATGAGGACCCGCCGTCGTTCTGGCTGGGACTACCAGAAGAAATTTGATGTTTTGGCTGTCCTCATGTGCACGCTTATGGCACTACCTCAATCCTCAGCATGCGTCGAAAGAGTGTTTTCGAAGGTTAACTTAGTTAAAACTAAACAAACCAACAAGCTTTTGTGTGAAACAGTTTACAATCGAATACTAGCAAAGCAAGCAGTTGCCAAAGATGGAGTTTGTCATAAGTTTAATCCTAGTAAAAGCGTGGTTGAAGATGTGCGTGAAGGACGTTGTCGGCAGAGATATGCAAAGATTATGGAACTCCACAATCAAGATTCCACGTTGTCAATTCAATGCATATGATCTTGACGAAGGAGAAGTTGTCGACATGGATGCCGAGTCGCTGAAGTGACAATTTTCAACAGTAACAATTTACAACTAACATTTTATATTTGATTTGAGGAACATTTTGTTACTGTAACTACTGTACGAATGTTACTGTTAAAATATCTCATTTTCAAGAGTTCATATATTGAGGTGTTAATAAAATCATTTTTATATAATTGTAAATTTTTGGAAATAAAAAATAAAATAAAAATGAAGAAATAAATAAAAATTGGTAGCACACAGCTTATTTGTGCTAAAGTTGCACTAAAAGATTGTGAAAGCATCGTCTATCCCGTGTATTTGAGGCATAAAATAATCTGGGTATTTCTGGGTTTTTTAAGAAGAAAATCTGGGTTTATCTATAGAACTTGAAAGGTAACCTTGGTGGCCAGTGTCCAGGTTGCGTGGCGTGTGGTGCCACATACTCAAATCTATGCAAATGTCTCTACAGATGACTTACACTCCCATTGTCGGTTCGGAGCCACGTACTCAGATCTTGGTAATGTCTGTTACAAATTACTTCTCTCACGTTATTACAGTGATGTCTAGCTCGTGCTAATAATAAGCATATATGTCTGTTTTTCGTTGCTAATAATTACTGTAGTCAAATACCTCATCGAAACAGAAATGTCGTTTATATTGAGATATACACACTAATATAACAGTCGTTACCTTTGCATTGCTGGACGAGACTTGCCAGCCAAAAAGAAGAGAAAGCCCGTATTAATATATATATATATATATATATATATATATATATATATATATATATATATATATATATATATATATATATATATAATATATATATATATATATATATATATATATATATATATACTTACTTACTTACTTACTTAGTCGTTCCCCTTCTACCGTGAGGTGTAGAGGTTTGGAAGAGAGAGCGCCAGACCATCCTATCGGCTGTCTTCCTCCTGGCCTGGTTCCATTCTAGTCCTCGGTCCTTCAAAGATTGTCTAACGTTGTCCTCCCAGCGGACTCTGGGTCGTCCTGGGGTCTGGATCCTTGGCTCTTTGTTTCCCATGCTTGTCGTGGTAGCCGATCTTCTCCCATTCTGCAGACATGGCCAAACCATCTTAGTTGGGACTGTTCTACTTGGGTCTGCAGGAGGTGGAATTTAAGGCCTTGACGTATCGTCTGGTTGCGTACCATGTCTCTTCTTGTTACTTCAACCACCTTCCTCAGATACCTCATTTCTGAGGTTTGGATCTTGCTTTTGTGGGTTGTAGTCATTGCCCATGACTCGCATCCATATGTCAAGACTGGGACATAGGTGGAGTGGTATACAGCCATCTTCGTTTTCTTACCAACCTCTCTCTTGCTGAGGAATCATCGATTTATGGCCTGAAAAAGTTTCCCAGCTGCTGCTTTTCGAGTGGCCAACTCTTCTTTGATGCCTCCCTTTCGGTCTATAATAGCTCCAATGTATTTAAAGTGGTCGACCTGCTCCAGGACCTGTTCTCCCAGCTTAATCTGAATTCTTCTTTCTTCTCGTGATATCACCATGGATTTTGTTTTAGAGCTGCTTATGACCATCCCTCTCTTCTCCAGCTCTTCCTTCCAGACTTGCAGGTTGGATTGGAGATGTGCCTCTGATTTAGCAATCAGGGCAACATCATCAGCAAATGCCAGCTCTGAAATACAGACCTGTCTCATCTTCCTGTACCCCATTGAATACTTTCTTGTTCTCTCCTTACATGACTTAATGACATATATATATATATATATATATATATATATTATATATATATATATATATATATATATATATATATATATATATATATATATATATATATATCTTCTTTGATCCTTAGCCACCGACCGTCAAAGCAGTCAGTGGCCATTACGCCTGGTGGCGTCTTGTAGGGCAACAAGAAATTGATTCCACTTTGCTCGGTCGGCGGCCATCCTTCGTACAGTGCCCCAGCTCTGGTTAATTCTTCGCATCTCAGCCTCCGCAGTCCTCCGCCAAGTTGTTTTTGGTCGGCCTCTCTTTCGTTTTCCTTCAGGGGTCCATAGCATAGCTGTTCTTGTGATGGCATCGGGGTCTTTTCTGAGGACATGGCCAACCCAGCTCCAGCGTCTGCCAGCTATGATGGTGTGCATGTCCTCTTGCTTGCTCCGAGTAAGCAGATCTTCGTTGGTGATGATATTCGGCCAAA
Source organism: Oreohelix idahoensis (assembly GCA_024509875.1). Taxonomy (NCBI): domain Eukaryota; kingdom Metazoa; phylum Mollusca; class Gastropoda; order Stylommatophora; family Oreohelicidae; genus Oreohelix; species Oreohelix idahoensis. The sequence continues at coordinate 311,472 of JAMPIV010019633.1, forward strand.
AGATTCGGAGAATTTTTCTTAGGCATGTTGTGTGAAAAGAGGACAATTTCGACATTTCCTCCTCTGTAACTCTCCAGCTCTCCGCGCCATAGAGAAGCACAGAAAGCACACAGCTCTGATATAATCCTAATTTTGTGCTTGTGCTGTACTGAGAATATACATACATACATACACACACACACACACACACACGCACGCACGCACGCACGCACGCACGCACGCACGCACGCACGCACGCACGCACGCACGCACGCACGCACGCACGCACGCACGCACGCACGCACGCACGCACGCACGCACGCACGCACGCACGCACGCACGCACGCACGCACACACACACACACACACACACACACACACACACACACACACACACACACACACACACACACACACACACACACACACACATATATATATATATATATATATATATATATATATATATATATATATATATATATATATATATATATATATATATATATTTATATATATATATATATATATATATATATATATATATATATATATACATATATATATATCGTTCACTAAGACAATGTCCGACTGACAGAGTGTTTAGAACGCTGGTCTCTCGCTGCAAAGATCTGGATTAGATTCACGGTATCGACACGCTCAAGTCTACCCAGCTGTAAATGGGTATCCACTTTGCTCTTGAGTTAGGGAGCAAAAAAGGCAGCAAGGAAAGGAACTGGTCACCAAACTTCTCGGAGCTAGACCTAGAATAGTGAAGGTTCTAACACTTCACTAATATCAAAATAAATCATTTAATTAAAACAGCTTGTCATGTGACTTCTCTTTATAATGGTGGCCTGGTTTTTGATACTTGGAAAGATTGACTGATTAATGATTGGATTATTCAACAACTTGACAGCCGTTACGTCTTGAGGCTCGAAATATTCAAAATAGTTCAATGTTTCTTGCAGAAATTTTTACTTTGAATTGATTGATGTGACTAACAAAGGAAGTCACTTCTTTTAGTTAGAATTTCGAGAAAGTAAATGAAAGGAAAACTAATGACAAGAACTAGACAGAAAGGAAAAACTAATGACAAGAACTAGACAGAAAGGAAAAACTAATGACAAGAACTAGACAGAAAGAAAAAAAATAATGACAAGAACTAGACAGAAAGGAAAAACTAATGACAAGAACTAAACAGAAAGGAAAAAATAATGACAAGAACTAGACAGAAAGGAAAAACTAATGACAAGAACTAGACAGAAAGGAAAAACTAATGACAAGAACCAGACAGAAAGGAAAAACTAATGACAAGAACTAGACAGAAAGGAAAAACTAATGACAAGAACTAGACAGAAAGGAAAAACTAATGACAAGAACTAGACAAGCGCCAGTTGAACAAGAAATGAGAAGAAGACGTTGGAGATGGACAGGAAACACACTGAGAAAACCTGTTGATAGCATTACTAAACAATCCCTGTTCTGAAATTCCCAGAGAAAGAGAGGTCCAGGAAGACCAAAGAACATATGGAAAAGAGAACTGAAGACAGACATTAAGGGGGTGAAGAAGACATGGAAAAAACTTTGAGCTGATGACACGTGACAGGAGGACGTAGCACACGTTTGTTAAAAGAATATGCTTCTTGAGGTACTCGTAGTTGTTAGGTGAAAGAAGAAGAAATCAAAAGATAATGTATCCTCGAATTAAAAGATGTTCAAAACCCAATATGACAACCATATTCACAATAATAGCTCCATCAGTCCTAATTGACTATGGGAATGCGCCCCTGAGGTAGCAGCCTCCAGCTACTTATTTTTCTAATGCTCCTTTCGACGTTTTCGCCTCTCTTCTGCTTGCCGTGAGAGCTTCTTTTCGCCCAATATGAGGTGGCACCGTAGAGCGCATCGCCGCATGGTGCGATCGGCAGCTTCATCCTCCCTTGTTGCTGGATTCATGACCCGCGCCCTCATGTCGCTCTTGCACACATCTTTGAACATCAGCTGCGGTCGGCCAACTGTTCTTATGCCATCTGCCAGTTATCCGCAGAAGATATCTTTCAGGATGCGATTATCTTCCATAAGGCGGAAATGACCAAGCCAGCGTAGTCTGCGCTGTCTAAGCATTGTATACATGCTTTGAAGGCCAGCACGTGACAACACCTCCACATTTGTCACTTTGTCAAAACCATAGAAGAGTAAAGCATCATAGCTCAGAACTGTTTGTGATTCCGTTGTTGTTGTTTTTTTTTCTGTTCAGACTTCACTTACTGAGGTAACAACGACATGTCCTTGCAGTGATATGTAATAATGGGAATATTTTTGACTCTGTTGTTAGTGGGTTACATTATAAACATAGACGTACATAACGTATATAAATAAATGACTTAACAAGACTCTTCGTCGAATAAAACTCAAAAGTGTCGTTATATTTTATTTTTCAAAAGGGGATTTTTATAATAATGGTGACGATGTTAATGATGATGATGCCAGAAAATATACACCTCTACCACATCATACATCAACTTCGTCTAACAAATATTCTTCGTTCATCTTATGACAATACTACACCAATAATGTATAGACCACGACAGAGCCAGATGGACTTACAGAATGCTGTCTGCTAATCAATCATAAAATGGCGATTCTGACAGAATGTAGAACAAATGCATGATTTTAACGTAATATATAAACCATTAAAAGTTCATTAATACTTACCATCTTCCCCAAAAGTTTATAGAGCAACACTGAAGATCCTTATGTGCAAATCCACTTGCAAATAAACATGAAGAAACTTCTCACTATGTCACAGTTACTTCTTCAATAATTATGATTATAACAAGTTATGCATATTTACTTCGCACTACATCTGGGCTAAAACAGTAGACCTATCTTTGCCTAAATAGCGACCGTTCGAAATAAGATATGTGGCACCGTCATTCAAACGTACTGGCAGCCACTGCATTCACTTAAGTGCGGCATTCACTTCTCGCACATATACATCTCTGATCTGATCACCAGACTTCATAGTTCATCCAGAACTTCATAGTGCGGGCTCACCACGACGCTCTTCTAATAATGATACATCTTGGCTTTATACCAATGCTCCTGTTAAGATTCCAAATACTGGAACAGCCAGGGTCTAATAACTTTGACCTCCTTCAGGCGCGGGAAAGCGAACAACGTGCATCCAAACATAATATAGAAGGGTCTTACCATAGACCTCCTGCAGGGTAGAACAAGATGATGGACGAGCGGAGGCAGTGAAGTTCAACTGATACTAGCCTGCTCTCCTCCACCTTTTAAATTAAAAAAAAAACATGACGCGGGAAAACGACGCGCCTCCTAATGTATACACTTTCAAACGCGGGAAAGGGCATAACGCGATTAAAACAATAATTTATTAAGGCCTTGTAGTTACTCATTACGCGGGACAGCATTGCGTCAAATCCAAAGTATAATAATAAAAAAGTCACATACTATTTTCACAGATCTACAAGACACCAACAGTCCTCGACGACGGATGGCCACAGAATCCCTTATAACATCTCAGTATTCTCTCTACCAAGTATGCTAACTGAGTTCACTCCGCACGTTTTTCACAGGCTCACGCAAACCTCGATTCACCTTGTACGCCCTGAATACTCTTCAACTCTTCAGTCACTCCATTCTTTACCCATACTCTTCAGTCACTTCATGTGCTCATCACATAAACATTACATGTGACACTTCAAGCTTGCATACTTTAACAACAGTGGTACACACTAAACAGGCTACTCCATTCTTCACCCATTCACATGTATAAATGTCAGGTACATCAAATCTACTTGCAAATAAACATCACGAAACTTCTCAGTGTCACAGTTACTTCTTCAATAATTATACCCCACTATGCACCTTTACTTCACACCACATGTACATTGGTGCTAAAACAGTAGACCCTCTCTGCCCATCTCTAGCAACCGTCAATGTTAATCAGAATCGACGTCATTACACTCCGGGCAAGCTCATAGGTGCTCAGTCTCCCTCAGCAAATGTCGAAGAGTACGAATGCTAATTCTTCATGTTGCGCACTGGTTGTATACACGCCGGATGCGTCCTCTCATACGTCCATCCCTGCTGGTCTTACGTTTGATGCCAAATTGCAGCAGTCTTAGCCTTGGTGATTCATCGATTGCAGTGTCATTCTCCAATAGGCGATCATGAATTTCCTTCAGTATTTCTCTCTTATATTCAATTCACCTTCTATGGGTGCTTTTGAAGCTAGTCTGTCAGCTCTTTCATTGCCGCGTACCCCTGCATGACCAGGACAGTAGATCCATATCAGTTCTTGAAGATTTGATGCTTCTATGGAGGTTTTCCATTCATGTCGTAGCCATCCATTTTGGACCTTTTGAAGCATGAACTGTGATCTGATACAATAACTGCCTTTGTTAATAAAGTCTCAGACAGCCATCTTAAGGCAGCAGTAACTGCCTCTACCTCCATTCTAATGCTGGAGGTTAATATCATGTAAGCCCCGCTATGTTCAGCGACGGTTCTGCCCTTTAATCTAGCAGAGAAGCCCCACCCTAATTTATTACCACGGATTACAGACCCATCAGTGAACACAATGGCATAATCATCCCCAGCATAAACATTTATAAGCTGATCAATTTCCAGCTCTGCTCTCCCATTGGCCCAAGTTCTGCACTCTCTACCAAGGCTGAGGATGACTTGCTTGTAGTTCATCCAGCTCTCATCTGACTAACTCCACTCGTCTCTCTTGAATATATTTTCGACTGTGGTCACCAGTCTAATAGTCTCCTCTGCCGGCGCCATCCATGACATCCCCCTTTTTATTCTTGCTCCTTTGATGTCAGCTATGTTCCCATGCAGGAGATGCCTTTTGTCTGTGGTTACACGCATACACGCTTTTACCTGGGCCATCGTATATCTGGATCTAACTGACAGCAATCCAAGCATGTGCCGCATCATCTCAATGGGGGTATCTCGCGTACAGCCCAAGACTATACGCATCCCTTCGTTTTGAATGCGTTCTAGTCGTTCACATTGTGATATTGATAGCGTGAGTATTCCCAGGCCATACTCTATTACAGACAAGACTAGCTGATGATACAGGAGAGACAGTAGTCTCTGCTCCAGGTGCACTGCAGCCATTGTCTTTAAGGCTGCCAGACCTCTCTTGCACTTTTATATGATGTAATCAACATGTAGCTTGTATGATAGCCCACGATCGAATGTTACTCATATTGCTTGCATCAGGACCAGCGAACCAGAGCTGGTCAAGACCGCACTCCACCTCCACGTGGTGGTCCTGGAAACAGTCTGCAGCAGTGCAGTCTGGCTGAGCGAGTGCGGATCGCAATGGGAAGGTAAACCCGGTCCCTAAAAAATGCCGTGCTGAAGTCGGATGTGTCGACCGAAAGGTGCAGATATCACAGCTTAGGCGTAAACAGACACAACGCAACCACCGTCCTTTTCAGGGCGAACGAGGAAGAAGAAGAAGAAGAATGTTACTCCAAGGTATGTCAACTTGTTCTGCCTTTCAATTTTCTGTCCACTGAGAGTAACGTCTGAAAGATCTGCTTTCAATATAGAGTTGTTCAAGGAGCATCGAAGCACACAGACCTTGGAACTGGTTTCGCCGCACCATTTAGAAACTGCAACCAATCAGAAAGTTGAAGGCGTAATGAATGCCACACAAAAAAATCTAACTTCTAACTTTTCCAATCTTCCGTCATATGATCAAAGACATCTATGCCTAACGACGTTTATCATACAATTATTTACTATTTGAACTCTTTACATCATTCTCACTTTTTGAAAAACAATTTACGTTGTCCCACTGAACTAAAGTCTAATCTATTCTTAATGATAAAATATTGTTTCTTACATTCGTATCTCTTGTGTCAAAACATCGCCTAATACAATCTCACAGCGAAAAAATAATAATAATTTAGTGATTATGCCCTTGCATCTAGCAATATGTCATTATCAGCTCTTCATGTGATACTTAAAATCATCATTTCAATGTTTCCACCTTAAGGAGCATGAAGCCACTACTGCGGCGGATCGCGTGCATGAATCATGCACAAAGAATGATCTTGCAGTAATGGTTTCAGTACAGCATTTTGTTTCAGTTCATGAGGTTACTAGTCCCGCGCACAACCTCATATGTGTTGCCTTGTACGACATGCCTGAGATAGCTATAGGCCTTTTTTTTTTCTTTGTCTCATAAGAGACCTCCGTTAACTACACGGGACACATACAAAATAATACTAAAAAATGTGTTGTATTTTGACATCAATGCTAAGATGCACATAGGCTTATAAGCTGAAATATACCGTAATTGCTTTTTAGACTTTCTCCTCCACTGAGCTCTCCACAGACCGCAATTATTATCTCTTCCTGTTAGATGTCTGTTCATTCCACAACCACGTTTTTCACATTTATGGTCTCAGAACATTACAACTTTTTTTCTATGATGAAAGAATCAGTCCATCCTTAGCTACGGAACTTGACATCTGTCGTGCTGAAATGACTCTGAAGCTTCTTTTTGTGCTTAATGGACCAGTCTTCTACAAGATCAGTGGAGTCGCTTAATGGACCAGTCTTCTACAAGATCAGTGGAGTCGCTTAATGGACCAGTCTTCTACAAGATCAGTGGAGTCGCTTAATGGACCAGTCTTCTACAAGATCAGTGGAGTCGCTTAATGGACCAGTCTTCTACAAGATCAGTGGAGTCGCTTAATGGACCAGTCTTCTACAAGATCAGTGAAGTCGCTTAATGGACTAGTCTTCTACAAGATCAGTGGAGTCGCTTAATGGATCAGTCTTCTACAAGATCAGTGGAGTCGCTTAATGGACCAGTCTTCTACAAGATCAGTGGAGTCGCTTAATGGACCAGTCTTCTAGAAGATCAGTGGAGTCGCTTAATGGAATAGTCTTCTACAAGATCAGTGGAGTCGCCACAGGATTCAAAATTGCCCTAGCTAAGCTTAAATTTTCATGGTTCTTTAGGATAATTACGTGCAGGAGCAGCATTATAGTCCTTTTTCCCCACGATGAATTTTAGATATTGATCTCACTGGTATGTTGAAACTATCCTTGCTAGGATCATTGCATACGTTAGTAATCACCTTCATCCTGTTTACTTCTCACAGCTTTAATACATTGTCAGCTTTCTTGACATTGCTGTCACCTTCCAGCTTTAAATCTTCCGTATACTCTAACCCTACTGATGGTCACAGTTAGCGTACTTTATTTACACCTCTTCTAACCCTAAGGTAACGCGTTACCATTTCTTCCAGCTTCCACACCTTCGTCGTCGATTTTTCAAGGCGATAAAGACTTTCACAACACAGTATTTAAAATGTTGGAATTTCCCCTTAGTTGACTATATCCCGAGCATGTTTTCACCTCAAATCTATAACACACCCTCAACATATGTACAGAAGGCCCTTAATCCCTACCAGAAAGCTACTTCTGAAAGAGTCAAATTAAGCTTAACTGACCACTTTCATACCTCTGCTGGTAGAAGGATTCTTTTCCGCCATCTGTGTTGTCTCCAGTCCGATCCATAAACCTGAGAAGTATTCGAGAAGACACGCCTGGAGGCTTTCAATACAGAAACAAGCTAAAGGGGGCCTTCAGATTCATAATCGTCTGAAAATCAATGACGGTAGTTATTTAGGCAACAAGGCAACAAACCAACAGTGAAACAGAGCACAGAGTATGTATATACTGTATATATATATATATATATATATATATATATATATATATATATATATATATATATATATATATATATATATATATATATATATATATATATATATATATATATATATATATATATATATATATATATATATATATATATATATATATATATATAATTGTCTGCAAAAGTTGCAGTGACTTACATTTGCGAAACTGGTAAACTACTAGATGGCGGTGTTTGCCAGCATCTTTATAACATCTCCCTGATGAACTCAACGCCTGTAATCACCGGGAGTACTAATGTAATTTTTCAGTGGAACTATGAAACGTGTCAGAGATCAGCTGACTGAAACTTAATAGCGGACGAAAGACATTCTAAAGCACGATAGGATATGTAAATCATCACTTGTACACCAATAAGTAAATGTGCACATGTACAGAAAAAGCCGTATGTGATATGATAATAGACACTCATGGAAATGATTTTTGGTATGGTGACAGATACTGTGGCAACCGTTTCAGAATCTTCTAGGCCGTCGTTTTTTCTTTGTTCCAGGGCACCTGATGTTTCTGAACAGCTTAGTGACCATTTCTCGAAACGGACGGTTAGTTGCCCAGTAAAGAGCAGGATTTACAGCACTGTGAGCATGACCAAGCCACAGCGCAAATGGCAAAAATGGGACAAGGCCACCCATATTCCCTTGATCGATCATTAGTGACATGATGTTATAAGGTAGCCAAGAGCAGACGAAGAGACCAACAAGTAATACAATGATTCGTGCTGCCCTCTTTCGACAGAAGATGTAAGTGCCTGTGCTGGTGTTTGAGTCTTCACGCGTCAGAGCATAGAAGCACAGCATCTTGCTAACATTTGTATAGCAGACAACCACTATAATCACCGGGATGACGTAGACCACAAAGAGAAGCAACCAGCCAAAAATCTGTCGGTCATGGTCATTTGGCCAGTTCTCGATGCAGAATGTCATGGGCGAGAGGTCAGGCATGACCAGTGTGTCGATTGTCCGAACATAAAGCTGCGGCGACATGAAAACAGCCGACAAGGTCCAGGTGATAGCCGTAAGCACAACAGCGTGGAAAGGGGCCGAGCTCCAATGGGCATTCGATGGATGTTGGATGAACATGTATCTGTCGACGCTCATGCCTGTCAATGTAAAAATCCCTGTAGCTACAGCGACACCTGTTGTAAAGTAAAAAAAAAAGTGTAATTACTTAATTAAGACATGAAATGAATGATTAATACATCTAGTGATTCTAAACACAGTGAAAACACTTAATGTTTATATCTTAAATTCGTCTTCTTGAGTCTTTTACACTTAACGTGGATTGGCCTACTACAAGGTAAATTACAATGCTGTAGCGGGGTCGGAGTGGCTAAGAGGTATGGCGTCTGCCTCGAGCCAAAGAGGTACAGGGTTCGATTCCCAGTTGAGGGACTATAATCTATAATTTATGGCAATTTTTGTTCAGAACCAGTGGTGCTAATGATGTCATACTCCCCCCCCCCCCCCCAACCACCCCCCGGTCTCCTGGGTAGTGAGATTGGATGCCTAGCCTTCTCGGATAATGGCGAAAAAATAGGAGGTCCCGTGTTAAAAGTTAAAAATCACACGGTAGTTGGAAATCGTAAAGACTAGGCCTATCAGGCAGCTGCCTTGGCAAAATTTAAAAATATAAACCTACCCACCACAAACATATTTATAGAATGTGTGATTCCTTTATACACACATTGGGATTCTCGCCAGTGCTACGGAGTTCGTGCACTGTGCTGAGATCCTCCTTGTGTGATCTAAGGGAGGAGATAGGAGCACTGATGAAGTAGTCCGTGTGCAATGAAGATAGTCCTTAAAACCAAACCAAATTACTATGCACTTTTGACAGTTTCCATGTTTCATCATTTTACTTTTGGCTTCTTGTAAAGCCTAGAGCTAGCACTGCACATATGATGTCCTCGCTGCAAGCCTGCAAAGAATCATTCATATGTTCGGGCAGTTGTGGTTTATGCAGCCATTTTGTTTTGCTCGATTAAGTTGCCAGGACAAAGCACAAACTGATATTAGTCGCCTCTTACGACATGCTTGAGGAAGCAGAGGTCATATTCTTTCTTTGTCTCCTCAGATATTCAAGGAAACTACACAGGCTCTCACAACAAGCAGAACAGAAAAGGAAACACCGTAAGGAACACTAGCAGCTGAGGACTATCGTTTTAAGGGCGCATTCCCAGTCAGTTATGACTGAAGGAGGCTATTACATTATCACAGGAAAATTGTAATTATAATTCTAAACATACAACATATTACGACGCAGTCAATAGACAGACAAAGATGACAGATTATGAATCACTAAATATTACTTCTGATTTAATGACCTTTTGTATATCCGCCATCTGTTTTTTGTATGCATAATCGTAAGTGCATCCAGGATCTGATTCTTAATTTCATAATCGTTTCAGCCTTCTGGATCTGATCAGTTATAATTTGATCTTTCAAAACACCGTCATTGATGATTTAAATAAATGTTAAATAGGCATGATTTGTTCAGCAGAAAGATAAGGACACACTGCTGCCTAATCAGAACACACGGTCTTTTATAATTGGACATGCGCCTTAATATAACCGACGACCCTGTGTCTAGATTGAAAGAAGAGTGCCTCACCAAAACAGGGCAACATTTTATTTAACAAAAAAAGAAGAAAATATAAGGACACTTTAAACAAACGATAGGTACTGCGCCAGAAAGCAGCCAAGAAAAAGGTGACGAATAATATGTTTAAAACAGTTTTTAAAAGGAGGCCTTGGGAGATGTCAAGGAAAAAATAAGTAGAAAAAAAGTATATGAAGTTTTTGTTGGTAGCTCTGTCTTGATTAGAAACAACAACAACAATGTTAGTTACAAATAATCTTTATACAACACATGCATTTAAGTCAAAGAGTAACACACTACCTAAAATACTGTTTTTTTAGGTTTTCCTCAAACGATAGCCATGTATGTTGTTATCATTCTTATAGCGTTGTACTTTTAGTTGTTATGTTTTTAAATCACAACATAGAGTCTGTAAGTTGTTATCAAGTGTTTCTGTCATTCGTCTGTAGTTATTTTGCATTAATGACAAAAAAATCACTGTCTTTTTACTTCTAAAATAACGTTCCTCCATCATCACTCACTCTCTTTCTCTCTCAGTTTCTTTATAACACAAACATATAAATACAATACATCATCCCGATCAATCAAATAACACCAGGTCAATGGTGCATCGCAGTCGATGATCGTTTAACTGCAAGATGCATATGTAAGCAGACAGACACATTTTAAAAATTGTTTTCTAGACTCTACCTATCCACCAACATGAGATTTAAGCTGCTTCATTAAACTCTAAGACATTATGTGTTGTATTCTATTTTTTTCCCCCTCAGCCACATTTGCATTTTTCGAGTTTTAAAGTTGTGTAGTAAAAAACCCACAGGCACTGCAGCATATATCATTATCACGAATAGATCATTATTAAAATTGCATTCTTTCATAGGTCAGCCTCTTTCTCTTCCACTTCCTCTCCTAACATGTAACAAAATATCTTTCAGTTCGAATTATCAAATAATAATAATATTAACTAGATAAAATACGTTGTGTTATGTAGAATAAGGAACGCTGTATACCATAATTATAACCCACATATCTTTTGAACCGGGTATTTCGTACATAAGAAACAACCAGTTTGCTATTCATAGACCAAATATAATAACAACAAAAAATAAAATAAACAAATAAAAATTAGGTTGCTTTATTTGGGTTAGAAATACATCCACTAGACTTACGCTGACAGCAGACAAATAATGACTGGTTTATGTTCGCTACATGATACACAAATAATTAAAAGAAAGATTTATAAGCTGTCGAATGAAATCTATCTAGATTAACTGCTGTCAAATGACATATCTATCTATCTATCTATCTATCTATCTATCTATCTATCTATCTATCTATCTATCTATCTATCTATCTATCTATCTATCTATCTATCTATCTATCTATCTATCTATCTATCTATCTATCTATCTATCTATCTATCTATCTATCTATCTATCTATCTATCTATCTATCTATCTATCTATCTATCTATATATCTATCTATAGCACAATAAAAATGTTAACGTTTTAAAATTAACTTTTATAAACCTGAATCCAATTTTTGAGAAAACGAGTGATAGCTAATGTTGGATCTTCCAATCTACTTTTACCCACTTTTGCTTTACTTGACACCAATAGTATTCGTTGTGGCAGGTGAAAATGCAGACAAAATGTCGCCTATAGGTCTGGCGAAAGCGAATATTCACAGTGTATTTCGTCTGGTGCAGGGATTGCTGTAGACATATGTCTGCTTCTATGTCTGGCCAGACGAATATATTCACAGTTTCGTCCACTGACACCTAATGCAATAGAATGCATTTAAACGCTCTCTCTCTCTGACACGTTATGTCATAAATGCGTTTACCAGTATGAGAAAGAAAACGGTAAAGTTGAGAATGGGGAAGAAAATATTTTTCGCAAACGCATGGATGCGAAAAATACAGGAAAAGGGTAAAGAGGGATAATAAAATAGAGGACACGGGTAAAGAAAAGAAGAGTATATAGAGAATTTAATGATCATAACTTTCTGTGACAGAGTTGAGTGTTTGGGATTCTAACGTACGGGTCTGATTTTTTTATAGACACGCTAGTAAGCACGTTTAAAGTTATGAGATAGATTTTTTATTTGGGTGCTTTGTGCATGATATTTTTGGAACATAGCTCAACTGAGTATGTGTTAGTTTTTTAAAAATAAAGAAAGTGTTCAAATGTTCTGAGTAGTTGGGGGAGAGATACGGGTGAGCTGAGCTCACATCTCAAGCTGTTAGTTCGCGCTTGAGCGAAGATTTACTGAGTTATACTGAGAAACTATAATCTCGAGCAGTATGTATCTGGGAGAGCTTCGAGACGGGATAGTCTTGCTAGTGTGACCAGGGTGTTTTTTTTTTTTTTTAAGTGAAGATTGTTAACATGTTATTCAAATGCCATGGATTACTATTTATGACGAATTGCTATTTACGCAACCAATTCCCTATGGTATTCCTGCTAATTCAATGTAGGATGTATTGCTGTTTATGCAACCCTTTTTTCTGATGGATTTTTCCTGTTATTACTATGTATGATGAGTTGCTGTGTATGCAACCAATTTTCTGACGGAATGAATGCTATGTCGATTTATGATGAGTTGCTGTGGATGCACTCAACTTTCTGACGGATTGTATGCTATATCGATTATGATGAGTTGTTGGTGTTGCACTCAATTTATCTATGGATTTACTTACTATGATACCTTGTGATGTGCTATGATCTGTTATCCATGATGACAACGTTACTGTCGTAAATAACTGTGTATGAGTTGAAAACTAGTTGGTCTATTTCCTGACCCAACGTTACTGTTGTGTGGGTGACATCAGAGACATACGAATTTAAAGAACTCATGACATTAACCCATTATATTTACACACCTGTCGGCCACTAACAGTAAGCCCGACCTTGCTGACGTGAACATTGTCAGCTGTGCCAGACAGTGGCACTATCTTCCATACAACCCCCACACATACACATACAGAAGTGACAGCCAAAAGAACATACAGCAACAAGATATTTCAGAAATCAAGAACAATGCCGAATGTTCTTAGCAATGTTAACTTGTATCTGCCCGACAACTTTTGTGATGAGATATTATGTCATTTAATTTAGCTCGCACAAGCTCCCAATTGAATTAACAGTAAAATTCTTCTTTTTATTTGGCTCTATAGATGTAAATATAGATATATTAAAGATGCTGATTTATCTGTGTGCACTTCTCTCTGTAATAACGAAATCAACTATGAATTTGTATAAACATATAACATATAACATCAAGTACTTTGGAACGAATGTAAATAAATATAAACTAGTGATACTATCTTATGGTCTTTTATATTTGGACTTGCACCCTAATATAACCGACTAGGTTGAACTGGACGCGCCTCGCCAAAAGAGGCAAAATTTTAGTTTAAAAAAAAAGAACTGGTGATTACTAAAACATAGGTTTGGTCATTGTAATTGGTTTTAGGACGCTTAGTTGTGGAATATTGATCAATAAGTTCTGTTGTGTTAGGCCTGCTAAAAATGTCACTTAGCTTCCAAACTGCTGAAGTGCTGAGGCTGCTGTTTCCGTCAATTCATCTCTGTGGCGAGGTCGCTTCTCCTGGTCAAGGCAGGTATCTTCACAACCCATTGAATGTAGGTTTCTAGTGTCGATCGCAAGCTTTGAACCATAGAACAGCAGTACAGCTAGTATCGTAGAATCTAACCTCAAATGGTCTCGTAAACTCGTACCACCAACTTTAGAGGGAATAAAAGAACTAATTTCGCTGCTAAGTCTTAGTTTTCCTGATATTAGTCAGGCGCCTTTCTCGCTGTCCGTCAAGCGAATCTTTTCTCTCAGTTTTTATTCTCCCTGAGAGTATATTATGTAACTCATGGGATGTGATGAAAATCACCATTCATTTAGTTAATTTACTGTGAAAATTTCGATTGGACAGCGTCAAGTGGCTTGTGCTTGGTTGGACACGTTTAATATTCATACAACTTATTACACATGATAGTAAATATATATACATGATGTCATCATCATCCACTCCCTTATCCACTTGGAGTCGTCTAGGTGTTGCGCACATATTATGCGACGCACGGATTACTGTAGGTAGGTAGGCATACAAATGTATTGTATGACTGTTTGATATGAACAGTATTTATTTTGAAATGCTCTCATGGTCAAAGTTATATCACCCATGATTAATTGATACTTTTGTTGTGTGGGTGATCTCTCTTGAATATCGATTTGGCGGATGGATCTAGACTCCGTTGATCTATTCTTTGTTCGGACAGAAAACGGATTATTCTTGCTTAGGTTTATGCAGGAATGTTTATGGTCCGAGTCTATGTTTACTCAGTGTCTGTTGGAGACGATCCGGTCTTATTTCGGGTTATCTTTGTATGTCTATGTCGGACTATTTTCCTTGTACTGTATTTTGGGGTCAGGTGCTTTTCGGCGCATGAAGATACGTTAGGGAGTTGTTCTTCGGTGATGTAGAAGCCTGGCGGGAAGTCATGTCTTAGACCTGCCCAAAGTTTGTGATCTCTTTTTGATTATGGGAACGAAGATATTTTCTTCTGGGATGGTTAAATCCATGAGTTCCCTAGTGTTCATTCCATAACGCGAGGAGAAGACCGTTTCTGTGTTTGCTAGTTGGTTTTTTCCTATGCCAAGGTAAAGAACTGTTTACCGAACTTTTTCCATTCCTAGGCCTAATATGGGCAGACAGCTACATGAATTGAACCATGTCAGTATGTCGGAACGACATGTTATCTAGCAGCACTGATTATGTATATATGCAGCAGCTATGAGGAAAGAATATGCTGAATGTTATAGAAACAGTTATGTTCATGAACTGCATCTTTATTGAAGCTTCATTGTGCATCATTATCGTGAGCGAGGCTTACAAGACTAGAAGCCATTTTGGAATGCTATTTATTGTTGATCATTTACCAGAGAACAGGGACGCCCTTATTATCAGGTGATGATAAAGAGATCATACTTATGAAAGGAAAACCTACTATTGGTAGTTTAACGTTTTCTCAGGAAATATTGGCTGAACTGTATTTAACGGAATCTTCGCTAGAGTGCATGTTACGTTTATGCTGAAGAGGTTCGGTCTAGGAATCAGGTTGGAACCTTGTATATTAACTGACATGATCAGTCAGTAAGGCCTGATGAATATTTATATAAGATATGGAACTCCGAATGCTTGTATACTGATGTTCCATTGTGATTTTCCTCAACATGAATGCCAATTTATTATTGTACACCGTGGGTCAACAATATGCTATTGATATCGACCTGTGTTCTTCTAACTGTACCCGTTCTGTCCAAGTGTGTGCGTCAAATTAAACTATTGAAACGTCTACAGTAGTCTGCATCAGTAACTTCTAGATACGCATGAATGAGTGTTTGAACCTTCAGTCAACTCCACAGAACAGTCTACACATTCGCGTATTGACATTTATTGTAACACTCATTGTCAACAATGCATTCTTGTCGGGGCCTCACTGTGTTCCAGGACAAGGTGACCTGCATACCTGACACTGTGCCCGGTTATTAGAGTTGACCAGTTACACCAATACACCTTTACAACGTGCTCTGATATATACACAGTTACGATGAAGAAGAATCTAGCTTTATCACTAGGGTACCTCTGCTTTCGATCCCTGAGAGAACCAACACGAAGCATACGCCAGCGCTTTGCTGTGGTGGTTCGTGAATATATCTTTTTCACGAGCCGAGGTTGCCAGCCTCTTAAGGACATGTATAACCATCAGCAGGTTCAAACATGTCAAATTCAAAGTATATAAAATATGTTACAACTCACCTCAAACTATCTGGGAACTAATCATCTGGCTCAGTAGAATAGTCTTGGCAACTTGATAAAGATACCTCGAACACGCGTCTGGGGTATTATTTCTATTATAGAATTCATGTGACTTTGTGAGTATGTCCTGTAGAAGTCCGTTTTCTGCATTAAAAGGTGGAGTTTCCTTATTATATTATTCAAAAGGCGCTCCAATACTTATTTTCCGTTCCCATAAGTTCAGAATAAAAAATTCTACTCTTTCCTGGCTTCAGTCCGAGTTGTCTACTTTTGACGATTCTGGAATGCAGAGTTGTATGTCTAAAATGTTCTACGCTATATTGCAGTTTTTCGGTCCACGCTCACATCTGGCGTTTTCGAGAAAACTTCCAATCAACGTGAATATCTTATAGCCTCTAAACTGCTAAGCCAATAGTATTCGAAAGTGCGTGTTATGACAACTTTCCTTATGGAATTTTCTGCATGAATCATGCATTTATACAATTCAAACGGTCAATTTTCCGTATAAGGAGTTGCTATATCCATCTATTCTCGGTAATGTTTATATTTGCAATCTCCCTGAAACATCTTGGTCGACCAAATCTTTCCGGAAGTTTCTTACATCATTCGTGTGTCTAATCTGTCACCGGCTCGAAAATTGTCCGGCCCTCCCTGTGTAAACACACACTGGGTCACTACATGAAAATGACCTTGCTAGCCAATCTGGTCTGATTTGTATCAAACTCTCAGGTAAACAAACACGACACAAAAGAATGGAAGGAGCGTAAACATTGACTCGAAAATACCAAATACTGTCGGAAGGTAGGAAAATAGAATGTACCGACAATCGAGTAGCGCACATAATTAATACGCACAATAAAGGTAGATCAATACTGCGGGGAGAGGAAAAGAGAGCAAACAAAATTGTGTGACACATTCCTGAGTGTAACTTTTCACATTTCATCCAAATGTCAATCAGTACAATAAAGAATTAACATGAGTCCCTACAAATTATTGTTGTTTTTCCCCTTGTTATGCCCTACTAGAGATCTGCAGATTGGACGCTCATTATTTTCAACGCCTTCTTTCTTTCTTCTTTGTTTTCAGTTGTACGCATTTTTTGTGTTCTGCCTCTTTTTAACAGTTTTTTGTTTTTTAACCTGATGATTTTCTCGTATCTCTTCTTCTTTTTCTTTCTTTTTTTTTAATCGCCTTCTTCCATGTCGCCAACGTCTTCTTGTTCGTCTCTATCTTTTTGTTTTTTTAAAGTAATACAGCCACTATTTATTCTGTGACACAAGCACAAAGTAAAATACGCGATCCTATATAATCGACAAATAAGAGAAGACTCTAGGCAGAAATATGTCTCCGACTATATAAGGAAAAGACGATGGTCATATATCGGTCATGTCCTACGAATGCAAAACAACAGAATACCACTACAGGCGCTCACTTGGGTTCCTGAGGGTAAGCTTAAAAAAAAAGGAAGACCAAAAGAAACACTCAGAAGAACAATAATAAGAGAAGGAAGAACGTTGGGCCTAAATAATGTGCAAGAGCTAAGAGGAGTGGCGTCACAACGAACAACCTGGAGAGCACTGGTTTCTGCCTTATGCGCCGTGTTTGGCGCTTAAAGAATTTATTATTATTATTTATTATATAAGGTTATATTCTGCTTTAAAAAATGTCATTGTTGTCTCGTTGTTTATTCTTCCACCGTCTGATCAACAACTTAACGACTCCTCTGATTTGACACCTACGCGCGTGTTTATTTTATTTCTTAAAATTTCCTTTCAGCCCCTTTAATGTTTCCATGACATGGCTAAATAAACTGTGAAGATTTGTGAGTAAGGCTTCTTTATTGTACCCGTATTTGAACCTTTTTCGACAGCTAAATTTGATTCTAACCATTGTCTTTCTGCCCTTTTTGAATTAAACTTTTCAGCAAAGTTTGATTTTTCATGGATTTTATTATAAATGTTTTTTTAAAAACAAGCTTGCGCTTTTGCCCTTTTAGTTATCACGTATTTTATGGCGCGCATGTCTAGATTCTCTATGCTTCTTATTTTTGTTTTCTATTTTTTTTTGCGTTCTTTGTCTAACATGTGGTATTAGTATTCTCATCATGTAAACATTTTCTTTCCAGAACGTTGTCTCCATTACAGCTGCTCTGAACGCATCACGATTCTGGGCAAGTCGACCTGCATCAGCCAAAGACAAGTTCAGACTCTCTGTGATGTCCTGGGTCCACCGTCGTCTAGGTATTAGTATTAGTTTTTGTATATGGTTGGCTTGATTACTGCCTGTGTGTCCCTAACTTTTTGTTATAGTTGACAAAGAGTTTTCCCCCTGAAACATCATGTAATCAGTTAGCTCGTTCCATTGTAAACGCTCCGGGGACAATAATTGATTCGGTTTCGTAAAGAAAACAAAACACAGTAGTTAGATTAGAACATACCAGGAACGAGAATTGGATTGACAATGAAGATGTGGTTTGCCAGTATAGAAGAGTGAATAGTACAATAATGTACCAACGAAGGACACGAGAGAAGAATAATAAATCTTGATCACCTATCATCTGAAAAGAGACGATGCGTCATAATGGGAGTGAGTTCCTTTGTTGTTGTTGTGCAAAATTGTGTTTTTGTAGTCCGTCTTGGGTGGATCATTTCATTCGGTTTTTCATTATATAATTTATAACTTTTTTCAGTATTTTAAAGAAGTCTACAATCTTGTCTGCTACCATTAGAGGCGGTTTTACGAATAGGATATCTAGGCTTTTCCCTAGGGCCTCGTACTTTTAGGGGCCTCGTGTACTAACATATGTTAGTCGACACAACAGTAATTTATTCAAAAGGGGTCTCCCAAGTTCACAGATGCCTAAGACATCACACAACCTAAAAAACGCCACTGTGTTACCTACAGGTTGATACTTTATAATCTTATTCAGCTCATTTATTCACGACGATCTTACGGCTACATTAATAATTTTCCCATTCTAATTTTGTATTTTGACCATTCTATTAGATTTCAAATAGTTGTTGTTGTGCTATGATTTCATATTCAAATTCCTGTTATGAGATCAGCAAGATAGAAAAAAAGAGTTATAGAGATCCTTACTGATTATACCGTAAAAAAAGAGGAGACAAGCGATACTGGAAGCCAGTCCATCGATTAGGTTGTCTCCCATCTCTCTGACTAGAAGTAGCCAGTAAGCCAGTAAAAAGGTAAAGGTAGACCCATGGCAGATACTGATGTAGAGAAGTGAAGTGTTAAAGACATCACATTACTAGGTCCAACTTTGTCACAAAGGCGGGGTAACCAGTTCCATTCTTCTTTGCCTTCTCTAGCTCAAGAGCAGAGTCAGGTACTGTCACATCATTTTGTTCTCTCTTTTCCTCTCCAGCAGTATTGATCTACCTTTATTGTGCGTACTAATTATGTGAGCCATTCGATTGTTGGCACATTCTATTTTCCTACCTCCAACAGCATTTGGTATTTTCGTGTCAATGTTAACACTTCTTCCATTCAATTGTGTCATATTTGTTTACCAGATAGTTGAAACAATTCAGACCAGATTGGCTAGCAAGGTCATTTTCGTGTAGTCAGTGACCCAGTGTTATGTTTCACGGGAAGCGCCAGTCCATTATCGAAACTGGTGACCGATTACAGACACATGGACGATGTAAGAAACTTCGGGACAGACTTGTTTAGTTAAGATGTTGCAGGAGGACGGAAAATGTAAACATTACCGAGAATAGACGAAAATAACAACTCCATGTACGGAAAATTTAAAGTTTGAATTTTACAGACTTATGAGTCACGCAAAAAATTCCATGAGGAAAGTCATCATAACACGAACTTTTGAATGTGTTGGCTAACATTTGAGGCGGGAATAGACATTCAGGTTGGTTGGAAGTTTTGTCGGAAATACCAGGTGTGAGCGTGGGCCGGAAAACTGCAAAATAACGTAAACCACTTAGACATACAGCACTGCATTCCTGAATCGTAACAAGTAAACAGCTCGGACTGAAGACAGAAACGAATAGAAGTAAGGATTTTGAAAACATGCAGATATCACTACTTGACACTGGGCCGAAGGGCGAGAGCCCAAGCGCCACTTGATCAATAACAATGTGACAGAAATTTTGGGTCGATCTCTTCTCCTCAGTTACATTTGTTGTGAGTACTGATTACGTGTAATTTCAGTGGTCGGCGCATTTCTTTCTGTGCTATCAAGCAGATATTAGCTATTTTCTAATCACCTTACACTCCCTTCAGTGATATTCCGTCATGTTTGCTCTAAGCTTCTCGTCTTTGCTAAGATTAGGCACAGTAAAACCCCAGATGGGCCCGGTCAGTTTAGCATAGCGACTGAGCGTTGTTTTTAACTAAAGCGGGCTAGGAGATAAATTACACGTCTGCGGACATTTTACAAACACGCACTTGACAGACGGAATGTTGTAATCCGCTTCCGGCAGAATTATTACGATGATATTAATTGAGATAAAAGTAAGAAGTTATGTGTAATCACTGACGAGAACAGTACGGAAATCTGACTTCCATATTTGGAAGACATAACCTATGTATTAACGCACAGAAATTTCCTAGTGGAAATATTTTGAATTACTCCACCAAAACACGCAGGTTTTGAAACTATTGGTCGGAATTTGAGATGTAGGAATAACCACATTTCTGATTGGGGCCTGGTCTAATAGTAAACAACACGTGCCAGGAACGAAAAATGCAATATAATCTGACACTTTAGTGAGTTTAGAACACTGTGAAAATTCACCTCGCACCAAGAAGACAACCAGACCTTGCCAGAGTTAAAAATAGTAGCAGACTGGACCTTGTTGGAGCATATTGAGGACTTAGAGCCCAGGAAAACGCTACCATTTTACCACGGAAAACCGGAATCTGAGAAAATTGTAACGCAAAGTCAAAAGTGGGAACTTATTGCTAAAGTAACAACACACCAGACCACGTGTAAGAGGCATCGTCAAGCTGCCTTAAACAATTTCTCTGAGCCAGCAGTCTGTGTGCCTAAAGATTGGCGTAAGTTGTACATGTTATATTCTATATTTTGCATTATTAACACGTGACGTAATATGGATATAGTGACATCTGAATATTAAAATGTAAAAATTGTTAGTGGATATCCAAGTGATTTTATGCTAGCAACCTCAGCTTAAAGAATGATAGTTTCATGAACCACTACTGCCCGGGCTGGTGACTGCTTTATTGCGAGTTTCTTACAGATAAGTAAAAGCAGAGGTAGTCCCAAGTTCTGTAGGGAGCAGAGAGTGAATGATGAAGGAAAGGATGCACATAATCTATATTATTAACATTTTCAACCAGTGGAGATGTAAATGTAAACATATTCAATCTATACTGTTAACATTTTCAAACATGGTAGATGTAAAGTAAAATATATTCAATTTATATTATTAACCTTTTCAACCAATATACAATGTAAAGTTAAATATACATCTATTCAATTTAAATGTAATGAATGTTTTTCAGCTCAATGGGATTAATATTAATTCTTAACGAGGCAGATGGGATGGTGAAATGAAAATAGCGGGCACATAAGTATGTGTCGGGAAACTCAATACTCAGAGGGTATTTGTTTCTCTTCTTTTGTGACACTAGTTGGTGGTACCAGTTGAGCGTACTATCTCTGGAACAAGTGAGAGTATAATTTGCCTGATGTCGACTCTAGACACCATCATCAGACGGGTCTTAGAGACGCGGGACCAACTTCGTAGACACTCCCTGTCGCTTCTGGGAACGTGTTGCGCCCTACAACATTGACCAGGGACGTGAGTGATCCAGTTCTCCATCTGCAAAGACCCAAACATCAGCTGGAGCAGAACAGACAAACTCATTGGCAGCTAAGTAGAAACATAAAAGCTGCCAAGTGAACTCTTATCCAGACCTCCATAACGTCATTGATGATGAGCATTTTTGTTAAATAATTATTCATTTTTTAAAACTTCTAATACATAATTGATTATAAAAATTGTTACTTATATAAAGACAAATCTAAAGTTGATTTAATCCTTTTGATTGTACGACATCCGAATGTCTCAGACAATTTCTAAAATACACGTAAGCAGAGCTATATAATAATAAGAGGAAGTTCGCCGAATTAACGTAGCTGGGGGCTTGTGCGAGCTAAAATGATATTACATAATCCTTCACAAAAGTTGACGGCAGATACTAGAGTTAACGTGCTCAGCCAATGCAGCATTGCTCTCGCTTTTCTGAATATCTTGTGAACACTCCCTGGAGGTTAGAAGCATCATTATCCTTCTATCTACAACTCTGCCAAGATAATCTTGTGCAAAGGTAGACACGTTTGAAGACCCACATCAGTCACTCTTGTGGTTTTGGCTACTGTTGGACCACTACTGCAGAGCTCAGGGGAGGCAACCCGTGACAAACAACAACAATCCACCAACACAGTAACTAACCAGGAACTAGCCGACAGTTAAGCTGTCAATCATTCATTGATTCATTACCCTTGAGACCCCCGAAGAGCAAAGTCCTTCAAAAAATTCACGCCAAGTTCTCGTGTCCTGTACCGTCCTCTCATTGTCCTTCCAATGTCATCTTTATCTCTTTTATTTATGTCTCCAATTCTCTTCTCCGGTTTGTTTTTTCATCCTCCCTCTACCTCTGTTACTCGGAGGACTCCAGAACAAGAAATGGCTTGTTATGCTTTCAATAAGGTTTCCTCAGTGTATATCCTTTCAATCTCCAGCGTCTCCCTCCCATCTCTTGTTCCACAGGCACTTGTGTGGTTCGTGTGGTTCTTGTCATGAGGTCAATATTGGCGTCATACCATTTCAGTCCTTACATTCTATGCAAGCACCCATTTATGCAAGTCTAGTTAAGTAGTGCAGTCACCAATAACTGGCAAACAATCGGTGATTGAAATACAGTCACCAAGTAATTAACGTGCAACACTCAGTGATTACACCAAAAGCAATTAATGATAAAGGTTCTGCTTACAAACAAAAAAAAGCTTACAATGACTCAGCGGTTAACAAACGTTGACCAGTCAATATCTAACGATCAACCAGTGATTACTTTTCAACGAAAATGTAATCAATTTACAACCAAGCGGTGAATAACTTGCAAGCTGCTATTAACTTACAACAAACTAGTGAATAACGTACAAGAACTCAATGATCAACATTCAACAACCCAATGATCGACTTATTATAAACATATGATTACAGAACTTACCTTGTAGAAAGGCAGCAAGTTTACACAGAGCTAGGCCGGATAACCACAGTCGGTAAATGATGGTTCCAACGGTACATGGCATGCAAATTAACGTCACCAACAAGTCTGAGATGGCAAGGTTTAGAAGATACACGTGCTTAGCTCTCCAGGAAAGCTTCTGAAATAACCATAACAAACAAAATACTAATTGTTATCTATAGTAAAGTTGCTAGTATACGAGAGTTACAAACAATTTCATGTTAGAGAAAATACAATTGAATGTCGATTATCTGAACGCCATGTCAAGTAAGTCCTATCGCATGGCTCTGAAACATGGAGCAAAAAAACAAAACAAATAAAAAAAACAACCAAAAACTTCCAGACTTTCATAAATGGATGCTTGCGTAGAATAGAAGGATTGAAATAGTACGATCAGGTCACTAATGTGGAGTCTGATGACAAGAACCTGATAAGTTTAAATTTTTGTACAATACCAAACCTACCCTCTGTTCTGTACTATTCTCATTCTTCTATCATTTACTAGACACAGTATTAAGGTCTTTGTCTTGTGCAATCTAGCTATACTGTTAAAAATGAAAAACTGCAGAAGTGATTGCGTCTATAATTAGTTTGGGTCGACCATAGGTACATATCCGGGTTATGTGGGTAGATCGTACTAATGACATCTGTCCACGAAGCACTATTTTTGTAGTGCCTAGTTGGCAGAGAGGATAGTAACGATTCGCTCCCGTAGCTAGGCGGTGGTGTCGTTCGGAAATTATTGGGTTCGCGATTCCTGGTAAGCCTTTCATTTCTGTTGTTTTTTCTGTTGTCTAGTCTTCTATTTCTTTATTTCTCACGAGTGCCCGAAACATACCTTTGTGTATTATTTATTTATTGATCAAGTGCAGTAGAACAAGAGATGATAAGAAGACGATGGAGGTCCATGCATCTTGTGGAGCTGAAGGGGGATCAATGAGTTCATCCAGAATCAGATATTTGAACCTCGTTTTTTCTTAATCCCCAGTGAAAATCGTGTGCATCGTTTGACCTTGTAATAAGTTGTGGTTAAAACAATGAACTCAGTGTTAGGTCACAATAATCGGAGGTAACAGGATCTTAGTGGTACATTACACTGAGGGAGATAGCGGTAGAGATGAACTTTGCAAAGATGAGGTGTCTGTATTTGTAGCAGCCAGTATTGTATAGAGTGGGGTGTGTGAGTGTTGTTCTCTTCTAAAAAAGTGTATGATTTTAAGAAGTGAGAAGAAATGTTTAAAATGTGACCTTCTTACAAATGGTAAAAGCAAGGTTCTCTCTTTCTCTGTACCTGTAAGCTCCCGGTGGAACATCAGGTGATATCAATCTTATTTTTTTCAGTCAGTTCGTAAGACGCGACAAATACGAGGCTGTTCATAAGGATTACAACCTCATCATGTACAACAAGATCACTGTTACGTGGTGTTTTATATTATTTCACAATGAGTCGCACATTGACTCAGGTCAAGTTCAGATAGGAGTATGTAGTTTAGTCCCCGCACACAACCGTCTCCACCAACATAAATGATACTGCCAAAGGCCAGGCTGGACAGTTGAACATATATTTTAATGTACGACACAATGCTCCTCAGGTATCCTTAGTAAAGCCATTATACATATAGGCATAATATAGTAAGGCAGTCCTCAGTACGTTTCGATATCGTCTGTCACTACAACACTGTCTTCAACAGGTTTCTCATAAATATATTTGTACTCACTTTCCTGACATCCATACGAACTCCTATCATACATAAACTAGACTCATCACACGGAGATGTATGGATGAGCTAGTGGGCGAACATTGTAGGAATCGAGAGTGAAGTATAATAATTCTCAGGAGCCTAGAACACATGCGTCCACCTGCCTTGAAAAACACACAGCAAAAGCCCTTCAACAGATCGCTAACATTCGCAGACGGCAACCTTAGGCGTCTGCTACTCGGCCCAAAAGCAATAACGTAACTTCCTGTAACCAAGGGTCACCGGTCATAAACAAATGTGACTACTTGTCGAACCGTATTGATATCGACAGACATGTTATGAATTTTAATCATAACATTTACTTTCTCCCCCCCGTCAAATAATGGAAACGAAGTTTGCATTATTTCCGTGGTGTGAGTATAACATCACTAGAGTGAAAAGATGGTATCATCAAGTTTCACTATTAGAATGAAGTAGCATAGCACCCAGGTTTGTGCCACAGAGTAGGCAAATAAATACTCAATGTGTGGACATTAGCAAAGATTACTAACACCATCGACTACAAAGGACATAAATCATTTTGACAACAAAGTGAGGTAGCTATCACCAAAACATCCAACATAAAAAAAAAAATGATGGTATCAGTCCAAGCACTCCCATACCGCACACCGTCTAAAAAACACCTATCTGTCCCGTCAGGTAACAGTAGTCAATTAATCTCAATTTAATTAATAGTCATAATGCAAAGCATTAAAATGAATACAATTATGTAATAGAGACAATAGATGACATGAGGCAGACAATCAACCAATGAAATGAGTGACTGCGACATTTTTGTGAACTGATCAAAATTATGTGTGCCTCAAAATTATGTGTCATCAATATAACATATTAATGGTAAGAGAAGCAAGGTAATCTTGTATATGACACATTTATGTGAGCAATAGATAAGACTATGCTTATGTGTTGTACCAATAGAGAATAGTATGGCGTATTAGCCAATTAATGTTGCAAAGTCTAGTGTGAGTGTGACATAGATTTGTGTCAAAGACTCAACAATCTCAGGTGAATTCATATTAATGACCTCTTAATATTACACATAATAGTTAAAGTTCATAGTGCAATGTCATTCCGCTAACTAATAAATGCTCATACACCGTATGTTGAAATACATCGTTGACAATGTCCGTGATTATTCTCCATGCGATAGTATGTCCGTACGAATCCAAATGTTAATACACACAGTAATCAGCAATCGAAAACTATTCAGACAGGAAATTTAGTTGTTATGTCCCCTTGATACTTCGAGTCAGCCATCTCAGAGTTGTGTCCCTTAATGTGCATACGTCAGTTTTTTGCAATTAAAATTGACACTACATGTCCGTACAAAAATCTCTTGAATTGACATAATTTGCAACATTGTTCATATGGTGTGTTCGGAAGTCTGTAACTTGACTATAAGCACTGTCATTCCGCCACAATATCTGTAAGTAATGCGCTGAGTTCAACAAGATATCACACCATTTTGAGCATTTGAGAATTCATCATCATCCTGTTGCTGTGTGAACCACTTACTCATATCAGCAATGTTTCTTTCTTTGAAAATGCAACCATGTAGATTAGTTCTCAGCATAGATAGCGTACAAAATGTTATAGTATTCTTCATTATTATAGTTACTGTTCCAATGTAGTAGTGTCATACGAACACGTCATCATATACGAAATAGTTTCTTTATCAGAACATCCTGAAGTTTGTTCATAAGTTAGTTGTAATTCTGTGAGTCACCTGTATTCGTAGAGTTGATAGGTGATATAGGATCTTTTATACACCTTGACAGAACACCAGCCAAGACATTTTGGCTTCCCTTAATGGCTTTGATGTCATAATCGTATGGTTGAAGAGCGAGCGAGGCCCTGGTAGCCCTTTCGTTTCTGAATCTCGCTGATTTAAGATATGACAATGCTTTCTGATCAGTCTCCAAGGTGAATCGGGCCCTCATGAGGTACTGTTGCAGCTTGGTGAAACAAAACACGATCGCCAGCTGTTCCCTTTTCACAATGGGATACCGCTGCTCTGTGGGCGACAATTTACGGCTGACATGCATAGTTGGGTGCATGTAGCCTTCAAACTCCTGCATCAACGTTCCACCGATACCTGTTGCAGAGGCGTCTACTCTGAGGGTAAAAGGAAACCGAGCGTCAGGTAATCTCAAAATTGGTGATTTAGAGAAAGAACATTTAAGTAAATTAAATGCGACCAGATAATCTTGTTTGGCGAGTTCTTCTTTACCAACGAAGACAGAACTGAGGTATTATCTGAAAAACTAGGTAAGAATTTTCTATAGAAATTCACCAAGCCTAACAGACTGCGAACTTGTTTCTTAGTTCGAGGAATTTCAAGATTCAGGATTTTCGAGATAGTAGAATCCTCAGGTTTAAGAAACCCACCTCCTACTTTATGACCAAGAAAAGAAATTTCAGTGAATCCTATTCTGGTTTTTGAAGGTCTAGCAGTAAGATTATGAAGACGCAAGGTAATCAACAAAGACTGAATTCCCATAACATGTTCTTCCCAAGTTTGATGGAATAGACAAATATCATCATTATAAGTGATTAAATCCTCACGGTTAGAGAAAAGTTTACGCATCGTGCGAACAAAGGTAGCAGGAGCGTTAACAAGACCGAACGACATAAAATTGAATTGAAACAATCCTAGAGGTGTAGCGGAAGCTGTATAAGGCTTAGCTTTGTCTGATAATGGCACTTGCCAATAGCCTTTTGACAAGTCAAATTTTGTAAAGAAAGTAGCAGTAGCTAATTTGTCCAGAAGAGAATCTAATAATGGTAATGGTTCCGCGTCTGGAATAGTCAGGGCATTTAAGCGTCTGAAATCTATGCAAATACGAATAGATTTATCTTTTTTCCTAATCAAGACCATAGGAAAACTTAATGGTGAATTTGATGGGGCAATGATATTTAACTTGATCATTTCTTTTATTTCTTCCTGTACCTGTGATTGTAAATGAATAGGTATAGGATATGGTTTCAGTTTGATAGGTCTGAAATCTGTTAGCAAGATATCATGTTGAATGATATCCGTATGCCCAGGAACATCCGTGAGCACATCAGAAAAAGATTGCAGTAATTGAGAAATCTGCTCCTTCTGATGAGAAGCAAGAGTTGGTGCAATAGAAACATCTTTCCAACTCTCAGTAGCTAAAAGATGTAAGATTGGTAATGATAAAAGTGGTTCAGTACCATCAGATAAGTCAGACCCCTCCTCCTGTATTACCGCCAAGGAAGAGCGACGATCAACAGATTCGTCAATAGCTTCAAAGACTGGTTTAAGATGCGGAGGACGAGCATGAAATTGCTGTAACATATTGATATGAAAAGTTTTTTCCTTCCCATTAATAGATAAAATATAGTCAACATCTGACAATCTATCAATAATTGTATAAGGTCCTCTCCATGACACAAGTAATTTGTTGTCCTTGATTAGGTAGTAATACATAGGCTTCATCACCTGGCGATAATTGGCGCAGTTTCCTGTTTTGATTGGCAAACAAACGAGCCTTTAATTTTGCCTTTTCTGACGCTTCCACTGCTATTTAGCATGCGTCGATAATTGTTTTTCTCAAATTGACAACATATTGGTAAGAGGTTTGAACATCTTCATTCATGTCAGCTCCAACCAACAATTGTTTTAGAATGGACATAGGTCCTCTAGGTTTAGCACCAAAGACTAACTCAAATGGCGCGAACCCGGTGTTTGTTGGGAATTTCTCTGTAAGCAAATAAAAGTTGCGGGCAATACCCTGTCCCAATCCTGTGGATATTTAGTAGTAACTTTACCCAACATTTGCTTCAAACTCCTGTTGAGCCGCTCAATTTTACCATTCGAGGCGGCATGATAGATTTAACTAAGAGAACGATCAATATCGAACGCTTTCATCACTTCTTTCATGATGTCAGAGACGAATTGAGTTCCCCGGTCTGATAGAATGTTTTCGGGAAAACCCAATCTGCTGAAAATTTAAAATAGCGCATCCGCTACGTCAACAGTTGATATAGTTTTAAGAGGTATCGCTTCTGGCCAGCGTGTGCACATATCAATGCATGTCAGCACATATTTATGCCCTCTAGCTGACGTGACCTTTAATGGACCAATAAGGTCAATAGCCATCTTTGCGAAGGGATGCAAAGAAATATCGGATGCCTGGATAGGCGCATTATGTTTTGGCCTCTTAGTTGCCACACCTTGGCAAACAGTGCAAGTGCGACAAAAAGCCTTGACATCTTTTGTCACACCAGGCCCAAAAAATGCGACAAAACTCTCTGTTTTGTTCTAGCGATTCCCAAGTGACCTGCACAATTAATCTCGTGAGCATGACGTAAAACGAATGGTCGAAAACAAGCTGGTACCATGATCTGTTTTTTACAGATGTAGAATCTCGAAAATTTCTAATCAAAATACCATTCTTTAAGGTGTACCAACGTTTAGCATTATCATCTGATTTTGCAATATGAAAAAATTTCTTTAAGGACTCATCATCATTCTGTCTCTGAATTAATGAATCCTTTTCAATAAGTTCCACCTGTAGATCATCATCATTTTCCTTCTGCTCATCCTTATTTTCCTCTTCAGTCACCATCTCCTCAGTTTCACTCTCATCATTCATCACCTCATCTACCACATTTTCAATTTGGTTGTGATGATCCAATTAAGCACGAACCTGAGCTCTAGTTATGACAGAATTTGCACTGATCAGATGCTGTTGTTCCCATTTTTCAATATCTTCCTTTGTGCATTCACGAAGAGCAGGAATATTTCCCAAGGTTATTCCGGCAATAGGGTTATTCAGTAGGCACACGAAAGTTCTCCCTGTAAAATATGGGGTATCCAAAAATACTTCCGCAGTTGGATAGTATTCTACTGTGCCACCAAATGTAATGCACTTCACCTCCCTTCCTGTATAATCTGACTGATCTACCAACGACCTGCGCACACCAACCGTTGTGCATCCTGTGTCCCTGAGAAGTGACACAAGTTGGTTGTTCACAAAACCCTTATTCAATACCAGTGAACCTGTTCCATCCTATGAGGACATGACTGGTAAAGGATGACCACATAAAAGCCTAGGTACTCCCTCTAGCTGAAACAAAGAATTGCATTCAGAACAATTAATACTGTTAGACAAATCCACACTACACGCATTTGCATGAGATATACTATTATTGGTCTGAACTGGATTATTGTCACTAACATGTACAACTGCATTTGAGCGTTCAGCATTCCTTGACTGTCTGAAGTTATTGTTCCGATGAGAACCTCTGTTATTAAAAGTATTGTCATTATTTCTAGAAAATGACCTTTGTCCTCTGCCTGATCTGGCATTATATCCTCCTCTGTTCTGATAATCATTAGGCCTGAATGATGATTGTTGATGAAAATAACCATTATCATAAGAGTTCTAATTCCTGTGAGGCTGTTGTGGTCTTTTGTTAAAATTATACCTGCCTCTGTTAGTGCCATAGTTATGATCTCTACCTACTCGATTCTTCCTGTCCATACTGTTTGATCTCTGCCTAGGTGAATTATAGTTTTCAGTCCTAGCAGATGCCACTGGCAAGGAATCCTTAATGTTATTTTTACTAAGGTTCCTACCCGGATGAGCGATTTGATATTGGCGTCCGAAATTTTCGATAGTGGATAATGTTTCAGGTTTCCTCTCCTGTAGAAATGACAAAAAATCGCCACTGATTGAAGACAACACCTTGTCTCTCAGAATCAAATCAGCCAAACCTTCAAACTTTTTTTTTCAATTTTAGACAAATAGCAACCCATCTAGAAAAGTACAGCTTAATAGATGAGATAAATTCAGTAAAATCCTTTGCTGAATTTGGTAATAATGACTTAAGCTTCAACCTGTAGCCAATTTCATCCAACTGATACTTCTTCAGCAACAATACTTTTACAGCCTCATGGTCCTTTCTAGTCTGATCATCCATAGTACAGACTGCAGTAAGAGCATCACCCACCAATAAATTCATGAGCCTACTAGACCAAGTAGCTCTATCAATTTTAAACTCTTGGCAATATGATTAATATCTATTTGAGAAGCCTGAAATATCGTATATATTTGAGTTAAATTTTGGCAAATTGAGCTTAAAAGTGGAAGCATGGTCTTTTTTCCATCTCCACGATTCATTACATTAACCTGTGGTTGTTGAAGTCGCAATTTCTCCAACTCAAATTCTGCCATTCTAAGCTCTTGTTGTGCTTTTATTTCAGCTTGAGCTTGTTGTGCTGCATAGGCCAATATTTTTCCTCAAGGCCCATTTCCTCTTGTCTTCTCCTTTCAGCTAATTCCTCTCCTCTCCTTTTTTCAGCCAATTCTTCTTCTCTCCTTTTGTCAGCCAATTGCAATTCTTCAGCTCTCTTTTTTTCCTCCCTCTCTAATTGTCTTTGATCTCTGAGTTTCTTTTCCTCTATCTTTTTTAATGAAAAATCCTTTAAATCTTCACCCTCCAATCCAAAATCCTTTCCAGCCTTAATAAAAGATTCCAAGGTAGCCATAATTCACAATTATTGTGCTTTCCAATAGCTAAACAATAATGCAAATATTATATAATGAATATGTGAGCAATATATTCAACAATTATTTCACCACTTCAAAATCACCCAACTGCATGTAATAATAGATATTATGCTAGATGTTATATTAGGAGCAACAATAGAACAGAGATACAATCAAGATGACTGAATACAGTGACAAGAGCTAAAGTAAGATAATGCAAATAGTCAACCAAGGCAGAAATGTATGAAATGTGGAACAAATAAGCAAAATGCAGCTCTATCACACTTATGACAAGACAAGAACGATATCATAACATATATGACATCTAATAAATGAGAGATAGCAAGGTTAGGCTAACAATATCACAAACAATAATAAAGGAAAACTGAATAAAAAAATTACAATTAACTGTACCACAATAACAAACTTGCCAATTAACAATACTTTTACAACTAACAAACAATGGTAATGGTAATCTCAATAGCAGCAGATAACTAACCTTTGCAGTCCTCAGTACGTTTTCATATCGTCTGTCACTACAACACTGTCCTCGACAGGTTTCTCATAAATATATTTGTACTCACTTTCCTGACATCCATACGAATTCCTAACATATATAAACTAGACTCATCACACGGAGATGTATGGATGAGCTAGTGGTCGAACATTGTAGGAATCGAGAGTGAAGTATAATAATTCTCAGGAGCCTAGAACACATGCGTCCACCTGCATTGAAAAACACGCAGCGAAAGCCCTTCCACAGATCGCTAACATTCGCAGACGGCAACCCTAAGCGTCTGCTACTCGGCCCAAGAGCAATGACGTAACTTCCTGTAACCAAGGGTCACCGGTCATAAACAAATATGATTACTTGTCGAACCGTATTGATATCGACAGACATGTTATGAATTTTAATCATAACAATCACCCTGAAGAGATTAAATGAATCCTTAACTAGACAACTGAGAGATGAACAAGCAGGTATCAGATAAATCAGATCGTGTACATACCAGATAACCACGCTGAGAATAATTGGGGAATAAAATCTAGAATGAAACTCCCATCATTACACTGAATTTGTGGACTTTGAAAAGGCATTTGAAAGTGTAGTGTAGACAGAGAATTACTACTTTGGAAATTGATGAAGCATTATGGAGTCCCCCAGAAGATCATTAACTTAATTTTTTGTTTTTTAATTTATAAATACAATACAGCTTACAGAACCGTTTTGGATAAGAACTAGTGTACGACAAGGATGCCAATTGTCATAGTTTCTCTTCCTATTGGATGTATATTGGGTTATGAACATATCGACCTCAAGCAACATCAATGGAGTCCAGTGAACTCTGACTACATCTTAACGATGTAGATTTTGCCGTTGACCTGGCACTTCTGCCCCATAACCTTAATCAGATGCAAGATAAAATTAAAATACTTAAAAATCTCTCAATCACAGTAAGTGTGTATTTAAATACACAGAGAGAAAAAAAAGATACGAGAATAAATTATCTTTCATAGTCCACACTCTGGAACTTCTTATTTTGCTTCTGTTTACATCTCTTTACGTTCCTTGATCTTACTGCTGGTTCCTTTTGTTAACCACGTGTGTGCCAGTGTTCTCTTTTACCATAACGTCCCCACACGTCTCAATCAATCAATTTTTTAAAATCTATTGCCATGTGACATTACGTTATATATTCAAGAGTTCATTTAGTCTGTTCATCTTTGCTTTATTTCCCTACGGCAGTATTTACCAATAATTATTTTTTAGTCAAGGTGCACTTCTTTCAGATAAGACTATGGTTCAGGGCTTATGCCGTGCCAGATGTAGTTATCTTTTTAAATGTCAGAAGTAACTTGAAGCAAGCCTGGTGCTTTTGTCTAGATAAAACCAGACGTTAGACGTGTATTGTTATAACGAGTTAAATTGTCTGACACCACATTATGATTATGTATTTCTTTTTGTTCAGCCCGGTAAATGAGACAAACAAATGTTGTTGAATTAGAAAGGATTGGCACCTAAAGATAACTTGTGTTTAATCTTGCCGGAGTGACCTGAAAAATTGACAATCCTTATGTAAGGCCTGATTATAATAAGATTGGGGAATTAAGGCAGGCTGTATAATATAATCATTTCCGGCAATTTCAGTAATTGGCAACACTACCCTTCTATTGCGAAGAACGGCCCTTCCCAAGATAATAAAGGATGCGTAGGTGAAATTTACAAAAACAAGGCACCCTTCAAGGTGATCAGTTCAAATAAAATAAACTATCCGAAATTAAAGTTTCGTGTGGGCAAACATTTGACTATAAGATTAGAGTGCTTTAAGATTCAGCACTGATTCCATTATCGTCATTCGGAGAGGACTAGACATCAGAAGAGATAGCAAAAGATTTCATTATAGGACGTGATAAGGATCTTTCACTCTCCTAACACACTTTTGTCTGCCTTGATGAATGTGAAGTATAATGGAAATACAGCCTACAGTATCTGAGTCTTTTGCGACCTCGTTAGCGTTCTATAATTCGCTAGCAAAGCAATGCATTTACATCCCGTGTTTACTCATTTTTAATCCACGACTCTTTTCCTTGAGACAGAAACAAACGAAGTTGTTTACCAAATTTTGCGACCTGCCAGTCATAACATGGAGCGAATCTGGTTTGTTTACCTGAGTTTCTCACGCGAGCTGATCTGTCAATCATCGGATATCAGACAAACCGCGCGTGAATAACACCGGACCTTTTGAAGTGAGACGATCGGGCAGATATATTTTCCCGAGTACCCTTTGATGTTCGTACACTCAGGGAGAGTTAACTCTGTGATCTCCAGAAGCGGGCTAAATCTACCAGAACCCGTTACACGGTTTTAAGTCTCTGTTATCGATTAGCAACGCCCGACAGAGCGACCGTGAAAACCTTTTATCTTGGGAATTTAGGTTTCTGATTCTCTGCTTTGCATAATCGTGTGAAACTTAGCATCCTCTAGAGATCATAATACCATGATGATATATAAACTGTGGTTTCTTAAACCCGTCATCAGTTGTCGCTCAGAATTTTGGTTAGTCTAAGCACGTATCTAGAACCATTGTGGAAGATGTGTTAATAGCAATTCGTGGGGATTGTCATTCTGATGTTCCGGTAATAGAGAATTTGTGCTCAAGTGTTAAAGTGTTAAAGCTTTTACCATTATAATTTACTTAAAGTTCTAGCTGTTAAGAGCAGTGAAATAATAATAACGCGTAGATATTTTTTTAACCAATTGTTCAGTTTAATGTGAATTCCATCACCCACTTCTCACACAAGAGACGTTTAGCTGACTAACTAGTATGCTAGCCGCGACGGATAGGGACAATAGAATTCACGTTTATTTCATTTTGAGTAGTTATTATACGTGACTATGGTTAAATATTGTCACGAGAGGGTTGATTATTATTGAAATTATAATATATCCTGGACAAAAAGTTGTATCAGGTGATACCAGGATAGTGCCAGATAAGAGACTGGTCTTATAAGAAATACCCCCTTTTCTGAAAAGAATAAGGGTGTATCGACATCAAAGGTAGGATCAAGCTGTATAAGTTTCCAGGTATGATGATATTATATGTTTTTAGATTCGTATGGGCTCCCTCTCAAGATCCTTCTATGATTATATTATTATTATTATTATTGACTCTGCTAGGGGAATTAACTAAATTATCTACCAACAAGAACTTGAACTCAACTTAAATAATTAAGTAAGTCTGCTGGTAAATATTTACAATTTTTTTTTACAGTTTCTCTTTTCTTTTAGAAAAGCTTGAAAGGAAATCAACTTCAATTACAACATTAAATCAATAAAACATTGGAAAATAGTTAAAAGGTATCAAAAGACATTAAATTTGATGAGAGTTCTCACTTTGGTAAATTATCTCTGCTGGAATAATATTTATATGTTTCTAACAATGTTCTTTCACTGTCACTTGAATGTGAAGCTATCACTGGCTATATCTATGCCCACACTTGTCATCATAAATGATTGTCTATAATTGTGGTGTAACTCGGATACTCTACAGTTGCCTTGTTTTCACTCATCTGTAGAATGACGCTGGTTCCACTTTTGTCCTGGCAGGAAAATTTATTTGAACTTCCTCCAGGCAGTTGGCATTTGGTAACTGGCCTTCTGAACTCAAAGGCGCTTGCACCAGTAGTGCCTTTAGTAGTGGCTGACTCTTAGGAGCAGTTGGGTTGACAGGATATAACCTGAAACGAATTAGAGGCAACCCCTATATTTTCCATCACTATCCCATTATCACAAAGGTTGGGGATGATAGACAGTTTCAGACAGTGTGCTAGCAGATGCACAGAACATAGTATAGAAGCAACAACCAAATCCAGTTCACTGTGACTACAATTTCCCTCTAAATCCTTAGTTAGAGGCAGTTGTCCATGATCCGTCTCCATACAATGATTAGGTCCTGTATAAAACTACTAAGTAATAGCTTAAACAATCTAGTAAAACAATCGCTTTCATTCTTCCTTACGTTCCTGGTGTGTGTGTGTCCATTCCATCAAGAAATAATTCTTTAAATGCTTCTCCAAACCTACAGACACACTTTTGCCATCATTCTCAATTATTTTGAATATATATCTTGGCAGCGTTTTGCCTCCAGAAATTTCACAATGGTTCTAACACATCTAAACACTTCCTAACGCACAAGTGAATTAGTCAATCTCAGATGCAAAAGGCAAAGGCAATCGGCATTAACACGCTGATGCTCACTGTCATTTTTGAATTTCTTATGGCCCTGCTTTCCTATTTAGGCCACGGTCTATATATACCCCAAGGTCGGACGCCCGAGAGGGTTACCTGCTCAACTAGTATTTGCGTCTAGAAAATGTATGTAAAATCTGCCTATGTGTACAAATCAGGAAAACTAATATTTTATTTATCTACGTTATTCCTGGAGCGATTTTATTCATCTAAAGCTTAAAACACGTCCTGTATTATTCTACATCTTCCTAGCTAATAGTCTTTTACTTTCCGAAGTGCATTTTATTCTATGCGTACTCTAAACAGCAAAATTATGGACTAACCTGAGGCTTCGATGCATTCAACCAGAGATTTCTCTCTTAATATACTACTGGTTGTAAAAGTCTCTGCACAGACTTGTAGAGCAACATCTCCAATATCGTATTGGTGACCTCTTCCAGTTGGTACTTCTTTCATAGTGCTGTAATTAAATGTCTTCTTCTTCTGGGTTGCACAGATTTGGACTGGCCATTGTCAAGCAGTACGGTTGTAAACACGATACATGCAGAAGCGATTTCATTGGTTCGTCAGGGACATACTGTCATAAAGTATGGCGCATCATAAATGTTTCTTTATTCCTAAGCAGACCTGATCAAGAGCGGCCAGCGGTCTATTTTGGTCTTTTTCTTCATTTACTGAATGATTAATGTTGTCTTCTTCTTGGCGTATGCGTCCCCAAGTTCATTTGTGAACAGGATTGGCCAAAGAGACAAATAAACATCTAAACAGTAAATTTAACTGGACTTATCAATACCCAGATATTGTTTTCCAATTTATCAGCCCATGGGGGTTGCGTATGAAATAATAACACTATCTGACTTTTGACAGTCGTATCAGCGGATTTATCCAGAAAGTTACGCTGTTTCAAAATCGGTATTCACCATAGAGCTAGCCGATAGGATTTATCATCATCATCATAAGTAACAGTTGTTTTTGCAACCAGATGTTTCCCAATACTGGAAGTATTTTTCCTCTGTTCCTGTGACCCCAAGATCTCGGTTTTTCTACACTAACTATTCGAAGTGACATTTGTTCATCCAGGAATAAACCACCAAATTAGGCGTCCACCTTGTTAATCATATTTACTAACGGATGGACTGGGGCCAATTTGGAAGATAAAACCACTGGCAAATTTATATTCAGCATAATTGTATTTCCAAGGGAATATCACCAAGAGTAGGTAAGGTGCGAGTGAGTGGCCACGTATGACAGAGAGAGTGAATATTTTTCCTTTGTTACAAGCACTATACCAACTTTGATTTTTTGCTCAAAACTGTTTACTTTACTGGGTAGCATTTAGTAGGAACTTTGTTTTTCTTTACTGTCTATGATGTAACATAGTGTTAACCTTTGATCTTTGAGGTTATTAACTTGTTGGGTTCTTTTTTTTTTCTCAATAAGGGGAAGGCACATGTATTCTGTTATTTTCCTATGTATGTAATTCTGATTTTATTTGATCATTCTTTAGATATTCGATGTTGTAAAGCTTTAATAATGAAACTTAACTTTGTGTATGGTCATAACCCTCCATACCCAAAGGAGCGTAGTTTTTTCAACAAACACATGCCTTGTCGTCACATCCTGTCCCGTGTGTAGTTAAACCATACATGTATATGGGGAGGGAAAGATTGTTTTTCTTAGTCGTATAGTAGGCTGGACTAGAGAAACTACTCATCATCTTTTCATTCACTCGTGAAATCTATTCTCACACCTCTATTTCTCTCGTTACTATTGTACAGGTCTATTGGCTACAACTTAGCCTTATAGTAAAGTATTTTATGAATGGGGATAAATAAACCAGAAGTCAAGGAACTCAATGCCATCATGTAATGACACACATCAACCATGTTTCCTCAAACCTTGTGTGGCCTATCCATCGACCGGAAAACATTTAGATTCTTCAAACATCATGGTTGGTCATCATCACATAGAAAACAATAATGTTAGACTAGAGATTCGTAGCTAGTTAGGTTAAAGATTATTTCAACAGTCCACTAGCCCCCAAGACCAATCATTTAGAAAGTTTCCGGTCTTAACTCCAATAAGAAATACTTCCTCTACGAGCCATAGCACCAGACCATATGAAAGTCTGATGCATCTTAGTAACCAGTCAGAGTTTGAGACAGTTTTTCTCAATGCTCAGAGTCAGACCGAAAGCGTCACTCTTTCTTGAGGTTTGAGTTGTGTTCTGTATTTAGCTAATGCTAACAGCTTCGATTTCGTTTTGTTTTCCATATTGGTTTTTTTCTAACCAGAGGAATAATTATTAAAGATGGCAGCGCCAGCTTGCTTTCCGATTTTCCATGTCAACATGGAGGAAGACTTTGAAGGTGGAGCTTTCCATAAGCCAGGTACTTTGATTATTAGTGTTACCGGCCCACAGGCAAATATGGGCTTCATATTCTCTGACAGCGAGCACTTCTCGCAGGGCCTGCAGGTGTGGGCACATTGGGATTGCCACCCTATATCGCTTTGCAGGACCTTTCAAATGGTACACGTTTTGTGTGTCTTGTCGTCACATTGACAGCCGCGGCCCAGCTAAAGCTTTATGAAGGCCTTCATGGGAAGCCGATTGGAATGGACCAACCCACAAATGTCGATAGTCGTATAATGAGGCCAAGATAAAGAAAACTACTCAATTCCAGAGATTTGGATTTCTCCTATGAAACTTGAGACGGTGCAACGATCTATTCTCACAGCTTTATTTTTTCCGTAGATAACCACGCCGAGGTAACCTACTAAAAACGGCCTCTGATAAATGGAATAATCATATAAACCTTCAAACCAGGTCTATTTTAAATTTACGAAAATAGCGGGCCAAGAAGAAAAATTCCAGCGCATATTGTCGTTGCAGGCAGGAAAATTCAGAGTGCAATCTGCGGGTTAGACACCCATTGGTGAACCAATGCCCAATNAGCGAGCNCCANACCCCCANGTCAGGAAAATGTGGGNAGAAGAGACAGCTGTCGACAAAACCCCGCCAGATCAGNGCANGNCANNCGANCCCCNTACCCCAGATTGCCCAGATGCCAGTNAGGGCGATGGATATAGCAAAGTTCTTTAATAACAAGAAAGAAAAGAAAGAAATAAATAGAAAGAGATTCCTGCTCCAGGCAACAGAGCCTGTGAGATCAAAAGAATTAAAGCGTATTAGTTAAAGCAGTTTCCGGGCAAGCATTTACTAGCGGATAGACTTAAACACATCACCAGGGCGCCTACGAAGGTGTCCCGAGAGGAAGTAGTCGACACCTGTCGCAATATTTGTGTGATTTACTCGTAACAGCGAACGATGATCCCAAAAGCCAGGTTTAGACGCCGACGTCAAATGCAAGGAACAGTTGGGCGGCAACTACAGAAGAGGACACTGATGGAGGCCAGAATGTCTACAAGCAGACTTCAGCGATGGGCAAGCCATTTCACTACATGTGACAGTTGAATGAGTTTACTACTAGAAGTTCTTTCCCCGTGCACTGAGGCCTCAGTGCAGACAGACCTGTCCAGTTCCCAAGTATAGGAAAGCCTTTTCTAAAATAACACATCAACTTGACATGAAGCTGCCGGTGTCCGGAGAAATGAACTTTTTATTCATTTTTCAACTGATACACACACATTATACATATATATAAATCCTTAGTAGGGAGTTGATAACTTGATTGATTTAAAGTTGACGTCTGCACCCGTAAGACTTTGATGTTTTTTAAAAACCTAAATAATATACACTGACGCTAATATATTAATACACACTTTGCTGAATTACCTTCGCTGGGGCTTATTAGCCAAATTACAAGTCAAGCTTCACGGATAGTGAAAAAAAAATGCCTATCTCGCAGAAGTGGGATCAGAGGAACGAACGAACGAACAAGCTTGAATTTCGAAGGCCTAGTTAAGAAAGTGGTCAGCACGTCACCGCTAGGCTGTGCAAGCCTTACATAAATCTGCCCTTCTTCACTTTCATGTCATCTTGCATACACTGATAATCCTTTCAATTGCACATGTATTTTGAGTATTTTTAGCGGATAAGCATACAACATTATCAAGGTAAAATAAAAACTTACATTTGTAACATCCCCCCGTCATAATCAAATTGAAGTATGCCACTTAAAAAAAAAATCGAGAAAAAAAAATAGCATTAATAAAATTAAATTAATAATAAAAAAAATATATACTCAAAATTACAAAATCTACACCATTTTGTGGTCATACAATAAATTAGACATAATTTGAAACGTAGATCAGATTATGGTGCATTCGCCCTAAGGCCCCCAGGCAAGAACTCGTGTCGCCATATTGGAAATCTACTGCTGAAATGACCAGGGGACTAGAACTGAACGTGTGTTGTCAGCGCATGCGGAAAATAATACAAACTCAATCGAAGTGTCATTTATTGGTGCACAACATAAAAAAGGGATCCCATTACACTGCACGACAACATAGAGGCATATGGGAACTATATTTATGGTGTTAGGGGTTAGGCCCATATTTTTCTTGACAGTAATTCCCGGCGTATCTCAGATAAAGGTGATGCAGTCAGCATCACGCTTGCCGACCTTAACATTCCCAGAGATACTCAAAACCGTACCCAAGCTTTTCATTTGAGACAAACCCATATTTTCGACAGGCCTCGGACCGTTTGCGGTCTAAAAAATACCCACTTCATACTAGGGATCGAACCATGACCACCGAGCTAGGGAAGCCAGCGCACTAACCACTGCGCCACCGCGGCTCAACATAAAGATAATTTTATCTTTATTTGGTGTTGGCAGTTATGAAATGCTTTCACTGATATTATGACACAACTCTTGGTTTCTATTGCTACTCATTCCTTCGACATTGTCAGATTGGAGTTACACCGTCACTAACGACGTACACTTTCTTTCTTCATGTCATAAGACTGCGCCATTTACTTCTGTGACTCAAGTTTACTTCAACTAAGCTTCTAGACAATTCTTTTCACACACTTTTAGTTTTCCACACATTCCCATTGTGTCTCTCCTTAGGTAGTCTCACATTTTACACTAGAAAAACCTATGCCGTTTTCCCTCGTTCATTGAGTTTTTGATTCCATCTGCTAAATCTGGAGAAAATTATAATTAATAAAACAGTTTGCAACTCATACTGCTTCTGGTTTTCTCGTGGTTGCATCATACGCCTCCTTACTAAAGGACCGTCTTCAGTCTTGATTTTCCAGATTGAATTATTTAAATCTGGTTTGGCTGACTTGTACATGTTCTTTGTTGAAGCTATCTTGACTTAAATTTTCTACAGGATGTGGTAACCGGTCCCATGTCTAACGATCCTTCCTCCCCTTATACGACATGCCTGGAAGGTTATAGTGTTGCTAGTCTTTGTTCCCCTGTCTTTTAAACCCAGTAACAGAAATGGATATATCAACTATAAATATAAATATATTATATATATATATATATATATATATATATATATATATATATATATATATATATATATATATATATACGCACACAGTAGTTGTATTTTTCTTTGTTTGTTCAGAGATTCATCCCCCTCCCCCCGGAACTACACGGAGCTGCAGTCATAATACACGCCAAAAAAACAAAAAAAAAACTGCACACCTTAATTGGACACGACGGTACCCGCAGGGCGTGCCAACCTAAAAATTGTTTCTTCTAAAATAGTATCCAATGGCAAATAATGAAACCGTACTTTTTTGCATATTTATGCTCTTATTTCGTCGCGAGCCGTAAAGAACAGAATTAGTGAGCTTCCCATTTAAGAAGGCTTCTTGAAGGGATATATATAAATCAGAGCCCGCATTGAACAGTTACTGGTGATATCATTCGCTGTAGCTCTTGCAAATTTAATGAGACGTCGGACCTGAACAAAAATCCTTCATCCCAGTCTCATTATTCTAATTGATGGCTTCCTTTTAAACATCTTCTACGCGATCGTTGTTGTTTTTTGGATTTACTTGTTCGTATGCAAAATAATGGATGTCGTTGGCGCGGAAAATATACAGTATGGCTGAAGACATTGCATCTTTATTTTTTTTTTTTTTTTTTTTTTTTAAGTATTAAGTTCTACTGTTCTAGATAACACTGGTATACACACATTTTGGTGCCTTAAATTTTATAGCTGTTCTTGGGTAATTTTGGGTTGCTGATTCCAAAAATGTAATCAGATTTTTTTCTATCAGCTCTAGTTTTTGAGATAACTAAGAATGACCATATTAGTAAGGCAATTGTTATGTACAATCCTAGAGTTAGGTGCTATCAGTGGCATTTTGACTTTAGTCAGCATTTATATTATATGTAATTACTGTGCATATATTACCAAAAATGTAATAAAACTTTATCACTAGCACTTGTTTAGTCAAGCCACGCAAAAAGGATCTTTACGAGGACTTCATGGAATGTGATATGCCCGGCAGTCACGCTTAAACTGGTAGTCCAACAATAATCTGCCATACACATGTAGAACAGTGGTCCCAAAGTCACTGGTATCTCTAACTTCCATTATTTTTATATGTACCTTGGTGAAATCTTTGAACCTTGCTCCTACACTAAAGTCAGAACCAAGATTCTCCGGAAATTAGCAGAATTTAGATACTTAGTGTGGTTATGTAGTAGTGCAATTTTATGCTCATGTTGCATCGAATTTCACAAAAACTCGAACAGCATGTTTCCACCTAATTCAGAATAATTGTCTGCTTTAAAGTTTCCCAGAAAGTTTGCACAACTAAAACAAATGATAACTTTAGGCTGTAAATACTCTGTTTTATATCATGGAATCAAATAAAATTTCATTTATCGTTTAATTAACTTTCGATGTGCATAGAGCTTTTGAGGTCCATTTACAATTCTGTTTTCCAGCTTTAAGTTTTGTCTATTGATTGTTCTGGAAACTTTCTGCATTTGGTAATTAAAAATTTCAGGTACCATTTTTGTTCATTTGTCATAACAAATTGCTGTCATCAAGCTGGGGGGGGGGGGGGGGGGGGGGGATGTAATGGTGGCAGGGAGAACTCTTTTTTGATCATTTTATGTACAAGGCTTATTGATAATATTTTGTTCTCCAACATTAAAAGGTTTTTTCATCCCTCAACGGCCACTGTTTCTTCTTTGTCCAGTGAGCATATCTTTGCCCTGCTACCCACAAACCTTGAAAGCAATGGATATTTGGTGAATCCCATTTTGCTGGCCAAGGAGAGGTTCATCAATTTAAGATCTACACAAACCATCTGCCAGATTATTATGTTCTAAATACTTCAACTTTTTGATTGAAGTCTCGAATCGTATTTTATTTCGCTAGGAACAGATCATAAAACGGTGCCGCTTTTATTGCAGTTTTCATTTCCTTCCCCACCATTAGAAGTAGAATGAGCAATTGGAAGCTGAGCCATATTTGTTTACCATTGTGTAAGAACACCCTTTAAACTTCTTTTAGAGCTGCAATGAAAGTCGCCACTCATCTGAGTGTATAACGTACACCCATTTTGTTAACAACTAAACCTACCTACATTAGTACTTTTAACACAAGGTTGTTTTCTTTATGGAAAAAGAATGGAATAAAACCGTGCTCCCCTGCTGCGATAAAATGTAACCTTTGTTTTCAGCAGTCAGTAATTTTTTTTCTGTCAATCCAAAAAATCCACGGTGACACTATCACCATCCACTCTACTCAGCAACGGGACCATAAATAGTTCACACCTATTAGAATGGCCTGTGATTCATAAGGATCGGGGAAAAATTCAGAGGATTGTGGAAAGCAAAGATGCTTACATCAGAAGATAAATCCTTAGTGTTGATAACTTGATTGATTGAAATTTGACGTCTGCACCCGTATGACTCATTTTAAATAAATAATATACAGAGCTAATATATTAATAACACTTTGCTGAATTATCTTCGGCTGGGGCTTATTAATTACAAGTCAAGCTTCACATAGTGACAAAAAATGCCTATCTCGCAGAAGTGGGCAGAGGAACGAACGAACGAACAAGCTTTATTTTCACAGTGTTAAGAATTGGGCACGCAGGCTCGTCTTACTTTCTGCCCTTCTTCTCTCTGTCATCTTGCATACTGTATCCTTTCAATTGCACATGTATTTTGAGTTTTTTAAGCATGCAACATTATCAAGGTAAAATAATAACTTACATTTGTAACATCCAGTCATAATCAAACTGAAGTATGTTAAAAAAAAAATCGAGAAAAA
This sequence comes from Oreohelix idahoensis, assembly GCA_024509875.1. Classification (NCBI taxonomy): domain Eukaryota; kingdom Metazoa; phylum Mollusca; class Gastropoda; order Stylommatophora; family Oreohelicidae; genus Oreohelix; species Oreohelix idahoensis. The sequence continues at coordinate 356,191 of JAMPIV010019633.1, forward strand.
AAATAGATTAATAAAATTAAATTAATAATAAAAAAAATATATACAAACATACAAAATCTACACCATTCATACAATAAATTAGACATAATTTGAAACGTAATCAGATTATGGTGGCATATAATAAGAACTCGTGACATATTGGAAATCTGCTGCTGAATGACCAGGGACTTCGTGTGTTGTCAGCGCATGCGGAAAATAATACAACTCAATGAAGTGTCATTTATTGGTGCACAACATAAAAAGGGATCCCGTTACACGCCCATTGAGGCATATTGGGAATATGGTGTTAGGCCCATATTTTCTTGACCATCGGCACACTATGGGTAATGCGGTCAGCATCACGCCGGCCACCTTAACATTCCCAGAGATACTCTGGTACCCAATTCATGAGGCTGGGTCGACCCCGGAGCCGTTTGCGGTCTAAAAATCCCACTTCAACTGGGGATCGAACCATGACCACCGAGCTAGGAAGCCAGCGCACTAACCACTGCGCCACCGCGGCTCAACATAAGATAATGTTTATCTTTATTTTGGTGTTGGCAGTTATGAATGCTGCTGATATTAGTCTTGGTTCTATTGCTACTCATTCCTTCGACTGTATTGGAGTTACACCGTCACTACGACGTACACTTTCTTCTTCATGTCATAAGGACCGCGCCATTTCTTCTGTGCTCAGTTACTTCCTTATATTCTTTTTCCACTTATTTCCACACATTCCCATTGTGTCTCTTTTGTAGTCTCACATTTCTGCTACAACCTATGCCGTTTTCCCTCGTTCATTGAGTTTTTGATTCCATCTGCTAAATCTGGAGAAAATTCTAATAATAAAACAGTTAGCAACTCATACTGCTTTTGGTTTTCTCGTGGTTGCATCATACGCCTCCTTACTAAAGGACCGTCTTCAGTCTTGATTTTCCAGATTGAATTATTTAAATCTGGTTTGGCTGACTTGTACATGTTCTTTGTTGAAGCTACAGGATGTGGTATGCAAAATAATGGATGTCGTTGGCGCGGAAAATATACAGTATGGCTGAAGACATTGTATCTTATTTTTTTTTTTTTTTTTTTTTTTTTTAATTATTAAGTTCTACTGTTCTAGATAACACTGGTATACACACATTTTGGTGCCTTAAATTTTATAGCTGTTCTTGGGTAATTTTGGGTTGCTGATTCCAAAAAATGTAATCAGATTTTTTCTATCAGCTCTAGTTTTTGAGATAACTAAGAATGACCATATTAGTAGGGCAATTGTTATGTACAATCCTAGAGTTAGGTGCTATCAGTGGCATTTTGACTAGTTCTAGCATTCATATTATATGTAATTACTGTGCATATATTACCAAAAATGTAATAAAACTTTATCACTAGCACTTGTTTAGTCAACACGCAAAAAGGATCTTTTCGAGGACTTCCTGGAATGTGATATGCCCGGACAGTCACGCTTAAGGGTCCAACAATAATCTGCCATCATGTGGGCATCCCAAAGTCCCTGGTATCTCTCTTCCATTGTTTTTATATCTTGGTGAAATCTTCACCTTGCTCCTCACTAAAGTCGCCAAGATTCTCCGGAAATAAATGTAAATGGTTATGGAGGTAGTGCAATTTTATGCTCATGTTGCATCGAAGTTCACAAAAACTCGACAGCATGTTTCCAACTAATTCAGAATAATTGTCTGCTTTAAAGTTACCCAGAAAGTTTTGCACAACTAAAACCTGATAACCAGGCTGTGGACTCATGTTTTGTTCATGAATCAATAAAATTTGGATCTGTTGTAACTTTCTAATTTGAGGTTCTAAAATTCCAGCTTTAATTTTTGTCTAGTGCTCTGATTCTGGAAACTTTCTGCATAAGTAATTAAAACAGGTACCATTCTTTGTTCAGTGCCTTAACAAGGTTGCTTCATCAAGCCAAGCTTTTATATGTAATGGTGGCAGTACCAAAATTCTTTTTCGATCAATGAGAGGCTTATATTGACAATATTTTTTCCTCCAACTTTAAATTCATCCCTCAACGGCCACTGTTTCTTTGTCCAGTGCATATCTTTTGCCCTGCTATCCCACAAACATATAAAGCATAAGATATTTGGTGGAATCCCATGTGCTGGCCAAGCTTCATCATTTTAAGATCTACACAAACCATCCAGAATGTTCTAAATACTTCAATTTTTCCAGAACTGTGCTTATGTAGCATACTCCTCCTTCATTGTAGTAGAATGAGCAATTGGAATTGAGCCATGTTTGTTACCATTGTGTAAGAGAACACCCTTCAAACTTTTTTAGAGCTGTCAGATGAAAGTCGCCACTCATCTGGTGTATAACTTACACCCATTTTGTTAACAAGACCTCCTACATTAGTACAAAACACAAGGTTGTTTTCTTTACAAAAGAATGGAATAAAACCGTGCTCTCTGCTGCGATAAAATGTAACCTTTGTTTCAGCAGTCAGTAATTTTTTTTCTGTCAATTTTCTTTCCTTGAAGCCAAAAGTTCTGAAGATTCCTTGGAGAGATATAGATCTCGGATTAGATCATTTAGTTCAAGCTGGTCGAAGCGTTGAGCATCTGAAAAAATCATCTTCGAAATCACTATCACTGTCACTTGTCGTTCCACATGCCACTGCTGTCTCATCTTCTAGCAGGGAATCCGAAATCTGACTGAAAGTTGGAATTGGTATGTCTCTCTCCGTGTGGAACAGGTCGCCTAGCAGAATCTAAATCTGGATATTTCCACTTTTTGTGATTTTTTTCCATTAATTCCATTTAATATATTCACAACACAGAAATAACAGTCCATCATAGTGGTTCTTGGGCTCTCTCCTAACCATTGGAATTCCAAAATACAAACATTTTGCAAACAATTTCCCAATAGTCTGAACTGTCCCATGGAACACTTCTTTGTCAAACAATATTGCGGTGAAAGAAAACATGATGAAGTGGTTCAAGCACTTGTTGACCTGCCATTGTAAAAACATCATTTTACAAATTTAAAGTAATGAAAAACTACTGCAGAGTCAAAGATTTGATGGCACCAGCGGATAGGGGATTGCTTGCATGGCTCACACATTTTACGTCGCAAAAACAGGTAATAGTGCTTCAAATGTTTTTCTGTTGTCTGTGTGTCTCCACAAATATAACAAAATAAATCAGCCTGCGAAAAACAAAACATGCTACCCAGGATTTGAACACTCTTGATAATGCCATTCTCTGTTAGAAGTGTAATTCAATAAGTAGCATACTAACATGCATGCAGTGGCTTAAAATCTAAAAAAAGGCAATTCTGGGAAAATTCTTGGATAACTGAAACTGAGAGTAAACAAGCAGTTTTCTTTTGTAAAGGACTAGCAGCAATAGTTTTTTTTACATAGCCTTATATAGAAAATATTGTAATAATACAGGGTGACCCAAAAAAAAGGGCCCACGCGCGCACAAAAAGTTCGCGCGCGGGCCCGTTTTTTTTTTGGGGTCACCCTGTATTAATGAAATACAAAAATGTCTGTATCTCAAAAACTAGAGCTGCTACAGACAAGTAAATGTGATATTTGGATTGAGCAGGCCTCATTTATGTACAATCAAGAGTAAAATGTTTGGCACCAAAAAAAATTTTTTTTTTTTGGTAGGGCTGTGTAATTCTTGATTATTGAGTTGTTTGTTTGTTTCTGTATGTGTGAGTTTGTGTGTGAGTGTTTTGCTGTTTTTTTTTTAATCAACAACCATGTGCCAATCTCACTAAGAAAAGAAAACATGAACATCTATAATTCGAACTAAATACAGTAGAGACAGACCGATAGTGGAAATATCCTAGGAAAACTAGATCTAACATTGTTGAAAATATAAGGTTAAGTACGAGTATCTTAAGAAAATGGAAGTCTAGTCCTTGGAAAATCTATTGAAAACCGAGGTCTAATATCTTAGGAAAATGGAAGTCCAATGCGTTTAGAAAAGAATAAAAAAGATTTAGTATGGAGGGGGAGAGGGGAATATGAGGTCTAATGTATCTGACAGAGGATGGGCGGGAGTGGGGGGGGTGGAGTGGGGGTGGGTGGGAGAGAAAATGGAGGGACAGTTCGTGTTAAATAAATGCGTCTCGCCACAGGAGGTTAATTCTGTCTTCTAATCCTCACCAATCTTTTTTTCCTTTTTTTTTTATTAAACCTTATGTCCTAGGCATGTGTTGGGTTTTACTCTGGCCCTTTAATGGATGCCATTTTTGTTTTGTTTTAATAACAGGTAATGTTTTATTTAAACCTAACAGTAAACATATTTCCGAGAAAGCATCACGCAATGTATCAATATAGACAGCATCGTTTTCAACTAGCTCAAGAATATAATGCCAGTCTTGTCTTGTATTACGGTTTTGTTGGGTTTTTTTTTAAATATTGTGTGTAAGTACAGCCATGAGAAAATTTAACTGTAACCAAAGGGATGGACAAGTTGACAGGTCGATCCTGATCTACCAGTAATCCCAAAGCTTCATTTCATAGATCTTTAAGTGACGGAGGAAAGTAACAAGAATTTTTAATGAAGATAAATTTCGGACAAGTCCACTCAAACCAGCACTTAAAAGCGTGGTGTCCCCAAGTTTAAAGGTACAAGTGGTACTCTGTTTACGTGAATTCGTAAATTAATATTAAACAATTTTAAAGGTATGTTATAAGGCACTCGTAGGAAATAAAGAAGTAGAACACTAGACAACAGAAAAACAACAGACATGAGTGGCTTACCCAGGATTTGAACCCTGGACCTTCCGTGCGACAACACCGCCTAGCCATGCAAGCGAACCACACTGTCCTCCCTGCCATCTATGCATCCCCAAAAGAGGATGTTTCAATGACAGGTCATTAGTGCGAACCTCTATACATAACACCGGAAGTTTACCATGGGCAGTTCAGCCTATTAATGACGCAATCACTTCTGTTGTTCCCCTATATATCAGTATTGGTCAGTCCAACAAGACAAAGACCTTAATACTGTGTCCAGTATGATAGTAGACTTAGAACATTAAGAACAGGACAGAGGGTAGGTTTGGTATTGTATAAACATTTATAACACATAAGGAAGGGAAACCACGAGGCCTGCAAACAGTAAATTAATATGAAACAAATTTAAAGGTATGTTATAAGGCACTCGTAGGAAATAAAGAAGTAGAACACTAGACAACAGAAAAACAACAGACATGAGTGGCTTACCCAGGATTTGAACCCTGGACTTTCCGTGCGACAACACCGCCTATGCTTATGTGTTATAAATGTTTATACAATACCAAACCTACCCTCTGTCCTGTTCTTAATGTTCTAAGTCTCCTATCATACTGGAAACAGTATTAAGGTCTTTGTCTTGTTGGACTGACCAATACTGATATATAGGGGAACAACAGAAGTGATTGCGTCATTAATAGGCTGAACTGCCCATGGTAAACTTCCGGTGTTATGTATAGAGGTTCGCACTAATGACCTGTCATTGAAACATCCTTTTTTGGGGATGCATAGATGGCAGGGAGGACAGTGTGATTCGCTTGCATAGCTAGGCGGTGTTGTCGCACGGAAGGTCCAGGGTTCAAATCCTGGGTAAGCCAATCATGTCTGTTGTTTTTCTGTTGTCTAGTGTTCTACTTCTTTATTTCCTACGAGTGCCTTATAACACACCTTTAAATTTGTTTCATATTAATTTACTGTTTGCAGGCCTCGTGGTTTCCCTTCCTTATGTGTTATAAATGTTTTTACGTGAATTCGAACATACGTGCGGACATTTTCTTTTGCTATTTTGTTTTATTTACGCGCCAATCTCGAAGTTACGCGATCTGATATTTTGACATTTTTTGACAGTGTTTTATCTGCGCGCCAACGACAGGAATATAATGATGTCCACGTGACGTTCATTTCCTCATTTTCAGTCGGTAGAGTATTCGTCAATCAAAAGCTTACTCCAGCACAGCAACTTAAGTGAGGCTTTCAATGTCAGCATGTACAACTTTACGGGTGCCGATCTCACTCTCATAGCCTTTCAGCAAATCACTGGTCTTTGAAAAGATACAGGACGTTGTCGTAGATTTCTGATAGGGGAATTAAGACTTGGGTTGGTCCCTTCTGAATAGATTAGAATGAGTGATAGCCACAGTGAGAGATGATAGTAGAAATAGATTTCCACGAGTGAGATGGTAGAAATTTATAGAGGCTGTCCCGGAAAGCGAGAATCTTCTCTCTCTCCGCCTATCTTCTACAACAGATCCAGAGGAGTCAGACAGTCCATAAACTATATATATTAATATATATATGTTACCACTCACGTGCACACCCACACACAATTGACGACATGTAGACACACACACATGGGAAAACTATAACAATGATTATATAGATATTTGGGAACGAGCTGACCCGACACACTGATTAAGTTCAAGGGAATTTTTAATTATCAGAAAATTCCATCACAACACATAAAATTTACATCAAAGCATATACAAATAGTCAAAAAGTCAATAAAAATGCTACAAGAATGATAGACCCACAGTATGATCTTATCCCTCAAGGTATGCCCACAGTCCTGTTAGAAGAAAGTGATAGCCCCAAGGAATCAAGGATACATTAGCGGTAATCTAATGATTTTCCCCTTTTAAAGGTATGAACAGACGTAGATATTAGTATGATCTATCCTAAGGAAAAGTATCTTGTTGCAACAAAAAAACTTGCATAAAGAAATTACAAAGTGGGTTAAATTTGGTATACCATAAAAGAGTCACTCGTTCCTGCTTTCTCTCGGTTCATTCATCAGGGCTCTGTCTCACACAACCTTACCTACAATCGTGCTGCTGTTCGCCGTCTGGCGCACGTTATGACACAATCTGATTTATCGTTTGATGAAGCGGATACCCAGCTCTGCAGATCTTGGTTTCATCCAATTCGTCCGGGGAGCGTCCTCTTCAGGCGAGAATTTTGTTCAGATTTTAAGTTAGTGTCACTTTATCAGTTCAGGTAAGAATTAGTTTTCAAGGGGGCTCACAGGATCAGAATCACGAGGTTTCCACTACTTAGGAACAATGTCAGGTTTGTAACTTCGATCAAAAGGTAAAAAAATTCTTGGTCACACCACAAGTTGACATAATTTGCGGAACGTTGCTGTTTGTAATAGTTTACTTGCCACAAGGGCTGAACTGTACTTAAGTTTTCTCAGGAAGAATAAAATCTGGCGCAATAGGCCCGTTATGTCATTTCACCTTTAAAGTTCTTGTAAAGATTTTACACCAAGTCTTTTAAGGAAAATGTTTTAGTTCTTCTCAGATATTACTCATTAATACTTAACGCTGGCAAAGTTTGGGTTAACCCCAGTTTTCTTCACTAAATAGAGAAAAAAACACATATAAAATAATTATACATACTATGTACTCGTTATAACTTACATTTTAAACTGCAAGCGTACAGCTTGACTTGTCATTTAAAACTTCCCGTGAAATAAGTTATATTCATAAAATCAATCATCATGAATTAGGAATACATACATACGTATCCCGTCAATACTCACTGATGTAGCATTTCAGTTATAAGTTAATTTTAAATTATATTTTCGTCTGATTATTTAGCAGTAAAATCAAATTCATTTATAGCTGCATGATTTTAAGCTAGAAATATAATTTATTCTGCTTTCCATTGAAACACGTCACTAGAGAATATAACAGACTTATAAACTATCACTCTGCACAAAAGAAACTAGGTAACTAAAATAGGCGATTTAACACTTAATCACTCACAAAATATTAGATACTTAATATAATAATTACCTCAACACAGAACTACGGTATCACATCGAAACTAAGAGCTTCACTTATAAGTTTAAGTATCTAGAACGAAGTGACCACGTCTACTGCAAATGGAGAATGAGTGAGATCAAGTTTAAAACTCTGGTTAATATCTTAAACCAGACAAAAGATCCCACTATTTCCAAAAACCCGATCTCTCCCCTTTCCTAACACCTACGTACCTTAGACGCTGGACATAACATGCCAAACGCGTCTTAGACACCTCACTGCTAACGAAACTGTCTGAGAGTGCCGTGACAGAGGAAATTACCAGACAAATGTCTCATTCTGCGCCGTGCAGATGTCGGTTATCACACCTCACGCAGGAGAAACGTTCGTGTCAGGTGAAAATGCTTGACCAAAATTCTGCTCCTATATCTGAGTATGAAACATTATCACACATCTCGTCTGACTGCAGCGACTGACACGTTATATAATAACATGCGTGTGCGTTTCTAACTGAGAAAAGAAACAGGCGAAAGTTTGAATGGGAAAATAGTAATGTTTATAGTCGCAAACGTACGAATGCGAAAAACACAGGAAAAGGATAAAAGAGCGAAAATAAAGTGGAGGACACGGGTAGAAAAAGAAAGGAAATATAGAAAATTTATTGATCATAATCTCTATGCGACAGAACGTCCCCCTTTTAAGATATGGAAGCACTTCATGTCTACGTTATGGAAATAAATTTCCTATATCCGTAGTTTCAGGGTGTCTGTCCTTTTCCCTCTCATCCCCCCTCCCCTCTGTCTCTGTCCAATTCCTACTCACGTCTACTCGCAAAGTTTCCTTTCTCTGGAATGCCTTCCGTGCGCACTTGAAAGAGCGTCGCCGCTTTTGACATTTTTGAAAGATTTCGTGTGTGTGCAGTGGAATTTCCCTGCCACTATCGTCATCTTCGTCAATTTTGGCGATCGTCAGGAGATATTCGGAGGTCGGCACTGGTATTTCCAAAAATTTCTTTAACAGATTTAAATGGAAAACCTCCTTTCCTTCAATAGAGATCTGGTAGTTAGCCTTAGAAATCTTTTTCAGGGTGGCAAACGGCCCTTGCCATCCGATACGCAGTTTGTTGTTCCCGGTAGGGAGTAACACCAAAACTTTCTCTCCTGCTTGTAGTTCTCTCTCTTTCGCGACTTTCCTGTATCGGTTAGCGTGCTTTGTGCGTGCTTGCTTAAAGTTGGTCGTTGCTAGATCCCATCCTAGTTTCAACCTTCCTTTTAAATTTGACACATATTTACTTGCTGAGACAACTGTCTCATCTGCCTTCTGGTCTGTCAGAGACTGAAGTAAGGCTTCAAGTGGCCCCTTAATAGGTCTGCCGAATAAAAGCGTAGCTGACGGAAATCCTGTGGAAGTATGAGGAGATTCTCTGTAGCTAAATAAAGCTGCCGGAATGCAACAATCCAAATCTTCAGGTTTCACTTGTGCCAGTTTACTTAACATCATGTTGAGGATTCCGCTAACACGTTCTACTAACCCACTTCTGGCCAGAGTGTAAGGCTTAGTGTAGATGTGCTGGTCCCTCAAGATCTTAACGATCTCATCCATCAACAGGTTTAGGTATGGAGATCCGTTATCCGTCAACACTTGCTGAGGGAATCCCAACCGAGTGAAAATCTGCACGAGGGCTTCTGCGTCATGCTTGGCATCTGCGCATGTTAGCGGGATAGCTCCTACCCATAAAGTGCATGTGTCGACTAAGGTCAGGATGAACCTGTTCCTTCTTTTAGTCCTTTCTAAGGGTCCTAAAATGTCGATCACAACCCGTTCGAATGGTGTTCCCACTATTGGCATTTCACCCAAAGAGACTGGGGGTGCCCGTTGCTTGGGTGACACACGTTGGCACTGGGCACAGGAATTGACATACCTGATAATATCAGTATTTATTCCTGGCCACCAATAATGAGTGGTTATCCGTTGGTTTGTGGCGTTCTGTCCCATATGTCCGCTGAAGGGAAGAGAGTGCCCCATTTCTAGGATTTGGCTTCTGTACTGTTTCGGTACTAGGAGCTGGTTGTAACCTTGGTCAGGCTTGCCCGTTCTGCGATAAAGTACGCCATCCTTAGAAAAAATGTCCCCGTGCTCTCTGGGTTCCTTAGCCATGGGCAGTTTCTTAAATCAGGGTGCCAAAGTAGGGTCCTTTTGTTGCACTTCTTTAAGTTCCATAGGTAACAAATTAGGCGCAGGCTCCCGTTCCTTCTTGGTTTGCCCTCTTGTAGTTACTGCTGCTACAATCGGCTCTTCCGGTTTCCCAAAAAACACGTATCTACCGCCAAGTATGACTGGGTAGATGGGGTCATCCATAACAGCCGCTTTGATCACACCTCTGACAAAGTCAGAGTGTATCTCCACCAATGCGATGGGAAGCGCTGTAGATGCCTCACTCTTAAGAACTCCACAAAGTTCGACGGTCTCTCCTGTCTCTTGACCGGGTTTAACCAGGTGTCTGGCAACAATGCAATCATAAGAAAGCCCCGTGTCAAATAAACAAGAAGTTTGAGAACCGTTCAAAATAACAGTACCTCGCGTAGAGGGTCTCTCTCCCTCTACAGGTTGGGAATCACTGTCAATAATTCCGCCTTGCGAGACTGTTAGCAAGCATCCTATGCGTTTCGGCTCGGTGTGCTCGCTCTGATGAGTAGTCCCGTGCTCAGGGGTTCTCCCCTTGCCACCTTGTCCTTTCTGGCTGCGCTGCCATGAAAGGCTGTCGGGTTGATCAGACTGTTTACTGTGGTTGCGGTACTTGTTTCTGTAGAACTTGGATTTTTCAGGAGGGTGGTTTTGAGGTCCAGTTTCTCTGTGGTTATTCTGATTAGAAGCATGAGAAGATTGGTCTAGATTCTTCTTCCTAAAATGCTCTTCTGTCGGTTTACGTTTTGTGGCCGGCAGTTCGGCCATCTCATTTTGATAGCGCTCAGATTTTTCTAAGATGTCTTTAAGCTTTTCTGCCCCCTGCTCAGCTAGAAATCTCCAGGTATCAGCAGACAAAGTGTTCTTTATTTGTTCTGTTTTAACAAATTCCTCAAGTCCTTCATAGGTAGAGGGGAGCTGTGAAAGCTCAAGGCACTTTGTCAAGTATCCCTTCAAACGAGACAAGAATTGCTGAAAAGTTTCAGAGCTCTCCTTCCTGCTGTTGCGAAACAGTTGCAAAAATTTGCGAGCATTCATTTCAAAACGCTCCAGTAACGCACTTTTTCAACACATCATAGTTGTCTTGTTGGCTGCTTTCAAGTTTAGCGTAAACATCATACGCAGAACTTTTTAAAGCCTGGGAAAGCTTCATATTCCAACGCGACCTCTCTAAACTGTACAGAGTTCCAATTTTCTCAAATTTTTCTAGATACGTGTCAATCTTCTCATTAGGACAAGGGAAAGATTCTAGAGTGAAAGACATAGCGGTGAGGTGAAGAGATTGAGTGTTAGATTGATCAGTTAAGGAAGAATGGGGAGAAGATTCTCCATTGCTGGAGGTAGAGGCAGCACCAAGACTTTGGACTTCTAGAGCCTTAAGAGCCAACTCATGCTGTCGTCGTTCCTCATTTTCTCTTTCCAAATGCTGTCTATCCTTCTCTCTTTCCTCATGCTGTCTCTCCTTTTCTCTTTCCTCATGCTGTATTTTGCGAATTTCCATTTCCTCATCCATCTTCCTCTGCTCTTTAGCTTCAGCTGCTTTCCTCTCCGCATCATATCTCTCAAGTTCGTCCCTGACAAACGCTTTCGCTTCTTCGCCTTCCAAACCCTCTTCTCTCGCTTCGTCCCTGAGGATCTGTCTAAGCTTCGCCCTCTCTGCCATAGTAAATAGATGACTGAGACTTAGACGAGAAAGAAATTAAGAAAAGGATACATTGGTTCCTACCACTTACGAGAAAATACCAAAACAAAAGATGATATACTTTAACCTGGGATACCTCCTCGTTTGATATAGTATCTAACTATTGCTGCTTTTAATCAACAATAAAGCACCTAATGCAGACGACTACGTCAAATAAATGGTAGTTAAGATTACTCACTGAAAAATAAGTTGCTACGGTGGAAACAAAATAATTATTGCAAAAATTTAAGGAGAAAAAAATATCCCTTAATTTTTAATCCACTATCAAGTTCACCCCTGAAGTCAATTAGGGTAAGGGAGGCAATTTCAGGTCGTATAGTCTGATCGCGCTCCTTAGCTTAGCTCAAACACCTACTTCTTCAGAACCCTGTGATTGCTAGACAATCACAAACTTTACCAGCGTTTAGTATTACAAAATCAGTAATTAACATCTATTCCGACAAAATCAACCTGTAACTCAAATGTATATTACTCAAAATGCTGTGGAAAACAATTATTAGTTGTGTGGTCAGCACGCCCATAAACAGATCGATATGTCTAGGGGATAAATTATTTATAAAAGATACAAAACTCACAAGACATCACACTCTTACTCTATATCAGAATAAAGAAAATTAATCCTGCAAACGAGCTGATATTCGTATTTACTGAGGACTATAGTTCAATTCCCAGAGAACAAGCCACCATTCTGTCGTACATTTCTGATGGGGGAACTAAGACTTGGGTTGGTCCCTTCTGAATAGATTAGAATGAGTGATAGCCACAGTGAGAGATGATAGTAGAAATAGATTTCCACGAGTGAGATGGTAGAAATTTATAGAGGCTGTCCCGGAAAACGAGAATCTTCTCTCTCTCCGCCTATCTTCTACAACAGATCCAGAGGAGTCAGAAAGTCCATAAACTATATATATTAATATACATATATTACCACTCATGTGCACACCCACACACAATTGACGATATGTAGACACACACACACATTGGAAAACTATAACAATGATTATATAGATATTTGGGAACGAGCTGACTCGACACACTGATTAAAATCAAGGGAATTTTTAATTATCAGAAAATTCCATCACAACACATAAAGTTTACATCAAAGCATATACAAATAGTCAAAAAGTCAATAAAAATGCTACAAGAATGATAGACCCACAGTATGATCTTATCCCTCAAGGTATGCCCACAGTCCTGTTAGAAGAAAGTGATAGCCCCAAGGAATCAAGGATACATTAGCGGTAATCTAATGATTTTCCCCTTTTAAAGGTATGAACAGACGTAGATATTAGTATGATCTATCCTAAGGAAAAGTATCTTGTTGCAACAAAAAAACTTGCATAAAGAATTTACAAAGTGGGTGAAATTTGGTATACCATAAAAGAGTCACTCGTTCCTGCTTTTTCTCGGTTCATTCATCAGGGCTCTGTCTCACACAACCTTACCTACAATCGTGCTGCTGTTCGGCGAACGTTATGACACAATCCGATTTATCGTTTGATGAAGCGGATACCCAGTGTTGCTGTCATTTTTGACGGAGTCATCTGTCAAGTTATTTGCTTATGTTTTTATCATAAGAATAATTGTGTCTTTACCTGCGATGTCAGGTTGATTAGGGGTTGTCTTCCCTTGTTTATTCATTCATTGTGTTTGACCTTTAGGGTCAAAGGTAGACAGTTCTGGCGTATGCCCATAGGCAGGGGTTTTTAAGCGGGAGTTGAGTTAGACTTCCGGCAAGCCGTGAAGTGTCCTGGAATTTCTGAAGGGACCAAGGGTCTATTGTGTTTTTCGGGGAAAATCTTCGAAGTGACTGCGATGGCAGTTTTCCCCAGTGAATCTCTGTGCGTTGGAATGACAGCAGAGTTCCTTGTTAGGTTCTGTGGACTCGGTTACAGGTAATACCGACTTTTTCCATTATTACGCTTTCGGTGGCAGAACATGTTAGAAGATTACCTAGTCTGTGAACTGCAACTCACCGGTCCTCCATTACAGAACATATATGTTGTGCTCAAGGTAGCCATCCAAGACTATTAGTCTTCATACCATCCAGAAATCCAGTGACGAAGATATATTGTGGGAGCCGCAGATTGGCGGCATATTTATGTCCACATAAGCATTACTGCAGGGTTGATGGTAACCTGCTTATCAGAAGTACACAGCTGACTTCAGAACGAGGCCTGTTTTTTCGGCTATTATACTACAGCCTGATAATGTGCAATTGGCGGGGAATGCCAAGTTGTACCTATGTGTCAAGGTGATTAAGGTATCTGACGCGTTTAGTCAGAGAGATCAGGCGGCATTTTGAACTGTCATTGAATAACATTATTATTGACCATGCACGAATATTGGAATGTTTACCAGCCCTTTTGAACGCCTGATGTATTATTATCGATTTCCGGTCAGCATGACCTTGTTTACAATGACTGTTCCTGTTGATGCTACTATGTGTGTTATCGTCAATAAATGTTTTGAAACGTGCCTGCAGTGTTCAAGCATCCTTGACTACTGCATGTGAGTGTAGGGGTTGCAGTGTCTACATATATACGAGCCTAAACACATTCGCGCTTTCATTCGCACCCACACTCAGTTCATCATACGCCAGCACTACACATCTAACAACATGTATACTGTCTTGGGCCAGTGATCACCTCAACAAGAGAAAAAGACAGTTAACCCAGCTCTGCACTTCTTGGTTTCATCCAATTCGTCCGGGGAGTGTCCTCTTCAGGCGAGAATTTTTGTTCAGATTTTAAGTTAGTGTCATTTTATCAGTTCAGGTAAGAATTAGTTTTCAAGGGGGCTCACAGGATCAGAATCACGAGGTTTCCACTACTTAGGAACAATGTCAGGTTTGTAACTTCGATCAAAAGGTAAAAAAATTCTTGGTCACACCACAAGTTGACATAATTTGCAGAACGTTGCTGTTTGTAATAGTTTACTTGCCACAAGGGTTCCTAACTGTACTTTCGCAGTTTTCTCAGGAAGAATAAAATTGGCGCAATAGCCCGCAATAAGTCGGCCATTTCACCTTTAAAGTTCTTGTAAAGATTTCAACCAAGTCTTTTAAGGAAAATGTTTTAGTTCTTATCAGATAGTTACTCATCAGTACTTAACGCTGGCAAAGTTTGGGTTAACCCCAGTTTTTCTTCACTAAATAGATAAAAAAAACACATATAACCCCAATAATTATAACATACTATGTATAGTTATAAACTTACATTTTAAACTGGGACGTACAGCTTGACCTATCATTTAAAACTTCCCGTGAAATAAATTATATTCATAAAATCAATCATCATGAATCAGGAATACATACGTATCCCGTCAATACTCACTGATGTAGCATTTCAGTTATAAGTTAATTTTAAATTATATTCTCGTCTGATTATTTAGCAGTAAAATCAAATTCATTTATAGCTGCATGATTTTAAGCTAGAAATATAATTTATTCTGCTTTCTACTGAAACACGTCACTAGAGAATATAACAGACTTATAAACTATCACTCTGCACAAAAGAAACTAGGAAACTAAAATAGGCGATTTAACACTTAATCACTCACAAAATATTAGATACTTAATATAATAATTACCTCAACACAGAACTACGGTATCACATCGATACTAAGAGTTTCACTTATAAGTTTAAGTATCTAGAACGAAGTGACCACGTCTACTGCAAATGGAGAATGAGTGAAATCAAGTTTAAAACTCTGGTTAATATCTTAAACCAGACAAAAGATCCCACTATTTCCAAAAACCCGATCTCTCCCCTTTCCTAACACCTACGTACCTTAGACGCTGGACATAACATGCCAAACGCGTCTTAGACACCTCACTGCTAACGAAACTGTCTGAGAGTGCCGTGACAGAGGAAATTACCAGACAAATGTCTCATTCTGCGCTGTGCAGATGTCGGTTATCACACCTCACGCCGGAGAAACGTTCGTGTCAGGTGAAAAAGACCAAAAGTCTGCTCCTATGTCTGAGTATGAAACATAATCACACATCTCGTCTGACTGCA
Organism: Oreohelix idahoensis; assembly: GCA_024509875.1. NCBI lineage: Eukaryota > Metazoa > Mollusca > Gastropoda > Stylommatophora > Oreohelicidae > Oreohelix > Oreohelix idahoensis. The sequence goes on from JAMPIV010019633.1 coordinate 371,836, forward strand.
GCGACTGACAAGTTATATAATAACATGCGTGTTCGTTTCTAACTGAGAAAAGAAACAGGCGAAAGTTTGAATGGGAAAATAGTAATGTTTATAGTCGCAAACGTACGAATGCGAAAAACACAGGAAAAGGATAAAAGAGCGAAAATAAAGTGGAGGACACGGGTAGAAAAAGAAAGGAAATATAGAAAATTTATTGATCATAATCTCTATGCGACAGACGTACGTAACCAGCCAGTGTGACTACAGGACGTACATGAATAACTAGTGTGACAATTAACAAGACGTACCTGTATTGCTAATGAGACAACCATCAAGACGTACCTGCAACAGCTAATGTGACAATCATCAAGACGTACCTGAACAGCTAATGTGACAGTCATCAAGACGTATATGAACAGCTAATGTGACAATCATCAAGACGTACGTGAACAGCCAGTGTGACAACAGGACGTACATGAATAGCTAATGTGTCAATCAACAAGACATACCTGAACAGCTAATGTGACTATCACCAATACGTTGCCAACCAGGGCGATGATAAAGATAGGCAGGTAGAGACTTAAGAGAATCACATCGGCATATCCAAAGTCCTGGAAGTTGTGGCTGAAACAAGGTTATGTCCAATAAGTCAATGTAAATGCATATAGTAAACAACATCATCATTATTTTTCTTGGCTCTTCTAACGGAGCATGGAGCCACCACTGCCGATGGTCCCCTTGAAGGAAGCCTACTCCTAGCAGTCACTTTCTCTTGCACTGTTGGTTTATGCGGCAATCTGTTTTAATTGATGAGGTTGCCAGCACAACTCAAAACCTCAAATTAATCGACTGCATGAAATGCTTGAGGGTGCTGGCAGAGTCTCATTCTGTCCCTTTTTTATGTCTCTTCAGAGACCTCCGGAAACTGCACAGGGCAAACGTTAATAGGACAGCCTTAAACACTAGCACGTATTAGCAATACACGAAGCATATATACACCACTGTGCCAGAAACGTTCAAAACGTTGATACAGCAAATGTCAGTACGCTAATGGAAAATACAAACAGATATATGAGCAAATGTCAGTAACTCATAGCACAATGGTACAGTTGCATGTCACAGTTACATCACATACTTAATACAGTCGAATATATCAGTAATCTTACAGACGCTGCTCACAATGGTACAGTTAAATGTCGAAGTTACATCACATACTTAATACAGTCGAATATCAGTAATCTTACAGACGCTGCTCACAATGAAGTTCCCTGGGGTCTCTATAAGTAGGCCAAGAAAGAACAGGACTACGGCTCCCTCAGTAACGTCCTACGAGGCGACTAAACAAATTGTTACAGAAAACACCGCTGCAAGAGAGTATACATTCTATGGTGCAGGCGTCCTTGAAGGGGGCAAACTTATATTGTCGTTCGATGCCCCAAAGGGAGCAAAGCGGGAAAAGAATGAATGAAACAATGTGCAGCTCAAATTCGACAATGTCTGAAATACATGTGCAGTCAGATGTCAGTAACATATAGAACACATGTATGGGCCACTGTTATGATTAAAATTCATAACGATTGTGTCGGTATAATTAGGTAGCTCGACAGGGCTCCTTGTTTGTTTATTTTATACGGAGTCATTTATTAATGCAGGAAGTGACGTCATGCCGATATGGTTTTTTTGGCAGACGTGAAACTGAAAATGCAGAAGTGAGGAGATTGTCTGCTAGCCTTCTACCATTGTGTGTCATGGCGAGTGGATGCATGTGTTTGAGCTCCTAAATTTAAGTGTCTATAACTGAGTTATTTCATTACTAATACATCAAGATCTTCTGTGAGGTGTATCTAGTTATCTACATTTACAAGGAGTATAGCTTCTCAATGTCGAGTGTGAATATATATTAAAAATGTTAAAAATGAAAAGGACAGCGTTCCAGACATGAAAGGACTGCCGAAAGTTATATCGACGACTGCATATTATATGCCATTGTATATTGGCCTGAGCTGTATTGAATTTGGAGCAGTGTCACAGTCTTAATAAAAATGTATACCGTCCACTTCGTCCGTTGTGGCTCAAATAAGTGTGTTTGATGTTGGCTTGTTTCGGTGTCTGATACATCTACTACTCTAGAAGTGATCTTGGCCACAGGAACCATCCTGTCACTAAATATTAACATTCACAATATAAAAGACACGTAACAGCTGCATTGATATAAGTCAGGAAACATTGGTATTTTGAATTTTCAGGAACATCTAGGTTTTTTTTTTACATCAAATGTCAGAAAGTTTTAACATTCGAATGTCATAATTATTTTTATATTTAAATATCAGATTATTTTTACATTAAAATATAAAATGACATTCATATGTCAATTGGACAAACTACATACAGTCACACTTAGGTGTCAAGAAAGTGATAAATATATCACGGGAATCAAGGGATTTTAACATTACTAATCCTCGCTGCTATAACGGTTCGCAGACCGGGATTCGTGGACAACCGACGACCCGACTTTGATAACCCACACTAGCACTTTTTTCACTCGTTACGCACACCAGCATAGATTAGCTATTCTTTCTTTCTCCTTCTCATACATTATAACTCTCACATTCTCGATTTAATTCTTACTGATCTTGTCTTCCTTATCACTCCCACACGTTCGGTTATGTTTCATCTCCCTTCACACTCCCGCATGTTCTTCTTCTTCTTCTTCTTCTTCTTCCGTCCTTAGCCACCGACCGTCAAAGCAGTCAGTGGCCATTACGCCTAGTGGCGTCTTAGGGCAACAGCAGATAGGTTTTCTTTGCCATGGTTTCCCATCACGCCTATTGGCGTCTTTAGGGCAACGGCAAATCAATCCATCTGCTGTTGTTTCCGTAATCGAAGTGACTGGCAAACGGGTGATCAGCCCGTTGGTATAACCCGCATGTTCTGTTATGTTTCATCTCCCTTCACACTCCCACACGTTCTGTCATGTTTTATCTCCCTTCACACTTCCACACGTTGTGTTATGTTTTGTGGCCGCGCAATGGCTGCATGCTCTATCGGCAGCATTGCTTCAGACAATATGGTCTAAAATAATACAATAGAAAGTTAATTTAAAAAACGCACACACGAACGCATGCGGTACTATTTCTCACATTAAATGTTGCAAGCTAGAATGCAGTTTCGCAATTAGCTGACACTGAGGTCAGGAGCTGTCAGTTAAGGGGACGCTTGACCACAATAAAAAGGCATCTCTCGCGTTGTTTGGTAAAATCTCTATCTGAATCTCTAAAACCTCTAGCTAGCTGTCTGAATCCCAATCTCTCTCTGACAATGATAACAAAAGCATTTATACCCCTTAATTTTGCACCCGGCACCTGTTTTTCTCTGTTGTTTTCTGGGAAAGTGTCAGGAGTCCCTGATTTCTGTAAATCTGACAACAGTGTAAAATGCTGATTTCAGCACGTATCTTGTCTTTCCCACGTCCTAATTAAATGACTCAATTGCACCAGCGCAGGTGTTCTCGCGGACAAACGTCCACTTGTTTATAGTTACAACCAAATTCATTTTCCTAAATGTAATTAACGTCAATCAACATTACATTCCTTTCTCTTATTAAATTTGTATTTGTCTTAAAACGACCTTGAGGTGTGAAAACCTTTCTATAACATTTCACACCCATTTGACACATCACGTGTCACAGTGATCTGAACTGCATGCCTTTGCATTTCCTTTCACACACACACACACTTTTTTATTCGTTCTCTCTTCCTATTCACTTTTCACACATTAAACAAAATTGTTCTTGTCACTGTTCCCACACACATAATCCCTTTCGCTTTCATTCACAAATGATTATTCCCCTATTCTCTTCCTCCACGCTCCCATACGTTATGTTATGTTTCCTCTGCCTCCACATGCAGATACACATTTTTCTTTCGTTATCTCTTCTTTTTGATTTTTCACACACAGCACACTATTATTCCCTTCCCTGTTCTCAAAACCATATTGTCCTTCGCTTTCTTTAATAAATAAAGTCTTCCCTCTTCTCTTTCTATACGCTCCCACTGTGATGTTTCTGCTTTCACACACACACATACACACACACACACACAGTCACGTGTTGTTATATCTTTCTCTCTTCCTTTTCACTGTTTACACAAGGGAAACAAATTTTCTTCTCTCTGTTCTCACATATTCTCATTCGCTTTTTTTTCTTCAAAAATCATTTCTTTCTTCTTCTCTTCCTCCGAGCTCCTGTATGTTCTGTTGTGATTCCTCTTCCTTCACACACGCACACTGTTCTTTCTCTTTATTTTCCCTGTTCAAACAAAGCACATTAATTTTTTTTCTCCTTGTTTTCACAAGCATATTCTCCTTCGCGTTTTTCTGTTGTACGTTCTTCCCTCTTCTCTTCCTCTATGATGTTACCAATCAATAAATTAATACCCTTTAGCTCCCCAAGGAGCATATACCTTCAACAAACTCAGGTCACGTCCTAATGACACGTACCATCAGCTCAAGTTTTTTTTTTTCTTTGCCCTCTTTATCATTTACATTTAGGTCTCCAGTTCTCTTCTCCGTGTGTTTTTCGAACTGCCTTTACTTCTCTCGCCTGGGGATTCCAGAACAATAACTATCTGGTAATGTTATCAACAGGTTTCCTTAGTGTGAGTTCAATCCATCTCCAGCGTCTTCTTGTCATTTCTTGTGCCACTGGTACTTGTCCGCTTCTTGTCATCAGTTCCGCGTTGGTGACTTTGTTTCTTGTCATCAGTTCCATAATGGTGACTTTGTTTCTTGTCATCAGTTCCATAATGGTGACCTTATCGTACCGTTTAAATTCTTCTATTTCTACGCCAGCAACGGTGCTATTCTGTTACACGTTTTTTTTTTTTTTTTTTGTTGACTTGACATTCTTTTCTTTTTTCAATACTTTTTTTCCCACCCCTGTACTCACAAATATGTTTCCATTTCGCTTTCTTTTATAAATGCTATCGCCCCCTTCCTCTGTCATGTTTCTTTGTCTCTATGAAAGAGATTTCATAAACCTGTTGTACGAAGATTGACACACCCTGTGAGTGCTACCGCCATTAAGTGGCATCATTATGCGTTTCCTTCCGCTATATCAACCATTGCCGTCTGCATAACCTTCAACCTTTCCAAAGACCAGCGACTTACCGAAAGGCCATGAGAATGAGATCGGCACCAGTAAAGTTGTACATACTGACGTTGAAAGCCCCACTTAAGTTGCTGTGCTGGAGTAAGCTTTTGATTGACGAATACTCTACCGACTGTTCCATTATAGAACCTGAAATGGATAATGTACATCATATTAGCATGTGACATCGCAGATGATACTCAGACCTGTTCTACGCGCAGTTAGCTTTACGATGTGAAATTCCTGCTTAAATGAAACGTTAACAAACACTTGAGAAATGCTATATACCGTATTTGCCGGCCTATAAGAAGCATTGGTGTGTAGCATTCACCTTTTTTTTCATGGACATTTTTTGGGAAAAAATAATTTTGGTACATCTTATCATACGTTTATTGAAAAAAAAAATTGAATTAATTTTCATGGAATTGGTATATAAAAATAATCTATCAACGAAAAAAATGTAGAGTTACATTAAAAGTCTTAATCTTCATTCTCAAAACCAAGATAACCGTCATCTTCAGAACTCTCGTAGATAAACCATCTCTTGAAATCTCTTCTGTATCAGAAACCGAGTCATCACTGTCTTCAAACTGTAAATTATCCTCAGTACCGTCAAGGTTATTAATAATGCCACATTTCTTAAATGATTTAAAAACTATCTCTGGTCTCACTGCATCCCACAAAGTTTTTACTCATTCACACACTTTCGAAATAGCAAGCCTCGTCTTTGTTCCTGTCGTGTCACTTCAATATCTGAAGACTGCATCCAGCTGTTCCACTTCCCCTTCATGAATCCTTTAAAATGGTTTATTGATAGAGACATCTAATGGTTGTAGCTGGCTGGTTAGGCCTCTTGGAATTACATCTAACTCGGTTTTCAACTGGCTAATTTTATTCTTAACAGCCTCAGTTCTGTGACATCTACACTCATCCCATACTAGCAAGGCATGTTACTTTTGAACATTCCACCAGGACGCCTGGACCACACATTTTCTATCCACAATGTCATCACTTCTTCATAACACTACTTAACTGGAATGCTCCCTGAAATAGTGGTAGGAAAGCAAGCAAGAAATTATGCAAATCGCAACGGAAAAAGCTTGTGGAAATGGGTTCACTCGGAGTCACTGTGTGAGAATTGCGCAGAGTACTTATATACTGAAGCACATTAAAAACGCACCACTATTATATATACTGATGCCGAGAAGCTGGAAAAAAAGTGTGGGAATGGATTTTCCCATGTTTGTCATGAGGTAGAGAGCGAATGGCTGCTGGAATGGAAAGTGCATGATTCAACCCACGGGTTTGTGTACAGACTACATGAAAACAATGAAAGTTACACGTGCAACACGATTCCCAACAGCTATGACCCTGAAAATGTGTACGCGTTGTGGCAGTATACTCGGTGTAAAAAGGCCGTTGAGACAAAACACCCAGTACATGTGCTTGAAATGCCACGACTATCTGAAAACGACCGCCAACGAGCCATTGGTATGCTGGAGACCGGAATGAGCTCGCGGGAAATTGCCAGAAGGATGAATTGCCATCACAGCACTATTGTACGTCTCAATGAACGTTACGGAACCATTGGCAGTGCCCGGGATAGTCTTCGGAGTGGCCAACCACGAGTTACTACCCCGGCAAGTCAAACAGCAAGAGCAATAGTGGGTAGACATGGGTAAGTCTCTCGAATGACAGTCATACGACGACTCAGAGATACAGGCCTTACTGCAAGACAACCTTATGTTGGGCCAAACTTGACTCACAGACATCGTCAGCAGCGCCTGCAATGAGCAGAGCAACATGTCAGATGGACTAGACTGCAGTGGAATGCTGTCCTATTCACAGACGAGAGCAGATTCAACATATCCTTTGCTGATGGACGTATGCGGATTTGGCGACGGTGTGGAGAGCGCTTTGCAGATTGCTGTGTTCGTCAGCACAACCGATTTGGAGGTGGCAGTATTCACATTTTAGGAAGGATTCAGTTTTCACCATCGCTTGCCTCTTCACGTCTTCCGTGGAAATGTTAATGCTGTGACATATCGAGATGAGGTTCTGGATGCATTGGTTGCTCTTGCGTTCACAAATTATACAGACTTGCAGTTTCTCCAGCAGGATAACGCACGTGCGCACACCGCATGCATTACGCAGCAATATCTACAGCAGCAGAACATTGTGACGATTGATTGGCCTGCCCTATCACCAGACATGCCCCCTATAGAACATCTGTGGGACGTGCTTGGACGCAGAGTCTACAGGCAAGGTTCTCCAGCTAATCTGCAACAGCTCGAAACTGCTCTTACACGTGAATGGGACTTGATTCCCCGGAATTTCCTTCAGAGACTTGTGCGTTTCATGCGGAGCCGCTGCCAAGCTTGTCTGCAAGCACACGGTGGACATACCAGATACTGAGGATAGTGTGAATGCATTTTTTTATTGGTTGCATTTTTGGTTTTCTCCCTTGCCTGCACAGAATGCAATGAATTTCATAACAATCAAATGTACAAATTAATGACCAGCATGGATTCATGGGAAAATGAATAAAGATTCCAAATATGTAAACTTGTAAACACTTATATTTACATTTCACACTCTGTTCTTGGATTATACAGATGTGCGTTTTTAATGTGCTTCAGTATATAAACACAGACTAGCAAACTTTGGCCAATCAAAATCCCACCAGAAATGTTAGCTTTTGGTATATAAGCGCACCCTGCTTTTGAAACAAATGTTTAGGTGAAAAAAGTGCGTTTTATAGACCGGTAAATACGATATATATATATATATATATATATATATATATATATATATATATATATATATATATATATATATCTATAGATATATATATATATATATATATATATATATATATATACGCACACTTTAATGATCAATTTATCGATTAATTGGTTAAAATTTGATCGATTAATCGATAAAACAAATTTAAATCTATTATTCCATTTTTAGCTATGTTTATGTTTTTGCATAATGCGAAAGCATTTTCTATGTTAGAGGTTTGTGATATGGAATTTGGCAAGTACGGTCAGTAATAATAAATTGTTTGGTGTTAACTTATCATTATTTTTATTATATTTCCATGACGATGTTGCCTTACAACAAGTAAAATAAATAAAGTCCTTAGTGATTTAAAACAAAAGACTTTATTTTTTATTATTTTTTTTAATTTATCAAATTCTTCGAAATTGATTGATTAATCTTCGATTAAAGAAATTCGATGTATCGATTAAGACTTTTTAATCAATCCTAGAACTAAGTTTTTGGGGTTTTTTTAAAGGCATACCTGCATTTCATGTTCAGCCTTCAGTTTGTCTCTTATTTTGGGTTTGACTGAGAACGTGACTTGCCATCCTCACTCAAATCCACAACGTTATTCACAAAAGGAATATTTCAATTGGATAATATAGCTATTTAGGATAACATAGCGATTTACCAAATATTCCCAGTACCCCCTTGACAAGTTTCACGTAACACCCCCCCCCCCCCCCCCCCCCCCCCCCCCCCCCCCCCCCCCGTCCCCCCGTCCCGTCCTTTCCGGTGTACGCAATCCACAGGTTTTGAACGCTTGCCCTAAGACATGTCACCAAGATTTCAACAAAGGCTCTGGTGTGACGGGCGGTGGAATTGTCTGCCCGTAGTTTTGCTAGGTCGGTCTTGTTTCTCGTCATTCTGACCTGTCGACCTTCTGTCCATCAAAATTCTCCGCGCACTTTTTCTGTAAACGATGTCTCTAACAGCGATATATCTGTCATCTTGTCTGTTAATCAGCACTGTAGACCTTCTTCATTATTAATTTTATTCGTCTTCCACTACACATTACTGAACACAAGTATTTCGGCCTTTATTTGGTCTATACTTGTTGATAGGAGAGTTATATTAGAATTATATATACCTTGTATATATATACTGAAGCACATTAAAAACGCACCACCTGTATAATCCAGGAACAGAGTGTGAAATGTAAATATAAGTGTGTACAAGTTTACATATTTGGAATCTTTATTCATTTTCCTATGAATCCATGCTGGTCATTAATTTGTACATTTGATTGTTATGAAATTCATTGCATTCTGTGCAGGCAAGGGAGAAAACCAAAAATACAAAAAAATGCACGTGCGTTATCCTGCTGGAGAAGCTGCAAGTCTGGATAAATTGTGAACGCAGGAGCAACCAGTGCATCCAGAACCTCATCTCGATATGTCACAGCATTAACATTTCCACGGAAGACGTGAAGAGGCAAGCGATGGTGAAAACTGAATCCTCCCCAAATGTGAATACTGCCACCTCGAAATCGGTTGACACAGCAATCTGCAAAGCGCTCTTCACACCGTCGCTAAATCCGCATACGTCCATCTGCAAAGGATATGTTGAATCTGTTCTCGTCTGTGAATAGGACAGCATTCCACTGCAGTCTAGTCCATCTGATATGTTGCTCTGCCCATTGCAGGCGCTGCTAACGATGTCTGTGAGTCAAGTTTGGCCCAACATAAGGTCGTCTTGCAGTAAGGCCTGTATCTCTGAGTCGTCGTATGACTGTCATTCGAGAGACTTGCCCATGTCTATCCACTATTGCTCTTGCTGTTTGACTTGCCGGGAGAGTACGATTCCTTAGGTGACTCAGCACAATATGACGATCTTGCACAGGGGTAGTAACTCGTGGTTGGCCACTCCGAAGTCTATCCCGGGCACTGCCAGTGGTTCCGTAACGTTCATTGAGACGTACAATAGTGCTGTGGTGGCAATTCATCCTTCTGGCAATGGCCCGCGAGCTCATTCTGGTCTCCAACATACCAATGGCTCGTTGGCGGTCGTTTTCAGATAGTCGTGGCATTTCAAGCACATGTACTGGGTGTTTTGTCTCAACGGCCTTTTTATACCGAGTATACTGCCACAACGTGTACACATTTTCAGGGTCATAGCTGTTGGGAATCATGTTGCACGTGTAACTTTCATCGTTTTCATGTAGTCTGTACACACACCCGTGGGTTGAATCTTGCACTTTCCATTCCAGCAGCCATTCGCTCTCTATCTCATGGCAAACACGGGGAAAATCCATTCCCACACTTTTTTTTGCCAGCTTCTCGGCATCAGTATATATAATAGTGGTGCGTTTTTAATGTGCTTCAGTATATATTTAAATGACTGCTGAACATCTGCTTCAAAGTTGCCCCTTATATGTGGTACAGAGAAAGTGCATATGGCCGACGCCAGCACCTTTCGTGGAAAAGCTTTACGGGGATTCAAATAGCCTCAATCTGACTACTGATTTTTTTTTTAGAACATTCAAACTGTTTGGGTAGTCCACGTCTTAATGTGTCATACCTGTCAACCTCCTGAGACAAAAATCTGTACGCCGGACCAAAAAAATCCTCACAAACACCCAAAAATCCTTACGCAAAAAATATATTAATAAATTATACACAATACAGTTTTAAAATGAGAAATGACATATAGAAATCTATTAGCATTTGAATTATTGTGATATAAAACATGCTAATAGTCTCATGCTGTTCTTTACATATAAAAAACTTAGTGATCATGAGGTACACTATTCTTTCGATGTACAGTGTTTTGAATTATAATCAACATATGCACTTTTAGCACTTTGTAGAATTGCATTTGTGGGCTTAAAGTCTGCACAGCATGTATCAATGTTAATCTTACACTGTAAAATAGAAGTGAATGTGTCCGCATTCATGGACCTCCTGCAGTCTGTGTGGATTTTTTTCATCATTGAAAATGATCTTTCACAGTCAGCATTGCTGTAAGGGAGTAACAGCAGTCACTGAATGATGACTTTCAAATTAGGGAAGCGGATGGCACCAGTACTAGTTTTCTGGTCAACAACTTCCAGCCAATAGCTACAGAAGCTCTTTTTCTGACCACTACTGACACACACACACACACATCAGACAACATACAGTAGAGAATGATTAAAAAATACAACGAACAAAGCAAACGGCTTACAGCAAAAAAAAATAAAAAAATTAATAAACAAAATTATGAACAGAATATCAAATCTAGGAAGAAAAAACGTACCACCAAAAATTTACAAAATTGTTATTTAAGAGTTGGTAGCCTAGACCAGTAATAACAGATTGCCACTTTATTAAAAAGTAAAACAGCGAATCTCGAGCGCTATAATAAAGTAGGCCTACTCAACGCAAACAAACTTTTTTTTCTAGTTATGTAGGGCCTACACAGAATATTATGACAATTTATCGGAAATATATTGAAGGGCAAGATATAACTGGAAAGATTAAGACAGCGATTAAATTGCAACAAAGCAAAACAACAGCAATATTTAACCAAGTTATAAGTACTTAGCTTTTTTAAACAAAATGGCGTCGAAGTGTGGTGGCAAGCAAACGTGGTCGTTGATAACAGGTAACTTTAAAAATACGTCATGTCACGCTGAAAACCGAAAGCGTTTGAGGCCGAATTCAAAGTTTTTGCCGAATTGTTGGGTATGAAAGGATTTGATTGGTTGCTGGGAGAGACCTCAGTTTAAAAACGGACGCCGAGATTCCCGGAATTAAAAATAAAAAAAATTGGTTAAATAAAAACCTGGGCTAGAAAATATTTTCTGATTTAAAATTTTTAAAAACTTGGGTTGGAAAATATTTTTAGAATTTAAAAAAAAAAAAAAAATTATTTTTTTTTTTTTTTGGGGGGGGGAGAGAAAAATCCGTACAACGAGTCTGTACGGCCGTACACTGCTAAAAGTATCAAAAATACGTACATTGTACGAAAAATTCGTACAGGTTGACAGGTATGATGTGTGCCCTATCTATCTACAGCGTCTTCATTTTTTGTTTCACTTGAGCTTGTCTAAGTTTGTTAATATCCAAATTAAAATAGTTATGTACTGCACTTTTAACATGTATTATTATGATGATTGTACATGTCATTTATATGACATTAATGTCATTGTTGCCCCGTGTAGTTCGAGACAAAGAAAGAATAGAACTACTGCACCACCCTCAGGCATGTCGCACAAGGTGACTACTATGAAGTTGCACACGGGGCTGGTAATCTCATCGTGTAAAACCAACTGTCACAGAAACCACAGCTACAAGAGCATACTAACGCTTAATGTGGCTTTCTGCAACAGGGGACTAGTTGCAATGGTGGCTCCGAGCTCTGTAGGAAGCGCAAAGGAAAATGATGATGATGATTAATGTCCTTGTACTATGAGCAGACATGGAGAAAAAAACGTAAGATTCATTTTTCAACACTGTATAAATAACGATTTTGGCTTGTTCGGTCATTCGTTCTCTATGTACTTCCAGCGGGATCTAGTCCTCGCCAAGGGGCTTTACGTCAGGTATTGTCGTTGTACTCCAATTTTCCTTCTTGTTATCATTTTCCCCCCTACATTTATGTTTACCTTATTCTGTTTTGTTGGTCAACGAAACTTATTGTTTCTTGTCTGTCGTGATTTGAATGACATTTCTGTCACTTTTAGCCGAGTGGTCCGCCCTGTCTTGTTCTCTATTTTTTTTCTACGCCCATTTTTCTGTCTTATGGCACCTAATAGCGCTATTTCTTACATTGGACATGTCAATCTTACGTTAGACAGGCTAAATTCCACCCCTCTGCACGTGGACAGCGGCATCTGGCTAAAGGCCCTTATATTCTACCTGTCTTGTTGTCATGATTTGATTGAAATGTCTGAAACTTTGGTCTGAGTAGTCTGCACTGTCTTCTTTCTATATTTTTGTCTACGCCCACTTTTCTATCTAATTGCTTTTAATAGCTTAATTCTGGAATTAGCCGTGTCAATCTTGCATAGGCCAGGCTTTAGTCCACCCCTTACACGTGGAATTGCGGCATCTAGCATAGAGGTCTTTTTATTCTGCTTTCCGTGGAGAACGGCGAGTTCCCGGTTATCTTTGATTCACAGAGTACCAGTGAGCACGGAGGAGGGGAAAATCCTCTGTCTTTTTGCTGCTTCGCATTGTATCTCGAACCCTAGACGTTGGTAGAACGCAAGGCGTCGCTAATATTACGTCATTTTCCCGTCTCTCGAGGCGGCAGGCGAATCTTGCCGCTTGGTCTTTCGTCTGTTTTTGTTTCATCTCGAGTGGGCTGGCAAAACGCTCGCTGAACATCTATAGATTTTTCTTGCTATTTTACGAGCTAAGCCTCTAACACTCAGTACCATTCGTCTCTAAGAAGAATCCAGACACTCTACAAAGTGTTATTTGAGCCCAGAGGCTTTATACAGTTGTTAGTGTAGGAATTCATTCTGTATCCGGTAAGCACAGTTACTTAGTTAATTTATTGGGATTTTTCCTTTTTATCTTAATCATATAGTCGAGCTCTCGTGTTACATTATTTCCTCTTTAATATATATATATATATATATATATATATATATATATATATATATATATATATATATATTTTAAATTATTTATTTATATATAATATATATATATATATATATATATATATATATATATATATATATATATATATTATATATATATATATATATATTTTATTTATTTATTTATTTATTTATTTATTTATTTATTTATTTATATTTATATATATTTATATATTTATATATTTTTATATTTTTATATATATATATAACTACCTCGGAGCTGTTATAGGCCGGAAGGGGGGCATCAAAGAAGAGTTCGCCACTCGAGAAGCAGCTGGGAGACCTGTTCAGACCATAAATCAACGATTCCTCAGCAAGAGAGAGGTTGGAAAGAAAACGAAGATGGCTGTATACCGCTCCTTTGTCCTAGACTTGACGTGTGGATGCGAGCCATGGACATTGACTACAACTCACAAAAGCCAGATCCAAACCTCAGAAATGAGGTATCTGAAAAAGGTGGTTGAAGTAACAAGAAGAGACATGGTCCGCAACCAGACGATACGTCAAGGTCTAAAATCCCATCCGCTGCAGACCCAAGTAGAACAGTCCCAATTAAGATGGTTCGGCCATGTCTGCAGAAGATCGACTACCACGACAAGCTTAGGACACTAAGAGCTAGGGATCCAAACCTCCAGGACGACCCAGAGTCCGGTGGGAAAACAACATTAGACAATCTTTGAAGGACCGAGGACTAGAATGGAACCAGGCCAGGAGGAAGACAGCCGATAGGATAGTCTGGCGCTCTCTCTTCCAAACCTCTACACATCACGGTAAAAGAGGAACGACTAAGTTAGTAAGAAAGCTTTTTTTCTTAAAACAGAAATGGGGAGCCGGTTATAATATTATTACCCAATTTTCCGCTTGTTTGTGTGTATAATATTACAGTAAAGAGTTTTTTGCTGTATGTATATATATATATATATATATATATATATATATATATATATATATATATATATATATATATATAGAGAGAGAGAGAGAGAGAGAGAGAGAGATAGAGAGAGAGTGTGTGTGTAAGCCCAACGCTAAATTTTTGGCATTACATACATTGGTATCCCTACTTGAATGATTATCACTGGGGCCATATACATTAAGATGGAGTGTGGGAATACCCAATATTATTTTCACCTTACCATAGCGTGTGTGGGACCAGGTGTGTGTGTTTGTGGATAATTTTAGCCTCAGGTCGCCTTGCGACGCAGCACGCATCAACGCGTGGCTTGTAAACAGAAACCTAGGGCGGGGCCTACAGTGGTAGTGATTCCCTAGACATAACAGAGCAAAGAGCGGGTGAGGGACGGGGTTTGTTGTGATTTTGTGAGAGAGAGAAACGGCGAGTGGAAGTTTGTTTATGGGTGAGAGAATAACAGAAGAAGTGTAGGCTACGAGTGGTAATGAGATATTGAATTGCTGTATATTTTCAGGCCTTGATCACAACGTTGTATTGTGCTTCCTGATTAGATTGCTGCTTTGAGTTGGATTACAACTTCCATATAACAAATATTTCAAAGCAGTCTACGTCATACTGCTAGGTTTCAGCTATAAGGCTGCTGCGTGAATTACTTAACCACAGCCTTTTGTTGAAAGTGTCTATCGCCCCAGCACATACGGGCTGTCGCCTTTGCCATCCAGTCATTTTCGGCAACACTGTCCGATCCAGTAACAGTCATTAACTTGGACTATATGGCATGCTGACAGAAAGGAATTGTCGATAGCTAGTGCTTGTAAAGCACACATTACTCGTGCTGTCTATAGTATAACACACTACATCGGTTTCTGTTACCTACACGTAAGCAGTAATCGTGCGTCCTGGATTATTTACCTGCAGCACATAATGCCGCCATTTGCCGTTAATCATCATCACAGCACATACGAGCTGTCGCCTTTGCCATCCAGTCATTTTCGGCAACACCGTCAGACCCATTGATAGCCGGTTACCTCTGAGTATACCGACGTGCCGACAGAAAGAATTTGTCAATTGCCAGTACTCGTAACCTGTCTTTTAGTTAAAGTCTTCATTATTCAGCATAAGAGGCGCCCTATTGCGCCTACAGGATACTCGCCCGCCAGCAAAAGTTCTCTTCGTTTGGATATATATATATATATATATATATATATATATATATATATTTATATATATATATATATATATATGGCTTATATATACATATACATACCATATACATATACATATACATATACATTATATATATATATATATATATATATATATATATATATTTTATATATATATATATATATATATATATATATTTATATATATATATATATATATATATATATATATTATATATATATATATATATATATATATAGATCAGTGGGTGCAAGTATTTCTGCACTCGTTTTAATTTCCTTCACCCGCTAGTGTGGCCAACAGCCACAGGAAATTGTGAACGCATAGGATTTATTACGAAGCTGTTACAGAGAGAGCATATCTCCATAGCTTTAGAATACCAAATGTGGTGGAACAGCGTAGTGTTTTCCTAGCTGAAGGGTAAATTTACCTACTAGGATTTGTTAACTTTGCAGGAGGCCGTTTTCTTCTCGAAAGCTGGGGGCCTATCCCTTTAGTTAGATTATCCTATAGTGAGAAAGCGTACGGGTGTTGGTGGCTTGGAATGAGGCGTTTTGTCTGAGAGATTGAGTAAAGTATTTTTATGTGGTTGTGTCATATAATCACTAGCCCATCACAGCTAGTGAAGTTATTATTTTATGTTGGTATTGTGGTTTCCTTAATAAATATATTTATATGTTCTAAGCGGTCGGAATTCATTCTATTCTAACTGTCACTTGATGTTTGCTGTTGTCGTCCTTACTGTAATAGATTTTCCTATTTTTCATGAGAGGACGGAGAAGGGTAAGACATATTAAAAAATAGTCTCGAGTATGGCTGGGAATTAGACCTTAGATATTTGATTTTATCTCTCTTCTCTCCAGAAGTCATATCTCCTTATTTTCGTTAGTGACTTTAATTTTCTCTACTTTCATATTACTCATTCATAGTCTGTCTAAACTCAGACATCCTCTATTTCCATACTCGCAACAGTCTTATCATGCTATTTAAAATTACGAATCATTCATAATCAGTTTTATTTTATTTTTGCAACCTTTCAGTGCACGTTTTATTTCTCTATTTTTTTAATGCTTGAACAAACCGTCCAATTGACAGAGTGGCTAGAGCACTGGTCTCTCGCAGCAAAAGTGCTGGGTTCGAATTACGGTATCATCACGCTTCAGTCTACCCAGCAGCAAATGACACAGAGGCGTCACTAAGGGGTGCAGGGAGTGCAGAAGCACCCGGGTGACACCATCAGAGGGGGTGATCAGCTGAGGGGGTGACACCAAAATGACTGTCTATAAAATTTGTGTGCAGTGTTTCAGCAGAAATTTATTATTTTTTTTAATAAAAATATCTCTGTAGTTAGTTATAACCACAAAAACATTTTTCGTAAGCCCAGCTTACATGTACGGTATCAATATATCTATAAGGCTAAAACTCTATGCTAGTTTACATTTTGAACTTTCGGTTCTTGTGTGATATTTCACCGGGAAATTAAAATTTTGCAAATTTATTACCCAAACCGAGAACCGTACTCTTTCCTTACAATTTTTTTTTCTTACAATTTTTTTTTTCGCCTGCGCGGGATTAGTCCATTTAGCAGGTAGGGGTTGCGGGTTAGTCTATTATGCATTTTCGCAGGTAGGGGTGGTAGCATGGGTCATTTTTCTGCATTTCACATTGTTTATGTATTTATTTTTTTTAATGTAAAATTTTTGCCTCGTCTTGGCGAGGCACGTCCCGTTCAACCTAGTCATCATCATCATCAGCTTTCAAGTCCCCAAGGAGCATTTGCTTTATACCAAGTCTTCCTGTCCTGTGCCATCAGTTCAAGGTCGTTCCATAATTTCTTCATCCTCTTCTTGTCTGTCATCAGTTCTCTTCTCCGTGTATTCCTTGGTCTTCCTCTGCCTCTCTTACCCTGGGGTTTCCAGACCAAGTACTGTCTGGTAAAGCTATAAGCAAGTTTGCTCAGTGTGTATCCTATCCATCTTCAGCGTCTTCTTCTCATGTCTCGTTCTTCTGGCACTTGCCTGGTTCGTGTCATCAGTTGCACATTAGTGATCTTGTCATACCACTACAATCCTTCTAGTTTAGACAAGCAACAATTTATGAGAGCGTCCGTGGTTTCAGCGCAGGCTTCTCGCGACAAAGGTAGCGGGCTGGAGACATGGTGGCGTCACGCTACAATCTACCCAGCTGTAAGTGGATGGATACCTGACTCTGCTCTGAAAGGTAAAAGCAGCCAGGAGGGGAGCTGGTTATAGCACTACTCTGAGATCATCCAGGTCTGTATTATTTTGGCTTTTCAATGCCGCAATTACTGACTGTGCATCAGTAAAGAAAGCAACTTGTCTCTCTGCGCTTTCTTCTGTCAATATAACCTCTGCTACAGTTTTCAGGGCCTCTGCTTCTGCTCTGAAGTTGTTGGAGAATCGTCCTGTCGCCACTGACAGCCTTTTTTCTGCACCAGTGCTTAAGGTCAGAAAGATACCCCCACCTCCATTTTCTGTTGCATTTGTTTCTGATCCATCTGTGTATGCATGGGTCCAGGTGTTGCGTGGATAATGTTTCTCTATGTATTTTGTAAACGACTTTGACTGACGAAGGAATCCAAATACATCATTTAACTTTTGATAAGCTTTCTGGCGTTTTGACAAGGTAGAGAGCAAGCTATCAATAGGGACAAGAAATGTTCGGCTTTTAAACCGCTGAGAAGGCGTTTGAGATTCATCAATTGTGCTGGAACCACTGAAATCATCATACTCTCGATTTCGTTTGTGTTTTCTTCGAGTTTGTTCTTGATAATGTTCACACTCAGTCACATCCTTGGCCTTTTGCTCTATGTCTGCAAAAGTAGACCGCATAGCTTGAATATACCCCCGCAGGGATTCATAGAGTGCACAAGCTGTATTCAAATCTTGGTCAGAAGATTGCAAAGAAGCACTGGTCATTTGAAAACGGTGTAATACTTGATCCCACAGTATGATCATTATTCCAGTTTCTAACTTCATCGGCAAATCCAATCGCAATGTCTAGGCCGTGGAGTTGTCACATTTTTGCCACCCCCTTACGCGACGTCACAAATCTCTTACCCACCCCGACCCTTTTTTTGTCCTTTTTTTGTAATCCTGAAAAAATACAACTTACTCGAATGCTTTTTTTTTTTTTTTAAGTTTTGTCTCGTTTTGGCGAGGCGCGTCCCGTTCAACCTAGTCGGTTATATTAGGGCGCATGTCCAAATATAAAAGACCCTTAAGTCTAGGGAATTGCTAGTCATCATCATCATCATCATAATCATCAGCTTTCAAGTCCCTATCAGAGTCAGGTACCCTTTTACAGCTGGTTAGACTGATGCGTGACACTACCAAGCTTTGAACCCGAAACCCGGTAACTTATTGCGGTAGTGGAGTGTTAGAGACTTCACCATACTAGGTCCAGCATCGAGAGGTGGGGCCTACCTAGCTATAAATGGGTATTTAACTTTGAGTTAGGGAAGGAAAAGACAGCGAGGAAGGAAACTGGTCTCCCAAACTCTCGATGCTGGACCTAGTATGGTGAAGTCTCTAACACTCCACTACCGCAATAAGTTACCGGGTTTATGGTTCAAAG
Organism: Oreohelix idahoensis; assembly: GCA_024509875.1. NCBI lineage: Eukaryota > Metazoa > Mollusca > Gastropoda > Stylommatophora > Oreohelicidae > Oreohelix > Oreohelix idahoensis. The sequence continues at coordinate 391,078 of JAMPIV010019633.1, forward strand.
CTTGGTAGTGTCACGAATCAGTTTAACCAGCTGTAAAAGTGTACCTGACTCTGATCTTGAGTTAGAGAAACAACGGCAGCGACTTCCCTTGTTTCCTGTGTACCGTTAACTTGTAGAACTGATTCAATACAGGTTCATTGGTATATAAACTTAAATAAAAATACGGGGGGGTGGGGGGGTTTGAGGGCGGGTCTGTCGTAAGCGTGTCAACTAAGAATGCACAAGGAACGCATTTTTTTTTTTAACTTGCCCTCCCAAATCACAATGTGAAATGACCCTTTTTCAGTCAAGAAAAAGTACGGTTCTCGGTTTGGGTAATAAATTTGCAAAATTTTTATTTCCCAGTGAATTATCACACAATAACCGAACTTTCTAATGCGCATTATGATTTAGTCGAGATGTTCACTAAGTGCTGAAATGCTTGTGTATTTGTTCCTGTTTATTTTTTTTTTTTTTTTGGTATTATTTCATTTATGAGTATATTTCCATATGCATTTACGAGTAACATTAGTACAAAAAACATTACTAAGCATTCTGTATGGTCTGATACGGGAGGAGGTCCATGGGGTTGACACCATGAGTTACCGCACCGGGTGACACCAACCCTAGTGACGCCTCTGAAATGACACCTTACTTTGCTCTTGAGTTAGGCAAGGACAAGGCAGTGAAGAAGAGAACAGGTCATCCCCACCTCTTGATGCTGGATCTAGTATAGTGAAATCTCTAACACTTCACTCCCCTACGGAAGTTTCTGCTATGGGACTACCTTTACTTGTTATATTCCTGAATGATAAATTACTTTGACCTTCAGATGTTGGCCAACTCATGCCGTGACGTCACGTAATCTCTCGTGCACATCGTATCTCAAAGGATTAACAAACAAAATTTTTTATTACAATATTTGAAGCATCACAAATATATCAAATAAATGAAAGCTTTACACAGACCGTGGGTACTGACGATATGAAGGTTCATTTTCTGAAACTTTAAGAGTAAGCTGTTCTGTCAGCACAAACAGCTATTGTACTTTGAAAGAAAAGCTATTATTCCGGACGAAGAGAGAATACTTTTGTGTCTTGTGGAAAGAAAGAAAGAAAATGCTAAGTATCCGATCTCACTATCCAGGGGAGACCGGGGGAAGGAGATGGGGGGGGGGGGGGGGGGGGGGGGGAGAGAGAGAGAGAGAGAGAGAGAGAGAGAGAGAGAGAGAGAGAGAGAGAGTATGACATCATTAGGACCACTGGTTCTCAAAAAAAAATGTCCATAAATTATATTCCCTCAATTGGGAATGGCAGTTAATTTGCTTTAGTGTGATGTTTGTGTCATACAAATTAGTTGGATAGTAGTGAATAAATAACAATTTAAAAATAGGAAGTCAATCACGCTGTAGATAATTTTTATAACATATGCTACGATTTTGGCAGAATCACAGATGAAGGCTTTGACTACAGTATCAAAAGTAGAAAACATCCCTGGTTATTCTATTATCAACGAATGGCAGGGGGTTACCACAAATAGTAATGACATGAAATAAAACAAAAAATGTCCGAGACACTGAGATTTAGGGACCAAAATGTCTGGCAAACTGTAAAAAGATGAGCATTGCGGAGTCACAATGTACGACGAACATGCAGGGTTCTGATTTTGACTTGAACTAACTACTGTAACTTTTATAAAAAAAAATGGCAATCATATTTACAATTTAAACAGACGCTAAGATTTAGAGACCAAAATGTCAAGAAGCCGACGTCCTTTCTGGCAAACTGTAATAAGATGACCCGCTGACAAAAGTTGATGGAGAAATCTTACGAAGACTCGTGTATGGTGGACATGCAGGGTTCTGATTATGATTTGAACAAACTAGTGTGGCTGAAATATGGAGAACTTTTACGAAGACTCGTGTATGGTGGACATGCAGGGTTCTGATTATGATTTGAACAAACTAGTGTGGCTGAAATATAAATATGTCAACCACGGTTGCAAATGATTGCCATTCAGTTCCCGTGGAGCCCAGACCTTCAATTATTTCATGATAATTTGTCCTGTGCCATCCCTTTAAGCTTTCTCCATGTATTTTGTATCCCTTTTAAGTATATCCCTAATCCCTTTCTCCGTGTGTTTTTAGGTGTCACAACATTTTTCTCAACATGAGGGTTCAGGACCGCAAGCTATCATGTGTTGCTATCAACTGATTTCTTTACTGAATTTCCAGCTTCTGCCATCAATGGTACCTATACCTTGTAGCGGTATGGAGGCTTGGGTACCCTAACAACCCCATAGCAATGCCAGTGGGAGTTTTACTCCTGGCAGGTTCAACCAAGCTGGACAAGTCTGCGTGGGTGGGGGATAGACAAAAACTGGTACCCAGGTCCTCCAGGTTGGTGGTTTTAGCACAATGTAAAAAAATCGTAATCGTTACGGAAACAGCAACAAATGAATGCTGAAGAGTAACAGAGAAGAAAATGTCCTCCTTCCACACAGTCTGCCTAAGGAAAATTCTCCGAATCTTTTGGCCGAATACCATCACAAACCAAGAACTGTTAACTCGGAGTAACCAAGAGGACATGCATACCATCATAGCTGGCAGAATCTGGAGTTCGATTGGCCACGTCCTCAGAAGAGACCCCGATGCCATCACAAGAACAGATATTCTATGGACGCTGAAGGAAAGCGAAAGAGAGGCCGACCAAAAACAATTTGGCGGAGAACTGTATAGGCCAAGATGCAAAGAATGAACCAGAGCTGGGGCACTGTACGAAGGATGGCCGCAGACTGAACTAAGTGAAAGCAGTTTGTTGCTGCCCTACAAGACGCCACCAGGCTTCATGATCACTGACTGCTTTGACAGTCGGCGGCTAATAATCAAAGAAGCATGCAACTTATTGCAAATGTATTTCTGTAGAGCCCTTTTCGTAGGCCTTTACAGTCATTTACAGATGAGGGTAGTCTCATATTTTTTAATATGTGGTCCAACTTTACGCACCAACTTATGTCGGTGTTAGTGTTAGTAAATGTCATCTGTCACGCACGCATATGCACAATTTGGTGTATGGTAATTCGGGCGCGCTTGTATCCAAACAAGCCAGATGACGTCGAAGCGTATATGAAACAAGCCGCATCTCATATCCAGACATGGAGTCTGTTGATTTCTTTATTGTGTACCCCATCATTCGGCGACGCAAGGTCAAACCGTTAGATCAGTGAATGAACTTGGATACTGCAAGTAATGTAATTTATAAATATGAGCCATATGTTTTTGAACTATGAAACCATTGATGCAAGTACTGTTTTTCCTGTCTTTGCTCGTCCACGTATTTCGTCCAAATAAAATGTTGTTGCAAGTCGACATAACGAGTTCGTCCATACCAGTATTGGCACTTGTTAGTGTGCCCGATTGTTATTGAAGTTACAGGAGTTCACCTTCCTGTGGAAAGACATTCGCGTTTTTAACTTCAAGCTAGTAGAATCGCCCGTGTTAGATCGTTGACATTTCGACACCAGCGACATCCTCTGGTCAGCGGTGTCCACCCAAGAAAAACGACTCTAACAGAAATGGTGGAACCAGTGTGTTTTGGAAACTACGATTTTCAAGCAGGGAACGTTCTAACAATCAAATAATTCGATTGAAGAGAAATACCTCCATCTTCGAAAGGTACAAGGCTCATGCATACAGTCCCGGATGCGAGGGATATCCTTTTTTATCGGTTGAGATAAGTAAAAACGTCGTGTTGCTATTACACCGTTTTACGTTCAGCTGTGCTTTTCTGCATCTTATCTCGTAATATGTCCACTGCTTCTTTATTTATGTTTCATGTTCAATGTTCAATGTTTTTAGCGGGAGGTAGGGTTTGGAGACTCACGAAGGATACATCCCAGTTTCACACCAGGGCCTTCGTGACTGTTCTTTAGGAATTATTTTGCAGACTTCCCTCAGTGGAATGTTCCTACGCGTGAGCGTAGAAGGATTCTAGGTCCACTGTGTCTGGTGGTCTGTGACACCTGACTGTTTAGCTGTAGTGTCAAGTTTTAATTGTTGTTTTCATAGTTATTTTTATTCGTACTTTAGTTTTATGATGTATTTTGTTTGTATATTACGTCCTTCTCACCTGGCTTTCGTTCAGTTTTTTACACCATTGATGTTTATACACTGTATTGTCAATTGTCTTGTGTAAGTTTTTATCGCATATTTCATTGCATTCTTTGCAACATTATTTCTTAATTTTTCCATTTTTTTATTTTGGTTGATTTATGCGAACGTTTTCAGTCATTTATTATATCTTGTCTTGTCAGTATTGTTTCTATTGTCTGTCACGTTGTTGCTTTCATAACATTTCATTGCATAAATTACTTTATTAATTATTAATATATTTGATTATTATATGACAATAATTTACCGTTCTAGGACAGGAACGAAGACCACTTGGCATAGTAACACTTTTAAGTAGAATTATTTCAGAATAATATTGAATAATGTCTACCTTAGATTATTTTATTAAGCAGGCTAAGGCGCTTAATATACCTCCTGAAGAGATTAGAACATTTGCTATGGCGGAATATAAAGAATCTCAAAGGTTGGAATCTCAAAGATTAGAGGCAGAAAAATTAAAATCACAAAATCTTCATATTGAACTGGAACATAAAAAGTTTGAGGCTGAAGAATCTCAGAGGCTAGAATCTCAAAGATTAGAAGCTGAGAAATTAAGATTATAAAATTTGAGATTTGATGCTGAGGAAGATGAAAAGAAGAGGAAATTTATGGCTGAAGAAAATGAGAGAAAAATGAAACTAGCAGCTGAGGAAGATGAGAAAAAAATGAGATTAGCCGCTGAATTAGAAGAGAAACGATTTCAGCGTGAGGCAGAACAGAAAAGATGGGAGGCTGAAGAAAAATTTAGAAGAGATGCTGCAGAAAAAGAAAGGCTACTTAAAATTGAAATGGAAAATAAGCAAAGAGATGCTGCAGAAAAAGAAAGGCTACTTAAAATTGAGATGGAAGTTAAACAAAAGGAAATGGAAGAAAGAAGATTAATAGCTGAACAAAATGCAAAAAGACTTCAGCTTGAGACAGAAGAGAATGATAAGAAACGGCAGCATGATTTGAAACTTGCCGAATTGGAATTTGATAGAATAAGATTGTCAAGTGAATGTAATACACAAAAGACTCAGGAAGGCCAGTCTTCATCTAGACATGAGAATTTTAGAGAGGTTCATCTAAAATTACCCAAGTTTAACCCACCATCAGACGACTTTCTCAAATACGTCTTACCTTGGAAAGATGGATCGAACTGTCCAAGGTAGAGAAATCTTATGACGGTATTTTCGACTTATTACTACGCGATAAAGTTTTATCGGCAGTAAGTCCTGCATTTCTTGCGTTTTTACATGAACGTAAGCCTTCTAATATAAAAGAAATGTCAGAACATTGTAAAAATGTCTGCACCGCTCATCCTAACATGGATATCAGCAATGCTCAGATTAAGGATGACTTACCTGTTGCTTTCGCTATGCAACATAACAATTTCCCAAGACATCGTTCGATGAGTAGCGATAGAAATTTTCATAGGGGAAGTAATAATAATTTCAACTTTGGTCATTTTCAAAAGGGGAAACAATACCAACAGTCTGCTCCATTTAATATGTCCTGGGGCCAATCTCACGGATCTCGAGATTTTGGTAACGACAATTCTAAATATAATCAAGGGAATAATAATAAACAACATTGGAGATCTAAATCACATCATCCTGGAAATAGACATAGATTTATGAATAAATCATTTAGCCAACTTCACAACAGTGATAACTTTCATTGGCGTACTCATCCAAATTTAAATGATAGCAGAAATGGTAATTATAGCAATTTTAATGACAATAGTCAAAATCGATCGCGACGTAGAGATAGATCGTCGAGCAGGCCACGACAACATTCCAATGTTGCTTCACTTGAAGCACAAACTAACAAAGATAAGGACAATAATGTTAATCAACATAATGCTATGTCTTGTATCGATCTCGAGCAGGTAAAGACATGTCAAGAATGCTCAACGCTATTCCAGCCCAAGGCGATCACGACGCTGCGATGCGGGCACATTTTACCAAGTCTACCAGCAGTTTGTATAGCTACTTCTGCATCAGTTCACCATGGAAAGGGGTGTTTAAAATTTAATAGAGGATACGTCAACTCTATTCCTTGCTCTATTTTGTTTGATTCAGGCTGCAGTACTGTAGGAGTGCGGAACTCTCTGATCGACCCCTCCTTTGCCACTGGCAACGTGGTCAAGTGCGTCACATTCGGGGGCACTGTGGAAACCTTTCCTACAGCCATCATTAATTTACATACACCTTTCTTTTCAGGGAAGATCCATGCCTGCCTTCTGCAGAATCCAGTTAGCGATGTGATAATTGGTTGTATATACAGTATAAAAGAGTGTACCCCACAGCAGATTGATGAATGGGAAAAGCGACATATTCATGCTGCAAATGCAGTGGTTTTACCAGAGCTTAGGCAAGCTACTGAGTTGTCGCGTGAATCAACTTCTGAACCTACGGTTCATACTAGGTAATGATGATGATTCTCCTATTTCAAGGGAGCTGTTTTGCTTAATTTACAAAAGAATGATAATTCCTTACAGAGATTTTTTCAATTGGTGACTAAGAGAAAATAATAACAACGTAAATTGCAAATTCTAAACACCAATTTTGCTCTTAAAAAGGGTATTTTAGTTAGATTGATAGGGGGGACACAGATGCATCTTTGCGTTCACAGATTTTGGTCCCGTCTTCTATGAGAGCTAGGATATTACGACATGCTCATGGACTCTCAATGTGCAGGTCACACGGGGTTTTCGTGAAAAAACCAAATCATCTAGAGTGCTATCCGCATTTTCTATTGCCTGGCGTTCATAGAGATGTTAATTTTATTGTCGTTCCTGCGTGGGGACATGTCAGGAAGTTAAAAAGTAAAGGATCCATATCATGATGCTTCCTTATCCAAGCTGCGGGACATTACCTATTAGTCCATTTGATTAAAATGACGATTGACATCCTTGGTCCTATATTGCCTTCTGCAAGAGGACATACACATATTCTCCCCTGTATCGATATGTGTACGCGTTGGCCTGAGGGCCATACCTCTTAAGAACACACTCATCTGCCAGTGTTGCAGAAGCTCTGATGTTAAGTCTTTTCGCGAATTGGTTTTTTCCGCGTAAGATCCTATCGGATCATGGGTGTCCAGTTTATTTTCCGAATCCAATGTCACAGGTCATGAAGACATTGGGTATAGATAGATCTCTCAGTTTTTTCAATATACCATGCCATGTCCAATGGGTTAATTGAGGGAGACAGAATATTGACACTTAAGCAGTTGTTGGGTAAGATGACTCAAGATCACCCTCAGAATTGGGACCGAGTCCTGCCGCTTGCCTCTGTTTTGCGTTCGTACCGTTGAGGTGATGAAAAATTCAAGCCACTGGGTTTTCTCCCTTCCAGTTAGTTTTTGGCATACAAACCACGTGGGACCTATGTCTTTAAATCCACAATTTATTGGTTGAAGATAATATACCAGAGGGGAAAACTCAATCCTTCATATGAGTATGTGATCTCTTTAAAGAAAGAGAATAATAGTGCTTGTGTAGGTTAGCTATTGCATCATCCGAAGAGGCTAAAGAAAAAAAGCTCGTCTAATTTGCAAACAGGTATAGACGTCTTCGACAGCTTATTCCTGGTGACGAGGGCTTTTGTTTTTTACTGGCCTTCTCATCATAACAATCGACTACTGATCACATGGAGAGGTCCTTTTAGGATCGTCTCGCAAGATATTTATCCGATGTTGACTACATCGTCGATATTAAAGGCAAACACAAAACCTTCCACATTAACATGTTTGAAGGAGTATTATTTCACGTCCTGATTATCTACAATCAGTATTTCAAGCGATCTGACGATCCTACTCCTCACATTCACAAACTATACTAATTTTGTCAGTTATACAAGAAGAAGAGTCTTCATTTCAAGAAGTACAATTGCCCATTTACCAGTTGTACCACATTCATTTCCACTGGAAAACTGGAATGATGTCACTATTTCTTCTTTCTCTTTCGGCTGACCAACGACAGCAAGTTTCATCACTACTTCAAAACGTTATGATAATGTTCTCACTGGACATTCCAGGTCATTACAGTCAGCTATTCAACATGATATATTCTTCTAAACTGATGAAACACCTTATCCGTATTCGTCCATTATTCCCATTACGCCTTTACACCTTTCGTGATAAGGTCGAAAAAAAGGGAATTGGATGAGATGCTTTGAATTAACATAATTGAACCATCGTTGTCACCATATATGCTTCATCTATGGTGATAATTAGAAATAAAGATAAACAATATTCGTCTATGCGTTTTTAGACTACAGAAAAAATTAAATTAAAGTCACACAATTTGACGCAGAACCTTTGCCACTTTTTTTAGAAGATTTATTAGCAAAATTATCTCATTCTACTTTTTCTTCTCTAAGTTTGATCTGTCAAAGGGCTATTGGCAAAGTTACCATTGACAGAAAGGGCGAAAAAAACCATTCACTTGCTTTCTCGACACCTCGGGGCCTTATTCCAATGAAGCTTTTATGCCATTTGGGTTAGTGAACGCTTTTCCTGCCACCGTTTATTTGTGTGCGCATGATGCGGCGGAATTCTATCTCATCATTCCAATGTCATTGGCGTACATAGATGGACATTTGTTCTTTTCAAGTGACTCATGGGAAGTAAACATTTGAAAGGATTTATTCACTAACTTTTACTGTCCAACGTTTAACAATATCATAACTTAAATGCCTAAGCCATCAAAGGCATTTGGTGGGTTTCCACGATATTTCTTTTTTTTGGGTCACCGTATTGGTCGCGGTATGTTATATACAGAGGACAGTAATGTTTTCTAAAAATCCTTAATATCTCTACACCTAAAACAAAGGTAAAAAAACAGAAAAACAATTTTTGACGATCTCCTGTTAGGGGCATGATTTACAATAGATTATGGGAAAGTCATTACCCACATCTTTTTCGTCAATCCGATTACTGCTGCTTTCCTTTTTTCTCGCTTCATTATTGTTAGGAAAGGTTGCAGCTTAATGTGATTCGGGTTGTGTCTAAGCGAATCATTCAGAAGTGCGCAGTTGCGGTATTTTATCATAGAGAAGAATGTTTGTTTTTTCGGAGATCCTGCCGCTGTTTTTTGTAAGGTTTGCCTTTGTGATGCGAAATTTACGCATTTGTTTGTCGCTTGTAGACCGTAGCGTGTAGCGATTGCTTTCTGAGATGATCTACGGCTGGATGGGAATGGACGCGATTGGTTACTACAAGTAATTTATAAATGGCCACCTTGCATTCCAGTTTCTCTATTTTTTGTATTCCACCGGAAGGTAAAACTCCGACTTTTATGAACCCACCAATTACTTTTCTGTCCATTGAATAAGGAAAAAACGTTTCTTGGACTTGTCTTTCTAATTTGTTTTGGGTTTTCCAATAAACAAAACTCCAGAGATATATCTGCCTTGGGATCACACTTTAATTGTGGATACAGACCCAAAAGCAGCTATGCTCTCAACACGAAAGATTATGTGAAGAATCAGCCAAAATCGATAGGTATGCGATCGCATCAGCCATTATAGTTTTAGCAATAAGATCCATTCCTGGTACGCAGGGAATGTTCTCGCT